>BLXT01000976.1:972536-989212 GCA_019648995.1 Plakobranchus ocellatus
AGAAGACAAAAAATGGGTTGAAAACACGTCAGACAAGTATCGGCAACTAACACTGTAACAGCTTTCTCACCAGTGGTACTTGCATAAATCCTTGAAATTTTTACTAACACAAGTGAACCAGAACTAGCAATTCAGACAATTAGATAAGTTAACCGTGTGAAGGATTAGACTTTTTGCAACAATTTTAAATCTTATATTGAACAAAAAGAAACTCTAAAATCGATTTTAGACAACAAATGTTTTAATCTAGTATAGTGGGGCGGTACGACCGATCCTTGAAAGTAAAACGCGTGTGAACTCTTCGACAGTCTGTGTGAAAGTGAAAGTGACTCGACTAGCGCTGTGTGTCTCTCATCTTAACAAGGAGTGCCTGTCGGCAATGAGAGGAAATAAGAATCCCACTGACTACACTTTAAGATCCCTAAGTTGCGGGATTATATGGATACATTATTCTCATACTAAGAATCAAACGCAAATTAGTTGGGTGGAATCCAAAAATACTTATCAATATACAGCATTTCCAATATATCTTTTGAGGTACATTATAAACTCAAATGCTAAAAGAAATTATATGTACTTGTGTTTTTTTTTTTTTTAATGCTCCAAAAGGTTGAGTGCGACTTTAGAAAAAAATAGTTTGTAGTGTAGGTCTTATGATTTGTTGTTTTTACAATAGAGACTTCTCTCATGAAGTCTGCAAAATTTTAATACCGGGTACGATATTATTTTAATGATAATAAAAATCTTGTGTCGTGAAAATTGAGGCTAAAAATCGTCAAAGTTGCAGTTCTAGTCCAATCAAGAAGTGGCAAGAACATAGACGTCTTGCACATTGCTCAGAGCTGCCAATCAGTACCAAGTCGTGTAAGTGCCTCCAACTTCAATTCTTTCAAAAATTTAGGTCTTACAGGTTGTGCTAAAAATGTAAAAATGCACCCGTCAAGCTTTGCTCTTACCAGTTTTATTGCTTGTATCATGGGATAAACCTATCTTGGATAAATCCAATTCTATCAGACAGAACAAAACAGAGCTCAACTTATGGTAGGCTATAACTTGATTTTAATCATATTGTTCCAAAGGTAAGGCTTTTCAAATAAAAAGAACTATGTATGCATGCATCTGACCTTTTAATTTTATGTCGTATTTTTGCATTTTAAAACTTTTTTGGGAGTTAAAAAAATGTTTAAACAATAGAAAAGAAAATAAAGAAAAAGAGAGCAAAAAAGCAATCAATTTCATGAGCAATTCAATGTAGGATCAGGATAGCCAAAACCATAATATGTGAAAAATAACAATAATATTAATACTAACTAATGTAAGAAAAAATAGTTATTCAGTTATTTCATGACAGCATCATCAAGAGGCCATATTAAAATCAAACATTCATAACCCTTAACAGAGCAAATCTATTCCACTAAACTAATTAGCAATGGCAAAAGTTGTGAAAAATAAGTTTAAATGTAAGCAGTCCATACCCGAACTCAAAATAGCTATGCTTGTCCTTAGGGATGAAAAAATAAAGTCTTTCTCCAGTGGCAAGGCATCCAAATAGAATTCACATTTACTGAAACATAGAGACAAGGTCAGGAGCCACCTGGATTTTTTACACAAACTCGGTGGATAGAGTAAGGTGCGGCGGCACCTATAAGATTTGGCCACCAAATGGCTATCAGAAACAAAGGCTGGTCATGCCAGCAAATTTCTGACAATCATTCAGGACTCCAGCACGATGAAGCCAGCTGCTTACTAGCCTGAACACAAAGGGCCTTAAGGTTTATAATACCAAAATTGCAAAATCAGAAGTCCACCAATGCAATGATCATATCGTCATGGTGCTGCCAATATTGCCTAACTCATTTTTGGCATAATGGAGAAAATCAAGTTTAGGGGTTTTTAAAAGCCAAAACAAAACCTATCATGAATTTTTTGGGTTATACCCTTATATTTCCCTTTTCTACATTTAAGTATCGCTATATTTTCGACTCTTAGGTAAAATTATGGGATATATACACGACTTAGGCAATCATGGCACCTGAGTTAGGCAATCTTGGCACCAATGATACCTGAGTTAGGCAATCTTAGCTTTAGTGCAGATGATTTAGGCAATTTTGGCACAGGCGATATCTGAGTTAGGTTATTGGTCAATCTGTTTTAATTGTGAAAAATTGGCCCAGCACTTTAAAAAAATTTTTGTATCAGATGACGCGTTATAAATTAATGTATCTAAAAAAGGTATCATTCGATTTTTGCCTAAGTCAGACTTAGGCAGTATTGGCAGCACCATGACGATATTCTGCTTTGGTCTTAATAACTCCGGCATGAAAAGCTTAGATGTTTCTTAGAGCCCTTTGAAGAGAGGTCAAGTTTATTAACCAAACTTGTGAAACCCAAGACTAGCAAAGAGCGCATAAAATTCCAAGCTCATTATCTCTCTCTCTCACACACACTGTCTGTCTCTGTCTCTTATATACCATGTACTGTTACAAATTTAACGCCCTCTTTTAAGTATAATTTAAGAAATCATAAGTGTAAGTTTGCAAACAAATATAAACTCTGCTACCTCAAGCCATAAACTTTAACAACCAAACTAATAATTCATCTCCAAAATGTATTCATAACACATATCTAGAGACTTAAAGACTTAAACATTAATTGGAAAGATAATGTTAGAAGCATAATGTAAACTAACAGTGCTTCATCCTTACAGTATACATACATGTATGTATTTATATCTACTGCCTTCTCCTACTCTATCTTAACTATTTATTGGGCTGTCATTTGATTTAAAATGTTTCCTTGAAGTTAAAATGTTGAAAAAGCTTGAAAGCATAAGAAATAATCATTGCTAAAAAATGAGAACATATATAGTCCTTTCCACCAGATTTTTCACAACCATTCTAAAAATGGGTTGTCTTTTCTTCTAGGGCAATGTATGTGCCAATTTTAAGTGGTAGCAAATAAAAGCTCTTTTTGTCTTACATAACTTGTTCATGAATGGGCACTAAGCTTTGTTCCTCATAAGCTATAGGATATAGATAAATCTTTCAAAGAAGAAAAATGTAATTCCAATATATGGATGTAGAAAACACACAAAATGAAACCTAATAATCATCAAATGCCAATCTTTTAGTTTTCTAGAACATCTTTTAGATCACGTGCACCATTCTGCAAAAAAAAATATTCAATAGATGAAATCTTAACATTCCACACATAAAAGGGATATTGTTGACAAAATCACTAAGCTCATCAAACAAAGCTGATTAAAAAATGGAACCCTACAATTAAACCACTATCTAGTGGTAATTTTAGAGTAGTGAGAATGAGAAGTGGGTGGGCCTGCAGAAGATGAGCATCAGAAAACATCGTTTATTTTTCACATTAAAGAGGAGCTTCATAAATAAAATAACAAAACAAAAAATGTCAACAATTGTAAAACCAAAAACAATTGTAAAGATTGCAACAACTGAATTTGTATGGACTTAACAATATTGATCATATAGCAAATACAGATCCACACAATTCTAATGATTCTCAAATAATTATTCCATACTTTGGTCGATATCAAAATATGTATAGGTTTGCTGCTATAAAGCATCCTAAGAGTCACTACTTTACTTCCATGTAGTAAAAAACATAAATATATTACTGTTAGACATCTTTTAGTTTACAAACAAGTTTAATTGTGAAAGTGAATATATTTTTTTTAAATTTTTAATCTCAATGTTCTAGATATTAAAATTGAAAAATAAACTTTGCCTTTATATATACCTTTAGAACTATTTACAAAACATTGAAGTCTAACTTGATATTATTAAAAGAATTAAAAATAGGCACAAGTAAATACTTATTATGAAGAGAATGTTTTCAAAAGGCATTACTTTTATTTTCCTACATGATGTGAATTATTTACACTGTAATCTGCATTTCTGGCGCCCAGAAATCGGGCTTCTTGCAAAATGTAAACTTTTGGCAAAATGTGGCAAATTCTTGGCATGTTGGCGACATTTTTTTTTTACCTAAAGTCAGTATTATTGCTTTATTAATTATCTTTCAAAGCATTTTTTCTTTTCTAATTCATAATTTAGCCCAAAATTTTGTTAAATACTACATGTAATGTCTTTCTTCTTCAAGAACCATATGACTTGACCATACAAATTAGTCTTTTGTAGGTATATCTCAGATATGGATTTATTACTGATGAAATAACTTTCAATTCTCTTTTCAAACAGTAAAAGAATTTTTGCTCTTGCACATTTCTAAACAAAGTTTGCCTGTTTAAAGTTACCATACTAGGCAACTTAAAAATTCTAAAGTTTAGAAAAAATCACATCTTTAAAGATTAGGAGCTTTCAAAGTTAAAAAGTTCTTAGCAACCAGGGTTTGCCTTTACTGTTAGATTTATATCCATAATTAAGTTTGATTATTGTTTTCAAAATAATTAAAAATGGTTAAACTTTTGCCAAACACAATAAAATATTTTTGTTACATTCAACCCAGGTTGGGGCTTATTTTGTGCAGGCATGTAAGTTTAACAGAAGTGCAGGAAATATAAAAACCTTGCCAAAATCATAATTTACTGTTTAACTTGCCATTGACATTTAAGGACTTCAAGAACTTTATGGCGCAAGGTGTCTGGTTGAAAGATGTTTTTCATGACTCAGGATGTAGCTTTGAATGGATTGAGTAACAACTAAAAATAGCAAAATGCTACATACTTCTTAGAAAGCCTTAAAATCTTTCCATTTCCTGGCCTGAAATCTCTGAACCTAATCTAGGGCTATTCGTCCACATTGGTCAAAGCTTTGTATGCTGCTTCCACTGAGATCGTTTATGAATTCCAAAAGCCTTTCCAAAGCTCGAGATCTAGATAGACAAATGCATGTTTCTGGAATCTAATCTAGATCCACAATAGATCTAGTTAGAGTAATGTTAAGACTAGGACAATATTCTACAATGTTTATCAATATATTTTATACATTTACCTATATCTAGATAGATAGGACCTAGTCTAGGCAAGATACTAGAGTGTAAGTATAATTGCTTTGTGGTTATCACTGGTAGTGTAAAAAAAAGAGGTAAATGTAAACAAACATCATGTTTACATTATTATTGGTCCTGAAAAGAACTTTGAGGAGTATCAAGTCTTTATCTCGTGTAATTTTTATTCATTTTGCTCTATTTTATAATACTTGTTCATTTCAAGAATTAAACACATGATCATAAATATTACATGATATCCATGTGTGGTACATGTGTTTCTCAGCAGTGTTTTTTTTAAAGAACATAACACCAGTGGCTTCATCACCTTGCAAAATTTGTGGCAAAACTTGCTATTTTTGGCAAATTTACATCAAATTTTGCAAAAAAATGCAGATTATAGACTATAGGCTTATAGTCAAAGTAGCCTTGATTTCTCTGTGTGATGGCTGGAAGCTGAGAAAGCATTACCAATAAAGCTTGTAAACCAATTACAGAAATCTGTAAATAAAAAATTAAAAAAAAAAAAAGGTTAAAACTTGATTACCACTTGTTCCAAAAAATCATCACAATTTTACTGCCTCAAAGTCAGATAAATCAAATTTCTAATAAATCCTCGCACTCAAGTTGATAAAAGTGCTTAGGCTTTGTCAAATTCAAACTCAAAATGGGTTGATTATGCTTATTCCAAACCAATACCTGCTTAGACAGCATTAAATTGTCTCACTTTCCATTGAATGTTAAACATGACAAGCCTGTACAAAAAAGTAAAAGGCTCATATAAAATATTGTATGTAACCGATGACCTGGAAATTAGACAGCAATAAAAATGGAAAATCAACTGAAGAGACATTGCAGAATTTTTCTCTCAATACATGTATTTTAAAGTGACAAGGAAAAAAAAAAACAATGCAATGTCATTCAATTTTGTCATAATTTGAAGTCACATTTTGAGGTTTGCAGTTATTATTTATATCTCATGTCTATTATATATCTAAAACAAATCATTAAATTACTCAACTTTGAAAAAAACATGTATTATCACAAATATGAGTACTCAAGCTCAAGGTTTTAACATCATTATTTACAAAAATAATATGTTGATGAACCCCATATGAATTCAAACTCCACAATGATAAATTGAATAAAAAATTAATCAAACAATATGTAGCATACATGTCATTTTACTGATAAAAAAATCAATGCAGTCAAAGTGTCCAAGTTCGCTTTGCAGGTCAAATAATATGACAAAAATATATATTTCATCTCAAACAAAGGGATAATCAATCAAAAACTGGTCAATATAAATTTAATCCCAAACAAAGTGATAATGGATCAAAACTTACTCTTAGCTAACAATTTGTGTAATAAGATCTGCAGGCATTTTCTTATATTTGCCAGCCAAAAAGTTGACTTAAGTGATATTGTGAATTATGTCAAAATGAAGCTATGTTAAGGATACAAAATGACAAAATCATAGCAATACATGCTTTGTACAGAAGTGGCTTGACATGAAAACCAAGCAGGCCATACAACAAAAAAATGATTTACCAACATCTAAGGGAAACATATAATACAAAGAATTAATGTAAGTTAAACTTGGATAATTTGATATTCTTTTCAAAAGCTCTTATTCTTCTAAACCATTCTGAGGCACTATTACTTCATTTTAAAGAACCATGCAATGGATGATTAAATAAATGAATACAGTGATGTTAAAATCCCTCAATGACACCAACTTGTTAGATTTCTACTGTATATAAGTTAGCAAAATCAATGTTTTAGGTCAAAAGACTGTTAAAATAGAATGCATGGCTTTAACTGAGATACAATTAGGAGAGATCTGGCTAAAGACACTCTCAAAAAGAGAAAAAAAAAACTGAATTGATATTAAGGCATTATGAATTATGTAAGTGTCATATCTGCATACATTAAAAGTTGTGACTAACATATAAATGAATTTAGTCCAGAACAGCAAGCCTTTTGAATGTAAAGTGCAAAATTTATGAATCAGCACATATGATTTTGGAATTTTTGGAAAAAGAAAATCTCATTCACAATCAACTACTTTAACCAAAGTCTGAAAACTGATACAAAAATCAAAAGAAGATAAAATGATGTTGACATTCATTTTTTTCAACAAAGCACAATAAGGCCATCCTTAAAATGTTTTTACAAATCAAACATGCTCAATGTAAGCCCCAAAAAATCTATCAATTGATTATGAACAGGCATGTATGCAAAATGATCCATCCACAGGCAGAACGGTACTGCCTTCCTGGCTCACACAGGTAGACTTTTAAATTGTGAACAGTTATAGTCAATTGTATAGTCAGGATAGCATTTCTGTTGAAGTGCAATTGATAATATAATTTATTTTAATTTAAAATGGGCAAAATTAACACTCATGAAGCACTACAAACCATCAGTGAATCGTGAGGATCCATAAAGATATAACTACTAGAGTACCTGAGGCTAAGATTGCTAAGATTGCTGTGTCTTTCAGTTGCACACAAGTTCAACTGCTTACACTCTGGTGTAGTTAATAATGTACTCTGGGTAGCACAGATTTTTATCATACAGCACAAACTCTCGAAATAACCATTTTCCATCACCCATTACAGAATCATGTAACTTTTGAGGAAAGCAATGACATACATCCTCTTTGCACTTCATACACGGTGGCCGGCTAAGTTTTTTTGAAGCTGTGAAAAAAAAATTGTAAAACATTAAATTGGAATGCAGTGAGACATAAGTAAAAAAAAGAATTATTGTAATCATTTTGTAACATTTTAAGTCACTGCTTTAACATCAACCCTCAATCAAACCCTTGTCCTATCATCTATATAAGAAGAAAAATAATTTTGCTTTAAAAAACAAAACTAAAGGGAAAAACACAATGAAAATTCTAATGAACCTTTGACTATCATAACTGATCACTGAGAGAGCTAAGGAGAGAGAGAGAGACAGAGAGAAAGAAAGCGAGAAAAAAGTGTTTGATAAAAAAGCTCTCGGGTCCAAAACATGGATGTTGTGAATGTACTCCATTGTGCTTAAATCTAGACCTAGATTTGATCTAGGTCGATAAGCTGCCACATGGTGGGCTTGCACCATCGACTGGAACCTAGGCTATGAAAGACTACAAGGAGAGTTAGAGAACAAAAGAGTATAAAGACCTAAAGAGACAAAGAAGGCTCTAGAGGCAAGCAAGCTTGGGGTGGGCAGGGCATTGAGTTAAAGGGTGAGGGAGGAGAGGCTAACATGTCTACAGACTGGAATAGAAAAAGCAGCTGGTGAAAATTATTTTTCATTGCAGCCCCGACAGACTTTGAGATACTGACTTATCTAAAAATGAGTTACATTATAATTCCAAAGTCTTCAAAGCAATTGGATCAAAGCCAAAAGATCGACTGCAGCTGCAGGTAGTTTTTACTGTATTTATAATGCTTCAAACTAGTTTTGTCTTTTTCAGAAAATCAATAAAAACAGTGCAGTCCAGTGTATTGCAGTTATAAATAAAGCAAGGTTTTCTCACTTTTGGATTGAACTGATGCATGCTGGTCATTGCAAAGGAATACATCCCCAAGCAGAGCTCTGAACATTATCAGGGTCAATTTTTTGCCAGGTTGTGACCTGTTATTCTTGTCATCTGAAAAATCCATTTAGATACATTTTTTTAAGCATCCCGTAACAATAATATTTAAGAATACTTTAAAAAAAAAGAATGGATTAGTCATGGAGTAGCTTTATATCATTAGGCATAAGTACTGCCAACGATTGAGCATGTGTTTGTCGAAAATGGATTACTAAAAAAGAAACAAGAATAAAATGTTTTCCCTCAACCAACTATTTTTGCATCAAGTTTATCCTCTATAAGGCCTCGATAAAACATCAAATTATCAGAGCCATGAATTAAGATTTTTCAAACAATTTTCTAAATATGTAGCTAAGTTGTTGAGCTGTTTGCCCTAGCAGCGAAATAAGTATGGTTTCAACAGCCTTGCTTGCCACCATGTCAAAATAACTGCCTTTCTCATTGGTGATGAGAAGAACAAAAAGGAAGGATTTCTGCACCATAGAAGCATCTATAAAGTGAAAGAAAACCTGCACCATAGAACCACCTATAAAGTGAAAGAAAATATAAAATGTATAACTCTTTTTCCACCGTTTTTCCTGCACTTTCTTTGTGTTTTTTCATCTGTGTGTTCATTTCTTAAAATTTGAGCCTCTAAGCGTATACAAAATAATATATACCCATAAATGAAAAGAGGGTGAATAAAACTCTCAATTTGACTTACTCATAGCTGAAATACTTTATCAACTGAGCTAATGCTTCACTTGGTAATAATTTTTTTTAAATACCAAAAAGAACATATCAAATGTTTTCAAACAACCATGAATAACATTAATAAGGCTTTTCATAGGAGCAAAAAAAATAATAAAATTTTAAAAATTGCCCAACACACATAATAATGAAGTTATTCTCTCACCAAATAGCATGTCAAAATACCATTTCTCCTTCCCTTCTTTGGAACAAAAATAAGGAAGCACAATCAAAACAAACCATTGAATTAAAATAAAGAAAATTCACTGAATTTTGAAAATGTCCATGATTGTATGAACTCAGGGGAGCTTATCCCAAGTCTAGTATGTTTTATTCAGTGATTCTCCTTTTCTTTAAACTAATCTGAACAGGGTTACCTGATTTTTCCCCAATAATTTTATTAGGAATCCATGCTCCACTCTGTGTGTGCGTGTGTGTGTGTGTAGATTCATTTGTGCTAATGCATTCAAAAGCTAAGCAACCATTCAGATTGCCATACACATTCAATGCATATAACGGTTGATGTTGAGAAATTTTGAAAGAAAAGAAAAAATTATTTTAAATTTTAGATTTTCAAAACTTTAAAAAAAAAAAGGACAATCATGATCTAATTCCAAGCTCCATATAAGCATGCATCGACAACAACAATTGAAGAATATTGTTTCAAAATAATAGATATACCTGCATACTGATCAGCTTTAGTAGTTCTCTCAGCCAGGTAAAATCCCTTTCCAAACATTCCTCCTGAACTGCCCACTTTTGGGTCTGGTCCATTTCTGACAAGTGTAGTTGCAACTGAAGTCCCATGGAAAAGATAGTGTTCATTTATCTCCCAATAAAGTTCCTCCTTCATAAAGCTAGGCAGATTTTCAGTGGTTGCTACACGCCCTTTGGACCCGCCAATTTTGCCAATATCCTTGCATAATCTATTTTCTCTCTTGCACTTATCAAACAGATATTTCCTGTTCATATTGTACTGCTCAAAAAGAATAGGGTTCTCAATACGTTTTATAGAAGTCACTTTTATGTTTTTGTGCCCTAAGTTTGCTGCATCATTTCCAACACCAACCAGTTGACTGTCAAAGAGGCTTGTCACCAGTTTGTCAATAGCATCTCGAGTTTTAGAGCTGACATCAACAAGAAAATCTACTGATTCTGTATCTGAAAAAGCTTTCCTCTTGAAGAAGTCCATTGTCTTCCTCAAAATCCCTGGATTTTCTGTTACTTTTTGGTTAAGAGTCCAGTATGAAGGAAATAATTCATCACAGCCAGCAGCATGTTTGATGAAGTCTATATCACCTCTCTTGGGAGCTTTCCGTGAGGCAATCCTTTTGGGCATGGAATCAAGCCAATGATTATATTCACTTTGAATAAAATTTATCATCTGCTCTACAGCATGTTTCTCTCCTTTTGCCACAAAACTTGCTTTATGTGTCTTTGGATTTTTGAAGGATTCAACCCAAACTGATTTTGCTTTGGCTTGTGATATAATTTTCTTATGAAAAAATTTGGGCCAAGTTTCTAGATCTGCTTGATCAAAATGACACTCATACAGACATATGGCCTCAATGTTCTTTTTAAGTTGACTCCACAAAGCATCCAAGTTTTTTTCTTTGGTGGTCCAGATTTTTACTGATCCAGGTTGAGCAATGACTTGATCATCATAACCATCATCATCAGAAGAACCAGAACTGTTATCATCATTTTCATCTTCATCTCCAACACCTGCAAAATCTAGCTTATTTTCTGCATCATTCTCTTTAGAAAAATTACCAGGAGATATGGGATTTGCCGATGGAAATGCTTTTTGAGCCTCTGATTTATAATCCGCTACAAGAGCAGGATCTTGAGCCAAAAGGACCACCCTTGTCAGCGAGCTTTGAGATAAAGATGACTGCAAAGTTTGTATCATGATCTGAGCAACAGCGGATGTTGGAAAACCTAGTAATTTTCCACATCCTAAGGGAGGTATGGAAATGGATGACAGATTTGCATTTGTAGCATAGCTGACCAAGGTCTTGATAAGTAGAGATAAGTTTGCTTCTGATGAATTTGGAGTCCATTTGGAGAGAATTACATGATAAACAGCTTGGCAGGAGGTTGGAAGTCCTTTAAAAGGTCCTTGAGTGGTAACAACTGATGCATTTTGCAAACCTGTCCCTCTAGCTTGATCCAAGCTCTTCCACAATGTAGGACAAGCTTTGTTAAAAGCCGAGCCAACTCTTGTTCTTCTCAGGTCAGCTTTCTCATCAAGAACACATACTAAAGCTGATGATGGCTCCCTTGTAATGTCCCCGTATGGCTGTACAATCAACTGACATGTGTTTGTCAGATTATAAATCAAAGTTTCCTCCGGCTCGATTGTTGTTTTTCTCAACAGTGGCCTGCTTTTGTGAATCTTCTTCTTTGCTACATGCTTACTTTTTTGTTTGTTTTGTGGCCCAGTTGTGAGTCTTGGAGGATTAATTACGATATGGCAATCATGTTGTTTCTCAAAATCAAGTAAAGCATGAGGTAACTTTGAGGAGGATGCCACCAACATCAAGTCCTCCTTTTTCTTAAATTCCTGTTCTAAATTCCAATTCTTTAAGACAATTGAGGATTTCAAAATTTCCCACTTTTTCTTTGCTTCACTAACAAGCGAATTTGTTCCACAAATAGTGAAACTTAATTTGGAATCTGATCTTACCACATCATTTATTTGTACCTCAGGGAGCAAAGGTTTAAATTTCCTCATGAGAATTTGATTTACATATCCTACTTGAGTACCACTGATTTCAATCTGCTCCGAGATATTTTGAATGTCATTTAGTCTTTCCTCAACATCTATAGCAGCGCTCTCCGTTTGTTTCTTCATTCCTTGAAGCTGAATGCCATCCTTCCATGACAAAATCACAGGAAAATGCTGCTCTATATGAGCTTTCAGATACTGAAAATCTTTATCTGAAATTTTTCCATGTACTGGTATGCATTTATGTCCACTTGTTTTATCCTTGATTAATGCAATGGCAGATTTCAGACAGTCTTCACCGTATGCCTGAATGCTCAGAGAAAAATTTTCCAAAAGCACTGTGCCTTTGAGAGGGCTGACAAGATTGTTCAGTTCTTCAAGACATGGCTGCTTCCAATATTTTGAAAGAATTTTTCTCATTGAAGGTGACAAGTCGATTGATTCTTCTTTAATCTTTTTAAGTTCTAACAAAAGTTTGAGACGCCTTTCATTGACAATCTCTTCTGGGCCTTCAAATACAGCAGCTTCCTTTATCATATCATAGGTAACTTTGCAAGCGCCAAATGTACCGAAGGAATCTTTTAAAAGCTTTGCTTGAGTATTTGTAAGATGCTCCTCTATCTCAAGCTGTTTAGAATTAATATTTTTTCTTTGGCCAGACTCTGAAAATTCCAGGTTTTCCCTTTCTTTACTTTCAGAGTAATCAGTTTCTTCTTTGTTTTGAAAATTCTCAACCGAGCCTTCTGACATTTCAACATCATTGGAATCATGTGTACTGCTACACAATTGAAAACTCTTATCTTTACGCCGCAGATTTGGAGGTTTTGTTGACAATTTGCCATCAAAGTAAGGATCTTGATAGGCAATAAAATGCCTCTCACTCTCTACACCAAGAGGTAAGCTTTTTTCTAAAGGCCTTGAGAGCTGTGGGCAAGGCCTTTCTTTATGTTCTATGATTTCATCCTCAAAATGAATGACATGGTTGCTTGGCTTTCCTCTACCTTGTACTGCAGCTCCCCTGCCCTTTGTCAAATTTGGCTTGGCTTGAAAATCAGGTGTTTGTTCATGATTATATTCAAAATCATTGATGATGGGGTTGCCTGGCTTTCCTCTGCCCCCTCGTACAGCAGCTCCCCTGCCCTTTATTGAATTTGGCTTGGCTTGAAAATCAGGTGGTTGTTCATGATCTTCATAAAAAATATGCATGGTGGGCTTTCCTGGTTTTCCTCTGCCCCCACGTACCGCAGCTCCCCTGCCCCTTATCAAATTAGGCTTGGCTTGAAAATCAGGTGGTTGTTCATGATCATCTTCAAAATCATTCATGGTAGGGTTGCCTGGCTTTCCTCTGCCCCCTCGTACAGCAGCTCCCCTACCCTTTATTGAATTTGGCTTGGCTTGAAAATCAGGTGGTTGTTCATGATTATCTTCAAAATCATTCACTTTGGGCTTGCTTGGCTTTCCTCTACTCCCTCGTACAGCAGCTCCCCTACCCCTTATCAAATTTGACCTGGCTTGAGATTTAGGTGACTCTTTTACATTACTGAAAGAGCTTAAGGGAAAATCCATTTGTTGGATGTCATCACTGCTGACACTGTTTGTCTGGACGATTGCTCTTTGATTATTTTCACTAGAATGATAAGCCCTACACATTCCTCTCTGTCCCCTTCCATGTTGAATGCCCCTCAGAGAGATTAACCTTTTCTCACCGTAAGGATATTCATGATAATTATTCTCTTCATTATCCTCTGTTTCTTTCACAATTCTGTCCTCCTCATTTTCTTCATCCATCCTAACATCATGAACTTCAGTGTTAACATCTTCATCTTCTAACTCCTCTGAACCTCCATCAACATTTTCAGCCTTTGGATAGTCTCCAGCATTGGCACTTTGATTCTCCATTTGATCTTTCATTTTCATGTGCCCTTCAAAACTTGAAGGTAATGAAATGTCTGCTCCCATCCCCAGTTGCTCCTGAAGATATCCATGAAAATGCAAATAAAAAGGCTCTACCATGATATGATAGTTTTCTGATGGCAAAGGGACATGATCCTTGTTGGCCAAAATACAACTCATCACTGCTGAAAAGAAAACAAAAGTATACATAGTCATGTCACTTTTTAAAAGCATAAGATAGAATTAAAATTCAATCCTTCTACATCACTCCATCGCAAAACAAGCATCTCTTTAACACTGTTGTTCATAAAAGTAAAATAAGAAAGTAAATCTTCTTCTTAAGGTTCCTTGTCTGGAACAGACATTGGTGATCATATACCTCTACCCAAACCTATCCTCAGGTAAGCAACAACAAATTTATGAAGTTAATCGAGGTTAAATGAGAAGAAAGTAAATAAATATCATTAAAACTTATTAGCAATCAGTTCATGTGAACCAAATTGAAGAATGCTCATTTCATATTTTATGGCATGGTTTTGCAAATAATACCTTCTTAAGTTTCTTATTTAAGATCGTCCTTGGCACCAGATTCTGACCATGAAATACCAAGGTTAAGGCTTTCTTCAGGTAAGCAACAACAAATTTATGAGGTTAATCGAGGTTAAATGAGAAGAAAGTAAATAAATATCATTAAAACTTATTAGCAATCAGTTCATGTGAACCAAGTTGAAGAATGCTCATTTCATATTTTATGGCATGGTTTTGTAAATAATACTTTCTTAAAAAGTATGTACAGAATTTGTCTGGCTAAGTTCAGTTTGCCTCAATTTGAAGAAAACAAAAAAAAACTTGTTTTCTGATATCATAAGCACTTCAATTTAAAAGTAAAAAAAAGGTTAATAGTAAATTACGTTTGCATTCAAGTAGACATTTTTTTCTTTGCTATAATAAATTAAGAAAAAAAAATTCTGAAGAAAGCCTTAACCTTGGTATTTCATGGTCAGAATCTGGTGCCAAGGACGATCTTAAATAAGAACCTTGAAAGTCTTGCCTTAAGATTTAAACGATTTTCAAAGAAACATATAAGATTTTGGGCAGAGTATATCCATAGTTATGGTTTTTCTTTCTAATTGCATTCTGCACAGGGTATTTATTTAAATCATAGGTACCACCTAAAATTTTCCAAAAATCTGAAGGCAGAGGCCTGGGGCTACCAAGACCCCAGTGAGGTATACTATAATACCCCATGACATAATAAAAAAAAAATGTGACAACTGGATCACTGGTTTTGATGATAGAAGAAAAACACATTTTGCAGTAAAAACTAGAAAGGTGGCACCCATATTTAAATTAACAATTGCTAAGATGTTTAAAAAACTTTGAAATCATTTTCAGCTATGACTGCATTTGCCTATGTGAAAATGATATACAGATCTAGATGAAATGTAGGCTTTGAAAGCCAATTCATTCTAAAAAGTGAATTATGGGAAGTTTTTGTGCATTCTCGAAAAAAAAAGTTTTCAGGTATACTTCATAGTTATCACAGTAAAAGTCATCGTTCTACAAATAAGATTTTATGGCTCATATTTCTGTTTCCTGCGAGACATTGCTTCTCAAGCAAAGAACTCTTATAAGTGTCTACAATGCAAATCTTAGTCATTATATCTGTCTAACCATTTCTATCTTTTTTTTATACCCCATACTTCTCTACATCTTGCTATCTCAGGACAAAACCTGAAACGTTATCTCATAGTTCTTTGTTTTCTTTTGCTCTTTAATCTTGTCAGCTCCTATCAGTTAAAAAATAAGAATAACATAATTTAGCATATCCATCTAAAATTTTTCACAGAAAATAATAGTGCATCATATTACCAGCTGTATTTTTTTCAAAAATCACTATTGCCATATCAAATTTCGGTAGCATTTGGCAAGAGGACACAATGTCTTTCCCATCTCCAAATTGAGCACAGAAGTAGATTTCCAAAAACTCCTCAGACAAATATTTTGCCTGAACATCACTGACTACCAAAGTGTTGGGCTCCGTGTCAGGAGGGTGGATATCTACAATCTTCTCTTCAATAGCTGTTTCTTTCAAGCTCTCTGATGCTTCCAAGTAGTCTTGAAGGAAAAAGAAATGAAATATGAACAACAGATATTTTTGAATTGATTGGGGGACTTTTATACATGAACTTTTTCTGTAAAATAGAATGTAAGGTTAGGGATTCACTTGACAGTTTCCTTTCACAACGTTTTAAATCCAGCTATCTATGTCATAACTTAAATGTACTATTATAGCTCAAATTTCGATTACAATCAAGTTCCATTGTAAAACAACAATAAAAGCAAAAGCCAATTCACCTACCAATTTTACAGTCGAAAGTAATAAGTGCTTTCCCAGGGAGGGCACTATTGATAACAACACTTTTGACATCAACATCTAAAGTACCCTCCACAAAGTCTTTTATTGTAGCCTCTGGATAGGCCAGTGGAAGGTTCTGAAAAGAGTTGATCATAAAGGGTTTAAAATTCTATTGAATCTTTTTTGAAGATCTATATCAGGATGCATTGAGTTTATAAAAATTTGTAATTTTCCTCTGCATCATGATGCAACTGAGTCAGAAAAATTTGAAGTTTTGCACTGAATTGTTACCAAAACACAGCTTTTCTCTTTTGTTATAATTAAAGATGTAAAAGTTTTGAAATCTACGTCTGAATGGTTATTGAATTTTTGCCCCCCCCCCCCCCAAAAAA
>BLXT01000976.1:1047144-1059526 GCA_019648995.1 Plakobranchus ocellatus
AACAAAGAAGTAAGGCTGCACCATTTTAATCATATATTAATTCAGTCTCGACAGCTAAAAAAAAAAATTCTTTGTCCTCTTTTCATCAAACAAGTGCTTAGGAGCAAGAAACACTTGCATTTTGCAGTGATAGAAGTATGCTTTGAAAATAATTTTAAAGTCAACATTGTGCACGATGCAGTAGGCCTAGAGTGATAACTACCTTACCAAGTCGGCAATAGATCAAAGAAATCAGCGGTTGGTTTTGGGAATGCAGCCCGACCCTCAAGTCAGCCCCACATCAAAGTAATTTGAGATGCCGACTATGTCTAGTTTTAACACTGTATGAATGGTGATGTGCATACAAACTGTCTGACATTTATCAACAACTAACTTAATAAATACCGCATTTGTCATAATAGGCCCACATGTATCTTATAAATAAAACCTAAGATGTTTTGTCCTAGATCTACTTTGAAAAATCCTATAGATCTGCACATGGAATGATAACTAGATCTAATGCATTGAAGACTAGCCACCTTATCATCCAATCTCTCTCTCTCTCTCTCTCTCTCTCTCTCTCTCTCTCTCTCTCTCTCTCTCAGTCTTTCTCTTTCTCTCTCTGTTTTCTCGGTCTCTATCTCAGTCTTATCTTAAATACTCAGTTTTAAAAGTGTAAATTTCCTCTTCTTTAGTTGTTAGTGTCGGTGTGGATTTTTCATTTCTTAGGCAATGTTCTGATGTTTTCTTTGTCCACTCTCTCTCTCTCTCTCTCTCTCTCTCTCTCTCTCTCTCTCTCTCTCTCTCTCTCTCTCTCTCTCTTTTAACGGCCACATGAAAGGGCCTTGCGCCTATTATGCATTACCCCCATAGGACTCATCACCCTTTCAGGTGAAATTGTTGTTAGGAGTAGTTATAATAGTGATATCCCTTGTAAAATTCCAAGAAACTTCGGCATCGCTCCTTTTATTAAAAAATATAAGTAACGAACAGTTTGGAAAACCAGATACAATGATCCAAACCATGGGATAATAAAATGATTGCTCACAAATAATATGTTGTCAATAAATTAAATGTTCATGATGAAAAAATTGAAGAGTTTAAAACTTGAATGGTTCTCATAACGCTCGTGCCAGGTCTAGAACTAGATCTAGATCTAGATTCGATGCTTCTTTGGTTTAATACATAAACTTTTATTGTTTTCACCAAACAGTGGAAAGAAGAGGATTATAAAAAGAGGCAGAATGTTTAATATTGCACTAAATGGAAAGCTACATCAATCAATAAGCAAGCCAATATTCAGATTTGATTCAGCCAGATAGCCCTATGGGTCCCTATTTTAATGTTTTATTCTATTGTTAGACATTTTTTAGTCTCCACCAAGGCACAGAGTAGACTAGACTGTAGACCTTTGCAAGATTAAAGCCAAGGTTTATTACCTGGTTAAAGCTTGGGGAAATCAGCCTTGTTGAACATATAATAACTTTTTAAAATGTAATATTGAATAAAGAGAACACCAAGTTAGAGTATATTGAAATGATCTTTAAAAGCCTTAAATAGAAAACTAATGGAAACCATGTCAGAAAAGCATGATGACTTAGGCCTTTAATGTGATTTTCTTATTTTGACTAATTTAATTTGATGTGCTAATTTTGACTGGATAGTTCATACCTTTCTCATCCAATGAATGCAGAAATCTAGAATAGATGTTTTATTTTTATTTAATATACTATGTTTCATAATTTTAGGCCTTACTGAGATTCTGTAGACCTGTCTCACATAGGTTTTCTTTTATCATATAATCTTTTGTTGTGTGAGCTCGATTTTGGTTTTATACAGTGAAGGGCACCTTAAAAAAGATTCATTACACAGGCCCTAAGCCTGCAGGTCTTTAGGGCTTGATAAATGGTGATATTTTTGGATCAATGGCAGTGAGTAAGGAGATACTTTCTTGCATCTTTTAGAGTAGAAAATTCATTAATTAGCCTCTGATTACCAATGTCTATGGTTGAGTATGTAATTAAGATGTAGTACGGTTTAGCCATGGACATTTAATTGTACTGACATATTCCTGTGAGACTCTCTAAATTCCTGTGAGTAGAGGTGAATATTCCTGTGAACACAATTTGGGGTTGGCAGGTCTGATATAATATAACTAATAATATTATCATTTATATTTACGCAAAATTAAGTTATGTGTTTATTCAATGATCTCACCACAATTTTGAAAAATAAAATTTGCAGTTCATCATTTTGTAATCATAGAGTTTGTCCTTCCACTGTGAAAGACTCACATCCTAACACTGTCACATCTATGCAGGAGACAAACATCAGTTAAATGTTCTCCAAGTAACCTATAGACTACCATACCTTTTTTACTATCTACTTTAGTGAGAATAGATGCCATTAAATTGAATGTTTTTCCAATGACGAATGGGCTGTTAAACTAGTAAAAAGCGTACGTTAGTTGGGCCCAAAGCAAGTAAGCTTGCCTTTGGTGATTCATCAGATAGATCTCATTCCAGTCTTGTGTATTCCAGAGCTACTAACTACTGCTTATTTCAGTTGGATAAAAATGTTGAAAAAAAAAAGAGGCTAAAACTGCTTAAACACATGAAGTGTCAGTAGACGAAGCTCATCATTTGTTTGAGGGTCTGACAAAATCATTCACTTAATGAAGGGAAGCCAAACTGAGTTATGAGGCCCAAAAGATGAAAAAATGACTAACCCCAAAAAATAGTACGTTCCCTTTTGTCTTGTTCTTCATCCATTTTTCTACATTACACTCAACTCTTAGTTGAAAACGTGCTTTGAAATATTTTATTTCGATTTTTGTAAAGTATATAATGGAATTTGTCATATTTTGAGAGAATTTAAATGTGATTTTCTAAAAATCAATTTTCTTAAATTTTGAATATAAAAATTAGAAAATCTACACATTGAAGTCAAGTAAGTTTTAAAGTATGTAGGAAATACCATACTATGTGAAAATATTTCAAACTCGATTTTCATATAACCTCCACCATGCGACTGATTTTCTCAGACTCACATTTTTTTTAAATGAAAAGGACTTTTACTGCACTGTGCTAGAGAATTAGAGATTGGCTTTAATAATGAACAATAAGAATAAAAACTCTAGTGGGTGGACTTATGTAGCATTGACTGTAATTGTTTTTCTTAAGGGTTATTTAATGCATATGTGTTGCCAGCTATTTTATTTTGGTAGAAATGTTTCTAAGAATCCATATTTGAATCATGGCTGATACTATAATAAAATAATATAAAATTTACACCCAAAAAAAAAGTAATGTACAAAGGCTTAGTATTGTGAGCATTTAGTATTATTGTCTTTATCCAAAACAAATACAAATTTTAAGAAACATATTTGTGAAAAGAATCTCTAAGGAAAGTTTTTGTGATCACTGATCTTAATTATTAAAGTCCATATTTATTTAATAGCTTGATAAGCTCTAGAAATAAACAGCTATTTCAAAATAAAAATTGTCTTATTTTGATGTTGCTTCCACAGATTATTATGGAAGTGAAAGTTCCACCAGAATAGATGATTTCCTTAAATTTGACACCATTTTGCATGGAGATGAGACGCAGATTGATAGTAACAAGTTAGAATTAGAATTATCTAAGGTAAGTTGGTATCAAAGTCAAAATATGTTGATTGTCACCAAAGTTTTATTTACAGTTATTATAACTCTTTGCATAAATTACAAAATCTTCTTTGTGTATCAATATGTGGCTTTGAGTTTTATGACAGATTTTGTGTGTGTGTGAAAAAAAAAATTATTTGTTGTCTGTTTTAGCCTCTTTTAAGAAATAAGATAACTCATAAATAGCTTTATTTCAGAAAATATGGATTATTCTTTTCGTTTCAATAATGGCAGATACAAACTTCATTTACATAAAAGAAAACATGCTCGTCTGTAGTTACTTTTTTACAACCATGACCACATGAAATAGCACACAAAAAACCACCTTGCCCTTTGAATGGGTAACCGTAAGCATTTTTCATTTTTTTTTTTTTTTTAGAGAATCATACATGTAAGAAAATTATGAACATTAGGCAAGTATAACAAGGAGCTTTTCAAATTAATTTAAATTTAGGAAACATACTTTAGGCAAGTTAGAATTCAACAGGGTCAATAAAAAATGTATTGTATTGATAATTGTAATGGTTATCTATTTTATAAACTGGCAGTAATTGTGGCAAATGACTTTTACAGTTGCTCTTCAATTTTTTTTTAGATCTTGTCATTACAGACATAAATCAAGTAATGTCAAATACTACTTTTTCTTACATTGTTTGTAGATCAAAATACAAAAGGAGGAAAATGTAAGTATGCCATACAATATATCATCGCTTTTAGTTAATTTGTTTTTCTCTCTTGAAGATTGCAGTAGTTCTCCTTGGCATTGGTGTCCTGGACAAGAACGGTCCCAATTTCATGTCTGCTGTTTTGAAAGTGCCCCTAGAGAAGCACTATGATGTCCTGGCAATCATTCAGTCAGTTGTTCAAGCTGGAAGCTCAGAAGTGTTGCTCACATCTAGGATTGAAGATATTTTGTGTGAGCCAACAGGTGAGAATAGACTTTTGAAATATTTTTGTCTTGTAGTTCAATTCATTATATGTCATTAAAGTATTTGAGCTATATTTACACATACGAACATTCCTGCCTGCCGTTATTGCTTTTTCCTTTAAAATGAACTAAATCTCTGAACTTTTTTAGTAGGGAAAAAAAATTAATTCCTAATGTAATTTCACCCTCAAGGTCTTCCCATATTTGTAGGCAATCATATGTATATGTTTTTCATCATTTGCCCATCTATTTTTCGCCTCATGGTACCCATTAATTGAGAAAAAAAAAATGGAAAATGCTTCACGTTAAAATTTACCTCGTTTTCATACCTATTTTTTTTTGTACACATAGTGCCAAAATCTGTCACGTGTACAGATTCTTTGATTTCATGGCTGCAGAACTCTCAGAATTTTTATTCTTTAGCGAGCAAAGAGGGATGTACCTATCTAGCTGTATCACCAATAAAACCAGGTATTGATATAGTTAGGTTTTTTTTTTTGTTTTTCTTTGCTTGAGAAACTACACCTATTGCACATAGAGTATACTTCTGAAATCCTATCTATATTCCTTTCTGACACTCATCACTATCAAGTATAAGGTATTTAAAATGCTTTTCGTTAACTTTCACATATATTAGAGCCACATATTGGTGCCTAATATTTTGAAACCAAGGGGCTTAAAGCACTATCAAGACTTATCTTAACAAAAAAAAATGGTATAAAATACGATGCCCTTCATTAAAACTAAATAAATGAATACTCATACAAGCAATTGAATATATATTTTTTTTTACTGTTACAAGCCATTTATTTATTTTTTTAATCAAAAAACAGTTTTGATAGTGGTTGCATAGGCCCCATTCAAATATTGACTCGCACAATGTTTTAACCCAAACATGACACAAAAATTCACAGGTCAGGCATATGTGTGAACTTATACTCATCTTTCCTAGTTTCAAAGCACTAAACTTTGAAATATTTATGCTCTCCAAAAAGTTGGGATTGTTTTTCCTTGCTCTACCTTTTTTGAATTTCATGTAAAATGTTTTAATGACATTTTAGTAAAACACTCAGTTTGAAATATTGAAATCTTAAAAACTAGTCTGCCATATTATGAGTTGAACAGCTTATGTAATAATTACTGAGTTAAGTGTTTTGATAATTTTTTTTTATGCCTTTGTCTATAAAAGACAAATTTTTACTGTGAATGTGGACATGTATTTAGATTCCAAGATATAACTTTGGAAATTTTAAAGATGGTTAAAGCTCATTTTGGTATAAACAGTATCCGCAACTTCTTGACATGCCTTTTAGTCTGCTCTGTTTTTTTTTTAACATAGTTTAGTGAGTAGAAAAAGTTTATGGCTTTGGAAAGTTGCAAAAATGGGAAACGCATACATGCATGTGCTACAGTAATGATTGTTTTACACATATATGCATTGAGTGTAAATGAAATGATGTATACATTATCATAAACCTATTAGTTTCATACAGACAAGAAAAAAAAAGACAAAAATTCGGTTTTCATTCAGAGTAGTTTAAACATGCTGGCATTTTTTTCTGCTTTTCTGCCTTTTTTTTCCTTTCAGATGTGCAAAGTTTAATCACTACATTCTGCTTTACTTGCATTGCATAAGGGATTGATGTTAATACTTGATAATCTCTAACCTTGAAAATGATGCGTCTATTGAAAAAAAATAAGGGGAAATACAAGACAAGTTGATTCTCTATACTGCATGAAAAAGAAAATGATGCCAGTTCTCTTAAAAAGTGCTTAGGTTTTATTAATATGTCAAAGTCCGTTGCTAATATTGTAAGCATAATTATAAACTTCCAGCCATTACCCTTGAAGGGTCGATTCCAATTCCAGCTATTCAAACTTACTTTTAACTAATTCTTATGTAAGGAAGATAAAATTTACATCTTTGATTGACTGTTTCATAAAAATGCCCTGAAATATTGTTCATCAATGAAGTTTGTTAGCCTGAAATAAATCACCCGAGATGTAGAGTAAAATTGCTTTGCCGTCAAAGAGATATGGAAGATCCATTCATAAATCACTGTTTAGTAGTTTTTTCAATCAAATGCATATAGGAATCTCGGTGCAAGACTTGCAAAATCCAAACCATCTACAAAAACTGGAGGGTAATTCATTGTCAAGTATTTTGCATGCTTTTTTTTTTATTTTCTTTTAAGGCTGCTCACGTATTTTGAGATTAAACTAACATCTGATTACACCTATTTTATAGTTGCTTTTAAATTTTTTGCTAAAGCTTTGATTGCTTTGTTAATATCATTTTGTAGTTCAATAAAAAAAACCCCATTGTTTTACCCACAAGGCTCATATCTTTGTGAATGAATGGACCATGAATTATGCTTTAATTCACTGGTTCAAATTGTTAAGTGCAGATGCAGTGAAGCAATTAATCTAAAAGGTATGTTTGTGGTTGGGCCAAAGCTAACAAGCAAATTTTATAGCAATAGGCTTGACAGTTCATCTTGTTTTTCTACCCCATCATATTTATGCATAACTTGCAAGCATGCCTCTCAACATATCACTATCCTCATATCTTTGAGTATGTCTACCTTCATTTAAGTTTTCTGGGCCCAATTCTAGGTGTTGTTCTGTAGTTCATTCTCATAATTTATAGATTCCATGTTTGTTGCACTCTTTTCTAAAGTTTTACTTGCAGGTCTTCTTACTATTCACTTTTAGTTTTTATTTTCAGCCTCATAAACATGTGATACCACCACATTTTTTTACATTGGTTTTAAAGATATAACTGCTGTCAAATGATCACATTATCAAGGTTTAGATGCTAGAAGGCTCCAATCTAATCCTTCAAGTATGGATGGGGTAATGGTGCATTTTGGAAAACTCACTGTGCTATCTTCTTTTTTATTATGCATCTGAGCCTGCCACCAGTGTCCAGTCCAGCATCTCCTAAGTGAGATCACTTATTTCAAAATGACATGTTACTTATCAAGACAATGAAACCTTGAAATATCAGATATAGCTCTCCATTCTCCTGCCTCTGGTACAAAGAAATATTAAATTTTATCCTGATTTTTAAAAAATCTCACTTGCTTGGTTAGTTTTTGATTTGCTTCTCTTTGTAATATTTATTTTTTCTGTTGCGAGCAAGTTGTTCAGTTTTGTGTGGCTGATTTAATTTTTTTTTGTTTTTTTTTTTGTGCAATATTTTAAATCCTAATACTATGTTGTCATTTTTTGCAATAGGGCTTTGATAACTTTCATCTTTTACAGTGATGTGATCTAGTAATTCTTTTTCTTTTGAAGGTGATAGCATAGTGTTCCCCTTTTTCTCCTAACTTTGTGTTCTAGACTTTTCTATGGATAATAATGTCATATTGCTCAGTGTTTTGACAATCTGCTTCTCCACAAATAATAATTTTGCTTGATACTTAACAATTATGAAAAGGAAATAAGAAAAAAATAGGACAGAAGTGAAGAGAATTTTTTTTTTCATTGGCAACATATTTGACCTTAAATTAATCTTGCTTTGCATAATAAATTAACAGCTATCTCGTAATTTTGCTGAAGTTTAGAGGCACCATTACATTATAATGATTTTAAAAAATGCTCACAAATTTCTCAAACTAATTTTGGTAATGTATTAGGCTAAGAGTGACAAATTTGCCCCAAAATTACCAAATTGTCAAAAACTTCAAGGCTATCCTAAAATTCTGAGCATAAATTCTTTGCAAATTAACTCCTAAACAACAGCAGCCGCTGTTTAAATTTTACCCCCAGGACCAAAGCCACTGCTCAAGTTTGCACCCCAAGGACTGGAACCTCCGCTGTGATTTTGGGCAAATGTGATATAGTTTTTGTAGGCTCAGAAACTCAAGTTTTATAGTCTAATCTGATGACTTATTTGACCTGAATGAGTTTATAAATGTTGATTTCTTGTCTTTTTGGGTGCCTTAGAGTGTCTGGGTGAAAGAAAAAAGGAAAAAAAATGATAGTTGTAGAAAAGATAGACAACCTTGCAATTAGTAACAGAGCAGAAAAATTCTGATGAGCTATCCAAACCAATTGATAACTAACCTGAGTTGATAATCCATTTGAAGAACTGCATGCATAATCCAGTTTGAATGTAATCCAGGGCTTGGAGTGGAACTTGATTTATTTAACTTAGGCACTTTATCGTTTTTCTGTTAATTTTTTAATATTGAAAAAAAAAAAGAAAATGGATTCAAATTTATATTTACAGTTACATGCAGGGCTTTTTGGGGAATCAGATGTTGATTTACTCCTGGTGGTAGCGTCACAGTTAAGAGTTTGCGCGTTTAATCCTCCGAGGTGTGGTATATCTCATGGCGAGGCACCACACAAAGTGGTACTTTACATGCCTTGCATATATACCTGGTCTCCTTTCTTCGTGCATATTCTCCCCTCTTTTTTTCAGGGATAGAGCATGCAATGCATCTTTGTGTTGGGCGCTGTTTTTTGTTTTTTTCTGTGGGGGGTACCAGAGCAAGGAAATGTGGATTTTCCTTGTGACTGAGGCGTTGCAGATCAATGGGGTTAGCCTCCTTCTTTCCTCTGCAACTTGTACCAC
The DNA here is from genome assembly GCA_019648995.1 of Plakobranchus ocellatus. Classification (NCBI taxonomy): domain Eukaryota; kingdom Metazoa; phylum Mollusca; class Gastropoda; family Plakobranchidae; genus Plakobranchus; species Plakobranchus ocellatus. Next base: position 1,056,302 of record BLXT01000976.1, read on the forward strand.
AAGAGAGGTCATTAGGTTTAGCATGAATTCTATAAGGGACATGGTGTTCCTATTACCTCTGTTATTTTTTTTCATAGATGATGTATGCCTGGACCTTTGCTAAGTGGAGAAGATGTGTTGCGGCCTGTTTCCACCATTTCACTGTTTTTCTGTTAAAACTATAAAAAGCTAAATATTGGTCGACCCGGTCCACACCTTTCATGAATTTGTTATATTCTTGTACTATTTCAGGCTTGATGATTTCATCGTCGGTGCCTCTTTTCCATTTTCTGGAATTAATTGGTTTACATGAATGTGCTGTCGACATAAGCATTAGATTTCTGTTGTCCTTGTACCGAGCAGCAACCACACCATTTTTCTGCCGCACTACACAGTCACCCTTTGTCAGCTTCATAGTTTTTGTACATATGTCCTTAGGGAGTCCTTTCTTGATTCTGTTTACAGTGTCACATGTTGTCGTATTTTGAGCCAGAAGATCAGAAAAAAAGACCAGGTGTTGAAAAAAAAAAAAGAGTCCATGTAAATGGTGTGCCCGACCCCCTGGTATGTATCTTTTAAGTCCCTCACCACCTGTTCTCCATGGCCTCTCTCTGGCCCTGTTGTGTTGGCCCCAGTGTAAAACTTCATCAGTAACACATACCCAGATGATGATTCCCAGCACAGGTAGGGCTTCAATCCATATCGAATGGGTTTGGAAGGAAGATTTTGGCGAAACTCAACACGCCCATGGAATGGCATGATACTTTCATCTACCGCTAGATGCTGTTCAGGGTAGTTAACAGCAGGAAATCTGGTGTTTAGGTGGTCCACGAGTGGTCTTAATTTTTAAAAAAAAGCTTGTCACCATTTGGATCATTTCTCGTTGGCTGGTTTTCATTTTTCACAAGATGGAAAAATGAAAGCAGAGCAAGGAATCTGTTGCATGTCATCATTTTTTGAAAAAAGGGAGTCTCGAGGATGGGATTTGTGCTCCAGTTTTTGAAAAAAGGGAGTCTCAAGGATGGGATTTGTGCTCCAGTATGACTTGACATCTGGTTTGCATACTAGTCCCATTGGGAAAAAAGAGCCAGCATTGTTTTCATGTCTTGCACTGTTGCAGAAACCCACTCAGTTAAATGAAAATAAGTTGGCTTTACAGCCCTAACCTGCACAGCATACCTTTTAGTCTCTCTGGCCATCAGCTCAAATATGTTCTCATCAATAAAAGCATTGAAGTAACACATAACATCTGTGGGCCCATTTCGTATGAAATTTTTTATTGAGCCACTAATTCTATTGAATATAGGAAGGCTGTCCTTGTCTGTATCTCCATACTCATTTCTTGGTTTTACCCAACCATCATCATCTGATGTGGTAGGCCTACTTGGTCCAGGAGTAGAGGGTGTGGCCCTGCCACGCCCAGCCACCCTTGATCGCTTTTTAAGTCTAGGACTAGATCTAGATCTATAGTTTGTCACGCCAGCTTTTGAATTAGATCTAGATCTAGATTCATCTTCACTACTTGAAGTAGAACTAACCTGATTATATCTAGAATCTCCATTTGCAACAAAATCAGGATCATGATCACTGTCATCTAGATCTAAATCAGATTCACTGAAAGTTTCATCGCTGTCAGGATTTCATTGATAACATCGGATCGGGAAAGTTTACTTTTTCTCCCCATTCTTAAAGATGTCGGACAAACAGACGCTAATATAATGAAAGCAAAACCGTTAGACAACGGAACTGAAAGTGTCTTATAACTTGGTTGGGTTTTAAACTAAACTTGGATAGGATAAACGAATGGACTACTCTTCGTGAGAATACTCTTCTCCCGTCCTTTTATGCACAGCGGTTCTCACGCGAGTATACTTGTCTCCGGTCCCTTAGGTGTTAAGGTAATTGCAAGAAAAACATTGCTCCTTTTTTTCTTTTTTCTTTTTGAATCTAAAATGGAGATACTCAAACAAATGGCAGCTCATACTTATTCACTTATTTACTTACATATTTTAATCCATTGTCTGTTTCAGGATTAGTACATTATATTGTTTGATTTTCATACTTAACTGTAATTATAGTTTTTCAAAACATACATCTTATAAGGATTTATCTCAATAGTGATTCACTTTTCTTAGATTTCAGGGACAAGTCTTTAATCAAACAAATAATGTAATGCCCTTCATGCATGAAATATATTTAGATGAAGCTTTGGAACTGGATTTTTATTCTAGAAACAAAGTATATTGTGCATTTTTTTTGTATTTTAATTATATTTTATGCTGTGTAAAAAAAAAACCCATTCTTTATACTTCAATTTAATTTTTTCTCCTCTTTTCATCTGGTACTATTTTATGAGAGTAAAAATGCTATGTTTTTTGTCCAGTTTTTATATATATTTATATTTAAAACATGTGCTCGTTTGTTTCATAAATCCTACATGACCGTGCCACAGTAATTATTTGCCAAAGAAATTAAAATTGATTAGTTATAAGAAATTGTTTTATTGACGTATAAGAGGCAAATCATGAGTAATGGTTAAGCCTTATGTTCTTTTTCTACTTGTAATGTTTCTTAAATAGATTTTCCACACTTTAATTTTGCCCATTAGGTTTTTTCTGATCAATCATTGCAATTTCACTTTCTTCTCTTGAAATTTAATTGTTAATACTCACCTTTTACTTTTCATTTAGGGACAAGTCAGGAAGCCCGGCCTAACACGCCCACATGCAACATTCTCAAATCTAATTTTATGGAGCTACCTCAAGCATCTACTCCAAAAGATGCAAGCAAAGCTTGGACTTCTGCTACTATTGCAGCACCTGGTGCTCTGCCAAGCAGTCCTTTGAGATTGAACCTCACCCTCCTGAATTCCTCCCTGCGAGATATCACCTCCCCTTTGCGAGGGCTTAGCATTGATACTTCCTCCTCCTCCTCCCCCCTCACCCAGTATGCCCAGTCCCCACAGCTAATTCAGAAGGTAAATAGGTATAGTGACCTCTTATGACAGTTTGCAGTTATGCTTGGGGAAAGATGGATATGTGAAATAGCTAAGCACATATTGTCAAAAAAGTTTGAAGCTTAGAAGATAATATAATCACTACGCGTAGAACTTATTTTTAAATTTCTGAATGCTGTTTTACTGTTGAAAATGTGAAGCAGCTGGAGTTTTTAAACTAAAAATTGAATTCAAGGTGAACATTTTTAATGTAATTTTTTTTTTCTTGGTAAAAATTTATGTTTGTTTTT
>BLXT01000976.1:1093535-1105043 GCA_019648995.1 Plakobranchus ocellatus
TAATAAAGTGTTATAGGCTCTAGCGAAATATTTCAGACATATATATTTACAAACTCATCTTGTTGTGCATAATAACCCATAATATTATAGTTTTTATTGTAGTCTCATATTTGTCCAGTCTCTCTTTATATTCTTCTTTTTTACCCTGATATTTAGAATTTCAGATAATTCAAAGCAAGTTTTTCCAAAACACTTAAAATTGTTAACTTTATATAGCTGTGTCAGTACATCATTTTCAGATGCAAACAATGACTGCTGTACTGACTTGGTTATATTTAGGAAAGGTGTATTTTTGCACACACACAAATTTACATATTTCATTAATGTTCTTTATTTTTTGTCTTTCATGAAAAGGCTGAGATCCCAGCACCATCTAAAGACAATAAAAATGCACCATCAATGAGCTTGGGGAGAGCAAGTCACCCCAGGGCTGGCAGTGGACCAAAGGCGCCTAAAAGGAATGTTCCTTTAATGCAGCTCAAAGAGGAAGTTTCTGAGGCCAGTCCACCTAAACAGGTATTATCATTTTGCCACATAGAAAGTAGGAAGAGCTTTTGTTAGCAGAAATTTGAATTAAGAAGGGAGACATCCATAAAGTTTATACTCTAAGCCTTCTCACTAAAGAATTATAACACAAAAAATGTGAAGTTTACATATTTATTTACTTTTCATGAATATCAATGTTTCATACTTGCAATAGTCTTTTTTAATTGCATCACACTATTTACACATACTTATACATACTTTACATTTCGTACAAGTGAGAAACTATGAGATACTGGCTTGAAAAATTTTGTTTGGACCTGTTCAGTCCAATTTATCTTAACAGTGAACAAGATTGCCACTCTGGTTACATCCTTGCCCTTTTTGTCAAATAAAAAACGTATTGTTTTTTTTATGCCCACCTCTTCTTTGCAGAAAAAACAAACTGACACATCACCCACTGGAACAATTGTGTATTATCCTGTGGTATTTGGAGCATTGTTTTTTTTTTCTTATTCTGGTCTCTAGTACTCTGCCTGCTTAATCAGTGTCGTGTGCATTCTTTTTCTTTTTTTGCTCTTTATATGTCTATCACATTTAGATCCAGTAGTGTAGTTTTAACTTATATTTATACATTTCTAATTACTGCAAAAACTTTCCAAGTCATTTATAACGGCACCAGTTTCTTAAAAAGATAGGTTTAATCCTCTAAATTCTTCAAAACCTTACAGTCTGTATTGTATTTTTGAAACAACAAAGGGGACTAGGTTAACAGATTTATGTCCCATGACCTGTCCTATCACCATAATTATAGTATACCATAGTTGCTAACATTTTCTGTGTTTTATTGTTTTTTGGGGCAAGGAATTGGATTATTTCTACTCTCATTCTCAATCTATATAAAACTGGGAAATTGAAATTGTGTGTGTGTGTTTGTACATGATATATTCAAGCAAGTCTTTGCCTGAAGAAAGTTGAAAACGCTCCTTTCTCTTTTGATCAGCATATACATTAAATTTAAATCATGCACCTGGCTCACTTTTCTAAGCTAGTTAGATAAGGCTATTCCGAAACTGAATGACACAGTGGAAACATGTCAAGATTAATTAATTGTCAGGGATTATTTCTATTTAAAAAAATAATAATTGAACAGCTTTTCAAGTGAAAAATAAATACAAAATCTTATCTCAGATTCTGCTCATGATGGCCGTTCATACATTTAAGATCAGCATTGAAAGCTTCAGTTCAACTGCTTTGATAGATTTGGGCAGGGATAGTTGATTAGATTATACCATTTTGAAACATCTAACATGGGGTCTTCTATTTTTCGTTTCAGCAGAAGGTCATTCATTCTTCATGTGTTTTAGTTAAAGAAGTCCTTTTGGAGGCTTATTTGTTATCAGTAAAATTTTTCTGAGTTTTTAATGGTATTTATGGGTTTTTAGATTACATAAAACCAGTTGAAATGATGATTGTTCTGAGATGTTTAGTGAGACGGTAGTCTCATCTCAAATAAGTTTAATGAAAGACATGAAAAAGAGAATCAGAAGTCCCAGTTTTACTGCAGGGCTCTTTTTTGCTATTTGTTGAATGTCAAGTCTGTTATATAATTTACTGTGCTGTGGCTTTGGGATTTTGAATGACCATTTTAAGCTTCATTTTGATGTTTTGTAAGGCACCTCTTTCATCATTTAAATCAGTTAGCTCAATATTGTCTAAGGTCAGAGATTGTTTTGCTTCTAACAAAGAATGTAGTTTGTAGTGGTATAATTCTAGCTCTGCTTTTTATTTTAATAAACACCATACCAAATAATAATCAGAGGAAGATACTTATACTAATATAGCAATTATAACTTTTTAAAAAATCGAATTTATTTTTTAGCCAAGTTTTATTGCTTTTATTTACTTTCCTTTGACTCCAGGAGAGCTGGGCTTCAACATATCCTTTAATTCATTTGAAAAACAATTCACATTAAACAAAAATTGTTCTGTGCATCAGAAAAAAATCCAAATGTAAATTGCTCATCAGTTTGGTCATGCATAAAAGGTAAAAAACAAACAAAAGAAAAAGGACAATATGAATATCTTTTTAAACATCATTTCTTACACATGAATATCATGAGGCTATTGCTGCCTTTAAATAAGAATTATTGACATATTTTGAAAGGAAATATTATTTTTCTGCGTGTGCATTTTTATTTAATAAGATATTTATATTACCAATTTTTGAAAGTCTCCATATTACTTAAAGGATCGTCTTAATTTTTGCATGTCATTCTGATTCTCTGTACTTTGACATTGTAATGTTTTTAAGGCATCTTAAGCAACAAAAAAGTTAATCCAATCCATTTGCTTGCTTTTTTTTTTTTGCTTTTTCATCCTGAAACTGGCATATTTGGCATTTTTTCCCCTGTGGTGATTAAAAAAAAAATGGTTTTTTTTATGTTATTATCAATAAGTAATTAGGGAGGCATGCAGGCAGTTTATTGTTTTATACATTGGAACATGATTTGCAAAAACTTCTTAAATTGTGTAGAATGATGCTTTGATTTTGTGATGCTAAAACTTTTGAGGGTGATAGTGATAAATTTGTTTCTACAAAGTCACCATTGCCATAGAAATATTTCCAAAAAGGTCTCATCATTAAAATGGAAAGATTTTCCACTTACTATATTCCAAAAAAAAAAAAAAATGAAACTCATCAAGATGTAAACCTTAAGTTTTTAAGTTAAATGCTATACAAAGTAATACTTCATTAAGAGAAAAAAAATTAGTTTTGGTTGTATCCTTGCTGAGTAAAGTGACTAAACAACTTTAGATAAAACGTATGATGACAAAATGTGTTTCAGAAAATGGCATTCCACCAATACTGAAGTTCACTCACCGCAAAGTAATGAGACACAGATCTACTTTTTTTCACCTGGATCTACCGCTACATATAATATCTGCCTCAGTGATATTCATTTGCCTTTTCCCAAAGTGTGTAATTTGTGGTTCTTTCCTTCAATACTTACTGAAAATGGTGGAATGCTTCTTAGGTTTTTAGCCTTTTAGCTAAAAAATTATATTATTTTTGTAAATCAAATATTTGCAATTTCCTGTGCTCTTTCTTTTTCCTTTTCCACTCTCTCTTGAACCCCACTGATCCTTTTTTTTTTCTTTCTGGATAACTACATCTTCCTCATTCCCATACCCTCAATCTCTTTCTCTTCACTGGGCTTCAAAGGAAAGCCAATAAATAATGATTTTATTCTTTTCTTCTACTTCCTAACAAAATAGGAGCAGTGCATATATTTTATTGCTTAAAGCGTGTGGAGAGTAAGTCATTATTTATTGGCTTTCCGCTGAAGTTTGCTTAGAGATAAAGCTTTTACCATGTTATTCAATAATTTTTTAAAATCATTTCCCGTGTTTTATTTCAGCTACGCACAGCACCCAATTACCATCGACCAGGCCCACCTACCCCTGGCAAACAACCAAGAAGAGTGTCTGGATCTTTTTCTCCTACTGAAACCCTTTCACCTGTTTCTGTGGGGAAATCTGTGTCTTTAGGCTCCCCAATCACCCGCGCTCAGGCACGCCTAACCCCGAAGTCAAGGGCTCGTAGATCTCCTCGCCTGAGAGCTTCACCTGCAGCCACTCAAATCTCTCGGCAAGAGGAGGTTAGTTTGAATACTGTATAGCACATCCTCTTGTAGTACCAGTAAGTAGTGTCATTTTAAGTAAGTTCCTGTAAATTAAATGCTTGCTTCAAGAATTTATAGCTTTGAAAAATGTCAATTGATTGCCTAATGTGAAATACTTGCCAGAGGCATCAGAGCTTTTTTTCCTGTGAATGAGTAAATAGGAGTTTTGTATTGAAAACATGTTTACTGCAGGCAATCTTAGAGGGCAGTAAGAAGGAAATTGCAATAAATTATTCTTTGATTAAAATGCAGAAAAGGAACAAAAATGTTAGAGCAGTTTGTTGATTTACAAATTTCACAAGTATTCTTAAACCCGACATCACAGTAGTAAGACTAAGAGCAAAAGAAGATATGTTTTAACTTTGTTTTTTACATATTTCTCAGAAACGACAAAGTGTTGCTTTCAATATTGGTTTCTCGCCTATGGCAATGAGGCCACCTCGACAGGCTGGTCTGATGCCCAAGAAAAAAGTGGCAAAATCGTCTGTCTCATCTTCAATTGGACAGGACCCTGCCTTGCAGGTTAGTTGTGGCTTCAGGAATAACGAAAATGCTTATAAGCTTTTAACGAACCAAATACCTGCCATGTCTTACTCTCATATATATCCTGATTTTGCTGTTGTGACTGAAAGCCAACTAGAGGACCAAGAGACAACAAATTTTGAAGCATCTTTGGGTATTAAAGCTTTAAGATTTGACAGACCCTTTGTTGAGCCCAAGCCCAAATTGCTTGTTGAAACAAACAAGGATATTGATGAAGAAATGTTTAAACACACACAACAAACTGTTGGCTGTTGTGAGACAGAACTGAAAAATTGCCAAGCTGATTCAGCCCCAACAAATCCTATTCTGAACAGAGATAAAGCTGAGGCTCTGTCAGCTATATGTGAGGAAACTCTGCAAGTGAAGAGAAAATTAAGTTTTCAAAATAATAAAGAAAGTGAAAGCATTGTAGATCCATTGGATATGCTAGCATTAGAAAACAAAAATCCTTTTTCTGGCCAGCCCAAAAGAAATAAGCATAGCTCTAATTTTTTGTTACGGAAAGCAACCCTGCTAAGCAAAAAAATGAAGAACAGCACTAGCAGTCAAGGTCATGAAGGGAATCAAATGAAATCTGAGGCATTATTAGGAAGCACAGAAAGGAAGGAACTGAAACCCAGCAATACTAAGTCATCTTTAGGCTTGAAAAAGACACCTTTTTCAAAGCTATCAAAAATTTCAGCTAAAAGCACTCAAAATTTGCTTGGTAAAACCATCTCGAAACTCACTCCAAAATCTGCAGCTTATAAATCATTCAGCACTGAGACTTCCATATTTTCAAAAAGTTTAGATCTCAAGCCTGTCCATGTAGCAACTAGTCAAAGTCATTCATTACAAAGTCCTAAAACTCCATATAAGCAAATGATTTCTCTGCAGAACCAAGGGGTTCTATCCCCTGTAACTCCAAAAGATCAAACCATACTTGCATTTAGTCCAAGAAGCAGAACCACTCTTCCAAATAAAGCTTCCTTTGGTCAGAAAAGGAAGAGCAGTTTGTTTCAGAAAAAGAACAAAATTACACCCCAAAAACTAAATGATGTATTTCTATGATCATAGTGTATATCATCTGAAGATAATGTAGAGAAGGTCTTAGTTTTGTTGTAAATGTGTTCCTCCTTAGATGTAGCATCTATCGGTAAGCCACACTAGAAACTACATGTGAGGTAATGTGGGTAAATCAAGCACAGGATATGTTGATCATTACTATTATATTATGCAAAAGCTTATAAATTACTCTTGTTAAAGAGAAAAAGAAACACCTTATATATCTCCCCATTTTTTGTAAAAAGATGCATTGATTTGAGGGTTGCATTTGAAAAAAAAAAAAACAAACAAAAAAAAACTTTTTATTTTGTCGATAACAAAACTTAAAAGACTGTAGTGCAGAAATATTCACTGCAACTTGTGTCTATTTTACTCTTGTAGCTTCACATATGCTTTATATTAACATAGCATTTGAATGTTTCCTTTCAACATAAATATTCATTCATCTTTTATAGACTTCAAATTAACTTTCCTCTATGAAGCTTTGCAACATTTCTTTTTTTATCTTCTACGTTAATCTTTATGAATGATATTTCAGTTTAATTAATTCAAATGCTGCTATTCGTTATCATTAAATGTGAAAAAAAATGTAGTCATATATATATATTCGTGTTTATTATTGCATGCTGTATTATATACGTATATATGTATAATCTGTTGAGTTTTTCTTAAAGTGAATACTCTTATTAAAAATTATGACAGAGTCATATGACAATAGAAGATTGGCATTGCTTGGTACAGTATATTCTCCAGCCCCTCTGTAATTTGGATTAGTTTATAGTAGGTACTGATCACTGACTCTGATGATAAAGTCCAGAGCTTTTTTGTTGTTATTGTTTTTAAAAAAAGTTCAATGGTGAACTTTTATTTATTTATTTATTTATTTTTGTAATTTTGGTGGTGGGTGTTTTTTAAGTCAAGTAGAGGCATGTTTAAAATGAATTAAAAGTTATATGCAATATTTTTTAAATGGTCTGCTTCAGTTGTCAAATGTTATTTTAATAAACAAATTAGTATGATTTAATGCACAACATGAAAATTAAATGTGTCTGAATGTCACGAGCTATCAAATTTGTGGGGCTATAAGATATGATCAAGAGAGAGAAAGAATGATCTGATATATAGTTTTGCATTGCAAATATAGTTTTAGACTGCTGCGCTGGCTAATATTAATCCTGGCTCATTGTAGGATTCACCTGGATGCACTCAAAAGATTATTTAGATGGTACGAGCTTTTCATTTCCTTCTTAATTTTTCCTTGGATGTAATGTTTTTCGTTATTCATTACAATACTAACCTTGTTTGTTTAGCACAAGTCAAGTTGTTGATCTACATTACTGAGTTTTAAAAAAAATTACAATTGATTTATGTAGAGACAGTCTTTAGCACTTCGATGGAGTAGGAATTAAAAGCAACTATGTAGGTCCACACTTGACTCATTTTGTTGGACTTTTTGACACCTTTCTTACTTTTTACGTGCAATGTTAAGAGCCACAGCCACAAGAACTTTATTTTTGTCTCCTAAATGTTTTTTCCCCATAATGCTTATATTATTGAATATTATTTCAATAAATCAAAGCAGTTGAATTCCATGCAATAATAACAAAAAAATTGCTATTTGAATTTCCACCTCTTTCACCCCAAAATTTCCTTTAAATTTTGAATTTCTTAATATTTTTTGTTGCCAAAAAAAAAAAAATGCTCACTTAAGCCAATGATTTTATGAAAATTTTATTTGCATGCATGTAAAACATTAAAAAAGAATGTTTTAATAACCCATAATCAATGTAAGTATGCTAATAAAGTATTATATTAAATCTAAATTGAATCATAAAAGCTGTTTTATTTTTGTGTGTGCAAGTGTCTTCTATTAAACTCTTTAAACTCTCATGTTTTGCTTTAATTAAAAAAAAAAGCCTTTTTTTTTCAAGTATTAATTAATGGAAAACTTAGTAATGTTTTACACTTGTGACGAAATTTGATGATCTTTTGAAACCCATTTCCTCCAATCTTTACTTGATACGTAAATCAGAACTATGTCACCATAATTTGTAATTGTAAACTGTCTCTTGAAATCTCTCTGTAAATTACATAGCTAGGTTGGCATGCTTTGCTTTATCAAATGCTCTATTTATCTCGATACAAGCAGGCCTATGTAGCATTACCATAAAGTAAAAGTAGTTGTGGATCTATATGATTGGTTTTAAACAAAACTGGTACACTAGAAGAGTGAAAATAATTAATCTCTGTAGGTGCTCTTAGATATACTTACATACTTTCCATACCAGGTAAATAAAGCAATGCATTTACCTGCTTTTATTCAGAATGTGAATTTGAATGCAAATCATATATATTTTGTGATACTGCTGTTGCAACCATATGCTACATTTATCTATTACGTATCACAGGCAGATGAGGTCATGATCTCAAAATTAGACCACACAAAGTGTTAGCAGTCATAACAGAGCTTCGAATCACAGCTAATTTCAGTTCCCAAATTCTTGAAGTAGGCCAACTGAAATGAGAAGCAATATACTGAAATATAACCTTTTTAAAAAATCAATTAGACCTGTGTCTTAGTTATTTCACGACCAATGCTGGATGAAAAAAAATTGTTTTTTAAAGTAGTCAACTCACTTTTGCTTTTACAACGTTAACTTTTGAAATTTTCTTACTTTGCACTCTTCTCCATTGTCTCTTGGGCACCAACTATCAAAACTCAATGATTCTGAAATTGAAGGCAGCATTTTGATTAATACAGTAAATAAAAAATAAAATAGTGTCTTTTTGTTTAATGTAATCACTAGATCATATTTTTTTCCTCAAGGAAATAGTATTAAATATTATTGATGTAGTTTCTAAACAAGTGTAGAAACAGGAATCAAAGGTAATAAAATCATGTTGTGATCATCCCTTTTCATTAGTAAGTAGCGGTAGCTTCTTTCAAGATTTTTTTAAAGAGTTCACCTGCTTGTATCTCACGTTCATAATAATTAGTTATAGCACTTTGCTTGATTTTTTTTCTTTGTTCCTACCACCATCATCATCATCATCATCATCATCTTTTTTTCTTTCTTTTTTCCATTTCAGAAATATCGCAGACCGCTAGCTACTCGCAATTTTCTGGAGACAGGCATTTAGATCATGATAGGGCATTCATTGATATGAGTTTGAATTTTATGTACAAAAGACAGCATCTGAATGTTATAAATTATTGTTATGGTTGTTTAAAAATGTTGTATAGTTTATTATTCTTCAATCTTTTCACACTGACAGACAAAACTGTTCTTTGCCTTCCTCATCATTCATGTGTGTGTGTGAATCAAATGTGACTGCTTTCACACTGAAAATTAAGAGAGAGAAAACAAAAAAAAGCTAAATCATGATAATAAACCTGAGGCTTAGAGCTAGATTGGTCCCTTTACACAAACATTAAAACTTAAAAAGTTGGACCAGCGCACCATCTTTTTTTTTCAGATTTCACCCAGTACAATGTAATTTTTAAAAAAATTTTAAACTTAGATTTATGGTGTTGTGAAAGCAACTAGTGTGTAGATTATTATTATTTGGGAACGTATTTCATGTTGGGAATTAGAAAAAATGTGTAGCTCATGTTTTTAAAATAAAAATGTTATAAGTAAACAAAAATGCCCATTTGAGATTTTGCCAGGGATCTGTCTTTATAATATATACAGTAAAACTTTTTTCCTGGCCCTCAGCAGGTCTCTTAATCTCTTGCACTTGTGTGCTTAAAGTTATCATTAGTCCATGCCCATGTTTGTCAATTCTGTCGGTGCTTGTGGTTGTGATGTTGCAATTTTACAGATAATTGAAATTGCAGACAAGGCCACGATTTTCTATGTCCAATCTATGCATAGAAAGCTGATCAGAGTTTATCAGCCTCAAGCATTATGCAATGCAATAATTTTTTTTTAGAGAAATGGGTAGACCCTGAGATATAATCGTGAGTAGTTTTTTGCCTCTTTACAAATATTATTATACATCATAGTAAGTTCAAAGCATTTTAAAAAAAATTATTGGCTGAGGAAACAATAGATGATTTTTTAAGTGGACAATACCCCTCATGATTGACTTTTTCATTGTAGAATGTGATTTTGGGGGTTCCAAGTTAATTTCATGGTTTCAAATAATTTTGAAATATTGGGTCATCACATTTTTCATAACAACAGATAGTTTAAGTGATAATTTTTTAATAACATCATTTTAATTATATCCCATTTTCTATTTTGCCAATATAACTCGATTCAGACTAAAATATTGTATCCTTATATATTTTTTTTCTTTCAAATATAACGAATCTGGGGGTCTTGTGGCAGCCCTGAATTCATAAAAACAATGATTGCAAGCTCTGGACAATTTTAAGGCTTTTAAATACACGTAGTTCTCTGGTCGCATCATAAGTTAAGTTTTAACAGTTAAATAAAACATGTTTAGTAAACTAAGCAAAGTATTTGTGCAATACTGATTGGAATCAATAAAAATTTATAATTGACGCCGAAATTTTTTCATTGAAAAGAATAAGAATAAATTTTTCAGTTTTGTCGATTAAGGTTGTTGTCTTTTTTTTCCTACAAGTAAACCATCAGTTATGTCTGTTTTTTTACATGTGGATATATATACATGTATATTCAACTTATTGTCAATATGTATGCTCTTTACAGAAAATAAAAAGATGATTTTTATAGAGGTTACATATTATAAGGATAATGAAGCAGTTATTGAAAAGAAAAAAAAAGGGCTATATTTGAACCTACTACTAGTGTTACTGTTAGATCCTTTGTTTGTCCAAAGCAAATCCCAATAAATGTTGCTTTTTTGTGCACAGATTTTACTTCTTACATTTTTGCCCAACGCAATCAAATTAGTATTACTATTAGTAGGTCAGTTTTACCATCTTTGGCGTTGGGTGCCGCAGAAAAGTTGAAAAAGGCAAATGAATAAGAAGAAAAGAGAATAATAAAAGTCTCGGAAAGCATAAGAAGAGAAGCAAAAAAATTTAAAACTTGTGCCGTGAAAGCATTGCAGGCAAAAGCTTTTCTGTTCGATTTCGAATGAGGAGAGAAACAAACAAAAATTATAATTAAGGGTCTCAAAGCAATTGAATAATATTTAGAGGCAGAGAGACAGACAGGAGAAATTTAGGTCCATTAACAGACAAATGGACAAGCTAACTTTGACGTGGAATTATGAAAATTAAATTGATAGCTAGATTGTGAATCAACCGACAGATTCAGAACCATCATTTATTAATTATTTATGAAATTACAGTGCAGCCCAGTTCGAAGTGGCAAGAAAAGAATGTCACCTCGATTTTTTCATTAGGACACACTGCAGTATAGAGTCAAATTTTAAAAAAAAGGGAGGTATTTTTAATGGCAGCAATATTGCTAATAAGGCACAGCACACCACATTGTTAGGACGGTGCAAATAGTTCTCTCCGGTTCTAGGCAGCATGGCTTGTTCATATTCAGAAATCAGATCTTTGAAAGCATATACATGTAATTGGTTCTTTTATATGTGGATAATCTGTGGAAATAGGTATTTGTGCGGCCCTATTAACTCCCTTGAATCTAATAATAATAATAATATTTAATAATAATATAGATATGATCAATTCAATATTTCTATATAATTTTTATTGTTAAGCAGGTGAGTCAGGCTGAATAAAAGGAGCTTGCATATGTCATATCAAAATTTTTAGAAAATAAATACCAACATTGACACCATACCC
>BLXT01000976.1:1127036-1140294 GCA_019648995.1 Plakobranchus ocellatus
CTGTAATCATTAATAAATCAATGATTTTCCATAGTACATATTCAGTGGATGTCAAGATTTACATCTGCTATATAGAAAAACATCTTAGATGGTTTGATAGTCTTAAAAGCTCACAAGAGACACCTACCATCTAGTCTTCTTACATTTTTGTTCAGGTATTGTTGTTAATTTAAATGAGGACTAAGAATCTGTTCTAAATACTTTTATGAAACTCTTGTTAGCTTGGTTTGCTGTTGTGGGAAATAATCCATAGCTGAACACTTTCTGATTTATGCAGTACACTAAGAATATTTAGACATTACTTAAATAAATAAGACAGAGGAATTTATATAGATTACTTTGGTGTTATGATTTGCTAAAAATTATGCTTAGTTTTTCCCAAAAATTGTTGAAGTGGAGCTTATATAAGAAAATCTAATAATTAAGGAATTTGAGATAAATTTTTACTTTTCTTAATGAGAAAATTAAAAAAAAACAAAAAAAAAACAAGATCACAAGCTGAGAAAGAATTGTACGGGCAGAAATGTGAAGGTGAAAGTTTTAGGTTTTTATAACATGTTATTTTAGAAATCTGATAAAGCTGAAGAGTTTATTTATAAAACTAAATAAAAAGATAAAATTGTTCTCTTCTGCATTTAAGCTTGCCGTTACAAACATTGCTCTTAATAGGAGACTTGTTGCTATAACTATAATATAAATCAGTTTTTTTGAATGAGATCCAGACTAGCTTTAACAATGGTTGTATCTGGATCATTATTAGTAACTGTGCCTGGATGTATAATGTTATAATAACCTCAGTTTTGGAAAATGTTACAATTTTGGTCCAAAAAATTTCATTGATATATCTGATTCAAAATTATGAAAACGATTACAGTAATTCTTTTGGTTCATGGAAAGAGCAATCCAGTACTTTCTTTTGCATTTGAGTCTAGCTAGTTTTGTTTCTCTAAGATAAGGTCAATGGTCACATTCTAAAAAAAAAATAATAAGTGATGGAATGCCTTGCAATGAATGATTTGTTAAGAAAGTAATAGAAAGTTGTGTGTTCATGCCTGTCTTAAACAGACAAAGCTGGCCCCACAATCCCTATCCTGCAACTGTTTGGTTGGTTATCATTTATCTTCTGCGAAATGTCTCATTTTGTTATGATGCTACACATATATTAAAAATATGCAATATGTGTATTTAAAACAGTTTTTTTTCTTTTTTCTCTCTCTTAAAAATGACAAAACCTCATTCAGTAGGGATAACAAAAGTGAGGAGTATGTAGCAGATGCATGATGCAATTATGGATGATGTACATGTAACAGTTCATGTTTTTTATTTGTTTATTAACCTTTAATTTGATTTCATAAAGAAAACAATTCTCTCTTTTTAATATGAAACCAGTTCATAACACAACTTTTATTTTTCATATCAATACATGTTTTTTTTTTATTATCAGAGCCATAGAGATTCTGCGTGATGTGGAATATAGAGTGATTGTTCCTCACAACAACACAAACTTGACAATACAAATGTAAGATGTAAAGTGTTTATTTTTATTCAATGTTATGATTATAAGAATCACTCATAACATTTAGGAAAGCCCAAGTGAGTACAAGTGAGGTATGATTCATGTAAAGTTAGCTACTAGCACTGAAGCCAGATCAAGATGAAAACATTAGATTTTTATCTCTTTGCTTTATGGTAAGCGAGCTTAAAATGATGATGGGTGGGCCCTTTTTTTCATTTTGTCATCTTAGTTATGACTGAAAGTCGCTCAGTGAATTTGCACATGAAGGATTTATAAATATAGAAAGCTAGCTTTTTATATTTCTACTTTTAACAATTTAATATATGTATTGATGATTGGAATTTTTGTTAACATGACTTTCTGCCAAATCATTTAATCAAACCAATGATTATGCCTCATTTTCTAATGTCAATTTGAGTTTGAATCTTTTAGAATTCAAACTTTGCATTGCTTCTTTTATTTTAATATTTTTTTAGCACATTTTAGTTCATGATAAAGGCAAAATTCATAGTTTATCATTCACATGTCTCAAGAAGAAGTGAGATCCACCTTTTTATTTTGTTTTAATCTAAGTATGATGGTAATTAAAGCTACTATTATTCCTCATTGAGGCTGGATTTCATTTTATTTCCAACTTCATTTTAAGTTTAAGTTTATATGGCAAATTGTCATCTTTCTCAGGCTGGACTTAAAGTAAACTCATAAATGTAAATTGATACAACAATAGTAGTAATGTTGAACAAATTTAAACAATTGCCATTTGATTTTCATTAAAGCATTCAAATCATTAAATATGAAGTGGAAGTCACCTGACAAACAACTCTTTTTTGCAAAAAAAAAAAAATGCATGGATATAAAAAATCATTAAACATGAGAAAGAATGCTTGTAGTTCATTAATTGTAAATTGAAGTGCAAAAAGTCACCATAATATATACATGTATTTTAATGCAGAAAAAAGACATGCAATTTTATATTGGGACGACTTGATATTACTTCTTTCCTTGATTTTATTTTGTTTTCTCTTCAGAACTTTGCCCGCTCAGTTCCCAGGGGAAAGGCCTGTGCTAACTATCCAGCCTGCTGTGAATCATCCGTGGGTGGATGCTCAAATGAAAGTTGTTGGTTGCCCCAGCCTAAACAATGTAAGTTTAAATTTTTAATCATAATTTTGACCAATAATCATGATTATTATGAGTGAGGAAAGGCTGTTTTAAGTTGTGTTTATTATGTGCATTTGTTTTGAAAAATTTAAATCCAAGACCTTAGTTTTAATTTATGGGCCTCTCAATCTGATGATGATCAAACAAAATTACCTGTTCATGCTATGCTGTGCTAGGCCTTGTGCTTTGTCCATTTGTTATTTGTATAATGCCACCATTTCTTCTTAATTTAATTTCTGTATTGGAAGTAGTAGCACTTGTACAAGAAGCATTAATTGTAGCTCTAGTGTGAAAAATGTCAGCCTGTCTTGGCAATTCTTACACAGCTCTCATTATCAAAAATAATGCCTGCTCTGGGTTATAATCTAGCAATGTGTCCAAATGCAATGTCTTTTTTAATTTGTTATTGTGATTTTTAGAATGTTACTCCAGTAAATTTTTATGAGAAGTACTCATGTGCTTCAGAAAAAGAAAGTGACAAATTTTTCCCTGTTTATCCATATTAATGAGCCCAAAAATCAAATATTTACAAAAGAAAGTTAATATATCGTCGTTATCAAAAATAGCGCCTGATCACTCTGTCAAAATGCAATATCTTTTTTTTTTTTGATTTGTTATTTATCGTGTTTTTTAGAATGTTGCTACAGTAAATGTTTATGAGAAGTACTCATGTGGTTCTAAAAAAAGACAATTTTTTCCCCATCTGTCCCTGGGTATGCTTTTTTCACATTGATAAGCCCAAAAAACAAATTAAAAAATGACATTTATTTATTTTAAATATTCAATTATATTTACAAGCATGTACATGTAGTTAATTTTCCACTTCACAAGAGGTTATTTCAATAACAATTTTCAAGCAAATGGTATATTTAGTAGACAAATAATCAACTCAAATTTTTTTCTCTTCTTTTTAGTTTTCCATGCATTCAGACCTTGGACAGACAGTTCAAGCTGTGTTAGATGAGTTCAAAAAAACACCACCCATCATTGTGCCTCAACATTAGTAAGTGGGATCAAACAAATATATACAACAAGAAACTCTAAACCAAATTACTTTGAGTCTCTTTGAGTCTAACATGATAGTTAGAATTTTTCAAGATTATTTATTAAAAGGTGCCCATAAGTTTTTGTTTTAAATTGTAAAATTGCTTTGTAATTGTACTGAATAGAAACTAGAGCCAAAGGCTGATTTTCTGAACATGTTTATTTCATTTATTTCAAAGAGGTTAGGCATACCTTAGCTTCATTTTTTCTGTGTTTGACTTGCTCCAGTATCCTTGGTTTCAACAAACCCACCATAAGCCAGACTGCAGCATTACCAGCACAAGGATCGGCCCTATCAAGTTTCCCTGGGCAGCTACCCCTACCATACCCTAACAACCAGCCTCCAGTTATGCCTCCACCTAATTTTCAAGGGAATCAGCCGCTAGTAATACCGCCACCACTCCCTCCACGAAGGCCACCCATACCAACTGACGCAATGGCAGATTCAAATGTTTCATCTTCATTTTCTATGCCTAATATCCTCAATGAGTTTCCTTCTTTAAAAGATATGAAGTAAGAAATTTGATTGGCTGAAATCACAAATCCCTCTTCTTCTCCTTCCACTTTCCCCCAATCTTTCTGAATTTTGTTATGGTATTTTTTTCTAATTTTTAAAAAATATAGGTTTAAAAATAATTCTTCAACTAGCTCTTAGTACAATTTTTTAAAATTAATTAATTAATTAATCAATTCTCCTTTTATCTTTGGTATGATATAAATTTTAAAATGTGAAAGGTTTAAAAAAAAATCTTTGGGTGAGATAAGCATTTTTCAATGCTTCGAAAATGCAAAGGATGTGACTGTTTTTAATTTTTAAGTAAGCATGCGATAAATTAGTGTCTGAAAATTTGATTATAAATATATTAAGATTATAAACATACTAAAATTCTTTATCTGATTTGTTTGCCAGATTGTATGAACTTCAAGAGCTTGCAGAAGATGAAGACAGGATTCATGAAATGGTTCAAAAAGTTCCTGATCTTGTTAATTTTATTCAGCAAAGAGAGGACTTATCAGTCACCTGTGTTCAGTTGGCCCGTAAGTGCAGGATAAAAGTTTTTAGTATTACAGGTCCGCTTTTTGTGATGGATTGACATTGAAGTTCAGCTTATTTAATTTGATGTATTCTGGCTTAACTGAACACCTGGAAATATTTGAAGTTTTAAGTCTTGATAACGGGCTGCTAACCACATCCAACTACAGCTTCTCATTATATTTATCAATTGATTCTCACTTAGTAATGGGCTTCTATTGCTCATAAAGTATCTTTCTTTTGTACTTTTTTGTGTAGGCTCATATACTTTTAAAATTAATCTTGATTCATTTTGATTTCTGATTCAATTTTATAGAGTCCAATTTACAGATGAAACCAAGGATAGAGTCTTTAAAGAGTGAAATCATGGCAAAGGTACCTTTTCTTTAAATATTACATCAATCTTAATATTAGATTTTAAAAAGGATGAAATGTCTTAAAATTTTAGATTTTCCATTTTACAGTTAAAAGTCAATCAACATGTCAATTTTTTTTCCTTTTTATCTTTACAAATCGTTTCAGCTTCTTTTTTTATTTCTTTTTCAAAAACAAAATGTCTAACATTGAATTTAGTATCACAAGAGTATGTTTGGTTAAAAAAAAAAATAAGATATTCATTATTTAAGATGCTCTTTTAAAAAGTTTGTTCAGTGATATATGGAGTCTAATTATATTAGTAAATTTGCATGTTTATGAAATGTGAGCTAGGATTCACATGGGCTGGTTTCATATGCATTCGTTTTGATATGTTTCAAAAGGGACATTAAAATATCAAATGCCACATACCTTTGATGTTATGTTGACTGTAAATTACAGCTCAACGTTAACTAAAAATATTGACCAATTAAATACTCTCATTCATCATCTCCGTATTCATTAATATATCTGGAACCTTCTAGTCATAGCTGAGCCTATCTGGTCACTAGGTAAGAATCCAACAACTTCCTGTAAATAAAGTTCTCACATCTTTGAGAAATTTCTAGGAATCCCTAGAATTAAATGGGTAAATAAAGTTAAACATTCATAGCACTGTTAAAACTAAAATAGGTCTAATCTAGGCCCACTCCAAATCTGACCAATTTTTACAAGCAGACACGGCCAAATCAAAATATCAGCCGATCTGAGTCTAGATCTAGACTCAATTCAAAGCAACAAAACGTCACATAAATCAAGGAAGTTATTGTCATTTTTTGTCTGTTTACATTGCACATTTAATCGCCTTAGCAGGAGAAATATTTATGGGCTCATATTTTTTCCTTAAGAATTCTGAGCTTGAATCCCTCAAATCGGATTTTGAGCAGCATTGTGGGCAGCATATGGCTTTGTCTGAGCAATTCCACCCATCTCATATACAAACAAACCTGAAGGTGGCAGTCATGGAAGCAGATGAAGAATCAGAAAACATTGCAGAGAAGTTTTTAGAAAGTATGTACCTATTGATAAATGTTTATTGATGTTTACTGATTTTTTAAATCATTGACTTGTTTTTCCTGGAATAACTTGCTTGGAACTGTGAATATTATGTTCATCCTTTTATACTGACAGCTCATGTCTTGTGGGCTTGTGTGCTTCATAAGAACTAAGGATGGCTCTAACTTTTGCTTAAGTAGGACAAAGAAGTCAAAAGTGGCTAGATTGACACATTCACAACTTCCTTTATTTTTTTGAAAATCCTCAACCCCCCTCGCCCCCTTCTCCACTTTCTAAATTACTTTCCCTTTTTGTAAATCTCTTTGTTCTATGGGTAGGTGAATTTTTATCTCTTTTTTGTATTGCTGCTGCTGCTGCTATCAGAATGCCTGAGCACAAAAGTACGTTTGTTTTATTAATATAAAATGTTTTGTATAAATTTAAAAGGTATGCCACGCTGAGATGCTAGTGGCTGTCACTGCTTAAAAAAAAAAAAACAAGTGAAAACAAACACATTCTTTCTCACTTTAAAAATATTTTTAAAAAATTATTTTGGACATTTGTCAGTACCTTTCCATAATCTTTTATTTTAAATCTTTAAACTTGTAATATATATTGCCATTCTGCGCATGTAAAGCAATGTGGAGGCATTTGTAAATGTAGACCTTAGCCTTAAAAGTAATATGTGCAAGTTTAGGGTGTTTAAGATTGAGTTGAGTTTTGTTGTGTTAAATATTTCCTTTTTTTTTGTGTCCTTTCACAGAGGATATTGATGTTGATGAATTTGTGAAAAGTTTTATGGAGAAGAGAACAGTGAGTAATTCTTACCTGAAAAAGTAAAATTTGAATTTTCTTTTTAAGAGCAGCTGTGTTGTGACACCATAGAATTGGGGGTTTTGAAGAAATAAAAAAGAAAAGGAAAAAAAGACCACAGCAAATTGGTACACTACATTCAAGAGAGCACTATATATAGATAGATAGGAAACAATATTAAGCAGTGCTCAACTCCTCCAAACTTCATAAAGAAATACCAATCTACAATAATATGGCAGCAGCTGACTTTTATTTACATAACATTTTTTCCTAGAGAAAGTTATCTCATGTCATGATACCACACCTGAGTCATTAATATTGAGATATGCAATTCATTTATGAAGAAGCAACTTAAGAGTAATTTAGTCCACAAGTTATTGGTTTATGAACAAAGTTGAGCGTCATGAGAAGAAAAACTGATGGTGAAAAAATTCTCATCTTTAATTTAGAATATCAGAACAGCTTAATGAAAGGAAACTATATGAAAATTAACAAAATGTAAAGTGTAAGAAAATGAAAAATATTTGGAAAAAAAAATGATCCATTGAGATGAGATTCTATGGTTACTTTTCTTATGTGATAAACTCAAACATGTATTTTTTCTTCTCTACCATCAACACTCTTTTCACATTATCACTAATATTACATCATGTCATGGTTTAATTAAAAAAATAAATACAGCTTGGTATCAATTTATTAATCTGCAGATGGAGCATTTAATTAGCTAACAGATTACTCTTTATTTATTCCTCTTTTTTTTTTTTTTTTTTTTTTTAATATACTTCTTATCCATTTTTCTACAGCTGTGCTACTTACGAAGAGCAAAGGAAGAGAAGCTGAATCACATTGCTTTGTCTCAGGGACATCGATTCTAGACATTGAATGCTTTCACTTTTTCCACTGCTACTTGAAAAAAATCCAAAACTAGCAAGACCAATCAATAGAATGGAAATAGAGTTTTAAGTTTTTATTGCATTTAGCCAAGAATCACCTTTTTTTCTTAGATCTGTGTAGCATTGTACATTTCATTTTCAAAGCAGTTTTCACAACAAATCCTATGGTCATTAATAATTTGTTTTAGTTCCCCAGAATGTTAAGTCTTGGCCAGCACCTTGTTGTCAGGTTGGCAGCAGGAAGTGTTTTAATTGGATAGCCTTGAAGAATTTGTTCAGATGTAGTGGTTTGATGCCACATTGGCATTCCTTGTGAGAGTTTTTTTAATTCTGTTTAGAAAGCTCGAGTCTCAAAGGACTTGTTCATAATTAAAAAAACTTATTTGTGGGTACTTGTTTTAGCTGATCATCTACAGAGAGACTTCATCCAGCCCTTTTTTTGTCAATAATCAGTTTTCGTTGCAAATCTTTGTTTCGGCTCTTTTCAGCTTTTCTGCTGATAAAAACTGCTTTATTGCAAGCCCAAAGTGAGACAAGATCCTTGAAGGTTTGACAAATTATTTTTTTTTTGAGAGAGGGGAAGAATTTTCTTTATTTTGATCAGCACTTTTTTTTGAAAGAGTCTTGGAGTCCTGTTGTTGTATGTATTTCATGATTCTCAGATATTATATGTGAAAATCCTTACTTTCTTTTATTCTCTTTATTTTTCCAAAAAAAAAAAAGTTGATTTGTTCAGAACCTGACTATCTTATTTCCTTTCAACTGCGTGGTGATTGGCAGACCTGTTTCAAAGCCTTATTTTTTTTTTGAGATGGCAATCACCAGACTAGACCATCAGATAGAGCATGTTATATGAAGTCCTGAATATAAAGAGGAGGGAGAAATCAGTCACAGATAGTGATGTTGTGTTTAAAGTTGGAAAGAATGGAAAAGTGCTTCCAGTTAAATGCTGGAGACCAATTTAAACCTAGAGATAGATATCACAAAGAGAGCGGATGATGTAGATCGAGGTCTAGACCCCAATTCAAATATCTAAACAGCCCTTTCTTTTTGTTTTTCATCCTTCATTTTGTGAATAAGGGTACAGCATGACATTTTTTTATACATTTACATGTATTATCTTTGTTACTTTAGATTTTGTTTGAGACATTTTCCAATAAGGTTTAGTACCAAAAGAAGATTTATGTGACTTACTGTCATAATTTATTTCAGAGAAATATGAAAAACATCTTAATTGAAATAGAGGAGTAATTTGGTTTTTACAAGATCTTTTAAATTTGTTGGTTTCCTATAATTATGGCCTCTTAATTTTTTGGCAGAGGGGCAAGACAACTACTTAAGTATTTGATTTGTTCCCACCGTGGATATTTCAATGTACATATGGTGCTTTGTTTTGTCTTTCACACCTTTTTATTTTTGTTTCTTGAACTGTACTTTATAATTCTTTTTATTTAATTTGTTTGGCCGTATCTTTTGGAAATTCAAATCATAAAACTAGTCTTTTCTTTAATATTTTGCTTTTGTGTTTTACAAGTGTTCTATTTGTTGAGAAGTTTTCATATATTCAAGCCATGGAGCTAGAAAGTGTACATAGAAAATGCAAGCAACTGCTGGTCAGTGTTTGTAGTTGAAAAAAGTCATAATGCATGTGAAATGTTTTTTGTGTTTATATATATGTGTGTGCAACCACAAGCACAAATCCTTGACAAGTGAATGACTTGGAGGTTGGAGATGTCGTATCATGAAATAACTTTGTTTATTCTCATCAATCAAAAATGATTATGTTGTTGAATTCAAATACATTTAATATGTGTTTCCAAGTTGTAGGTTTTATGCCAACTCTCATTTTTTTCCTTTTGGCCTTTATCTTTTGATTTTGTTGTTGTTATTGAAATCTTGTTGAAATTATAATTGATGTCAGTTTTGATAAAGAAGAAGAAAAAACAAATAAAAAAGAAAACAATCCACTCGTGGTAATAATAAAGTACAAATGTATTTTGCTAGTTTGTTTTGTGTTTTTCTTTTTGTAAAATTTCATTTTTTTAAAATGTTGCTGAAACATGGATTGAGAATATACTGTTCGTTTATTTTGCATGCTGTTTTTTTTAAAATTTTTTTTTTTTCTCTTTGACCTGGATAAAGACATGTCTTCCAGACCTTTCTTATCTCTGATTTACCCGGTTCATGAAAATGGTTGTGAGAAACAAAATAAACAAGAACAATGACAAATAGTGCTTGTATGTGTTTAAAGCTAATAATCTGAGAATTAATTATTGGGAATGCAATCACAGCAGAAAAGCTACCATTTTTTTTCTTTTTTAGGCTTTCAAAGTTCTGTTTTTTAGTGCAATTAAAATAAAATTATTGAAGAAAGCAATGAGAGAAGGGCCTTGGCTGCTATCATTCCCACTCAATGACCAGTTCAATTAAGCACAAATCATAAGATTTTAAATGTGATGTCATGAAAAATAACACATTTTTAAAGTCTCAGTTTTGGATACTGTTTTACTGTGTAGCTGTGTAAATTAACTGAATTTCTTTCATTGATAACATGGATGACTTAATCACTATGAAAGTGGTGTTCACTTTCCATTAAGTGAAGAGATACAGACCTAAGTATTTTCACCTGAGTCTAGAAGTGGTGTTTTAATATGTGCTCATTTGCTTTTTCAGTCTGTAAATGGTGGGTTTTTTTTTTTTTTGCAAAAAAAGTGAAAGCATTTTCCTTTTGGAGTAGGCATTTTTGCAGTTGCACACATGGCTGTCATACCAATGACCAAAAGAAAAAAAATCTGTGCTAAAAATGGAAACATTTCATATAATCTTTAAAATCATAAGTTAAGTATGGTTGCGTTATTTATTTTCCTATGACATACATGTATTTGCATATTTATTGTTTGGTAATTTCTTTGTATTTTTCTCATCATGCCCAGCTATAGTAGTGTTTACTCTTTGTCAGAAAGTTTCTTGGTCTGTTTTGATTTTGATTTTGTGTTTGCTTTTCTTGTGTTGAGGAACCTTTGCAGTTACATTCAAATATGCATAAAAAAAGCTGAACATACAGTATTTATTGATGATACATGTATGAAAGTTTAAAAGACCATTTCGAGAAAAAAGAACTAAAGATGGATATGTTTGCATGTATTCTTTAATCTAGCTTTATTGTGAATACTTTTTAAATTTATGGTGATTATATGCGTTACAAGAGACATTTATCACAAGTAGGGTTTTCACTTGAAGGCTTAAATTTAAGTATTCAGAATATTTTGTCCAATGAAAAACTTTTAAACACAGCACTATCTTTACAGCTTTACTTGCATTAAAAAAAAATGTGTCGCTATCGGCGCATATGTACATCATATTAATTATTACATGTATGGGTTATGAAGTGAGATTTTACCAATTTTAAATTTTAAAAAGTCATCAAAACCAGATATTATTTTTAAATTTTTAATATGTGTGTGTTTCATACATGTATTTCAGTTTAAATCTATTATAATATTGACATTATTACTATTTACTGTGTATTAATGAAGTACATGGCATACTTATAATTTGTAAATGCTTATAGAAAAAAATAGAGTAAAGAATTCATCATTTGATAAACTAATTCCTTTTTTAGTTTTATTGTTTTGCAGTTGGAGGTTTCCTGAAATAAGTCAGGCTTAATCCAAAATCTCACTCCTGCAGAAATCTTGTGATTCTTAGGTATAAACCACCAAAAATTATTTATTGTATGTTGTTCAGCTAGTGGGCGAATGGTAAATCAAAATTATTAAAAATTAAAGTAAAAAAAGGCTCATTGCCACAAAAAACAAAATGCCAAAAAAGAGTTTTATTTGTGTGAGTGTAGTAATGCTATAATAATTTTTTAAACTAGTTCTCATGAGTCTAAGGTGCAACTACTGCCTCTGAAAGAAAGCCATTTTAAGTCTAAGTATATTTTTCCTGCTTTAAAGGATTTTTTTTTTCTAAGATAAAAGCCTAATACGATAAAATTCACATCGGTAAAAGTAGTTGCTCATTGTAAAGAGCAGTGGAGGAATAAGTCAATGTTGCTTTTAATTGACCAAGGACATCGACTTATTAGAAGTTCACTCTCTCTCTCTTGGCACAAATCAACCTATAGTCTACTTAGTTTTCTTTAATGGCCTACAAACTGATTGTATGCGAGCATTGACGTATTAGCAGTTCACTATCTGGACACAAATCAACCTAGTCCACTTGGTTTTCATTAATGTGTGGCTTGCACTCATACAGAATAATTGTATACAGAATGCCCAAGTCTCACATGAGACTGCTGTTGAGATACCTGATACCTGTTTGGACAAGACTCGTGTTAATTTTCAATGATCCCAACATTGTCTTTTTTTTTGTATAAATAATAATTTAAAATATTTTTAAATAATTAAGATGTTCTTAATATATTTAATAAATTGAATGAACTGATTATTTGAACCTACTTTGTATTGCTAGAAAAGATATATGGAGCATATTCTTCTGTGCGTCTTTTATCCATCAATATAATTTAGATTTGTCCATTTATGATACCCTTTGAATCAAAATTTGACTTGGCTTTGTCAATATGGGTTAACAAAATGAAGTACCGGTTGGGAAAATTAATTTGATGAAAGCTTTGCCATAAATTGCATTCTTTCCTTTATTTATTGATCTGTCTACGCAACATGTTGTAAATAAATCTATAAATTTTTGATTAAATCAATGATCATCACTTAACAATAAGATATCTTTTTAGTGAGTTTTCATGGTTACGTGTGCCACAGTGATCATCATAATCATCATCATCATCATCATGGTCGTTGTCACCGTCGTCGTCATCATCATTTTTAATATTACTTAACTGCATAAATCGTATTATAGATACATGTGTATCATAGAAACGTTCAAAACATTCCAAGCTGTACAAAAAAAAAACAAACAACCAGTTGCCTCGTTACTGCTTAATTTCCTTTTTTAATTTCTTGTGAAAAAAAATGAATTTGCATCAAGCCCACATGCAACAATTTTTTCTTTTTTAAAATAGTTGAAAACAAGCAAAATAAGCTTTGATTATCTTAAGGCACCCCATATATTGATATTGACTTCGAAAACAAATTTAATTGTGTAATTCAAAAATGTGATTGCTTTTGTTGCCAAATTGGATGATGTTCTTTCAGGCATTTTTGTTGAAAAGTGAATCGGCCTCAAATGCTTAAATTTAGTCAGCTTGATCACACTCCTTTTTGGAGAGAGTGTGATCATTTGTTGGGCATGGGCACTACAAAATAATAATAAGAATGATAATTCTTACGCATTTTTTTTTTTATGCAGCTACATGTTAAAATAATTTTTGTTTGAGATTGGTTTTTGATGAACTTTTCACGAGAT
>BLXT01000976.1:1185678-1195815 GCA_019648995.1 Plakobranchus ocellatus
TCCGTTGTTAATGTTGTAAACCTTGGAAAGACTTTTGAATGTTTTAAACAGTTCAAATATAAATCATTCTCTTCCTTAACCCCGCTCTCTTTCTTTCTCTCTCTCTCTCTCTCGCGCGCCCGCTCCGCTCTCCTCTCTTAGAATGAGTGTACCAAGCACAATAAAATTACTTTGTCCTTTCTTTTTTACTTTAAGAGCCCCGTCTGAAACAGACATTTGCGCTCAAAATTGTCCTCAGTTAACCTTATAAAATTGTTGTTGCTACAATTTATTATTGCCAAAAACTTAGATTGAATTTATTCTCTGTCTAACTCTTCTTTGTTTGCCTTCCATCTTTCCAGTGAATGACATGTGTTCTAAATTAATGTGTCGGCAAATATGTCCCTAAAAATTTTAGTTGCCTCCGTTTTATGGTTTATATTAATGATCGCAAGATTATCTCCTTTCAGAACAGACTCATTGGACTTGTTTTCGGTCCATGATATCCTCATCATTTCTCTAACATCTCTGTTGGTTTCAGTTTTTTCACGTTTTTTTTTGTTTATTGCCCGACACTCACCACCATATAATAATAATAATGACCATATATATATTTGTATAATCCGTTTTGTGATGTCCATACTTGTGTCTTTGTTAGTTTTGGTTTTATATTTTTCGGAATGCATCTTTAGCTATGACTGTTCTTTTACTTATTTCACTTGTGCATCTGCCATCTGCTATTATCAGATAACTTAGATATTTGAATTTTGTAACTTTTTTTTGATTTTTTCGCCTTTGGTAACATGATTCATTTGGAGTTTGAGGATTTATTTGAGAAACTAGACACTCTATTTTTTGTTTTTGTTTTTTCTTTACATTCAAAGGCAGGCCCCTTTCCTTCGCTCTATAACAACAACAGTATCTAAAAGTTTTTGAAGCTATCCACACGATTTTCCTGTTAACACTGTATCATCTGAATGCCTGAGATTACTAAGACTTTCCCCACTTACTTTTAAGTCTTATATATCCCCTAGATTGTTTCACTATAGGTTTAAAAGATCAGGAGACATTAAACATCACTGCGTCACACGTCTGCTATAGATTTGAGATTTCTGTATATGCATTTTGATCCCAGTATAGATTTCTAATTATGTTCAGAGCTTTGCAATCAATGTCCATTTTTTCTAGCAAATGAAACAGCTCTGCATGTTTTACTTTGTCAAAAGCCTTAGAATTATTATTGAAGCAAAGGTTTTTTTTTTTTTCGTGCATATCTATACACTTTCCGTAAGCAATAACAAAGTTAATATTACATTTCTAGTCCCTTCACTAGGCACAAAGCCAATCAATTACTTCTATTGGTATGTTATGTCGTCCTGTCGCTTTTCCATTTTTCATTTTCTTTATTGCTGCCTTTCCCTCTTCTTTAAGAGTAGTTGCACCCTGTGGGCTTTTCCTCATTTCAGGGTTTTCACCCCTATGATCTTTGAAAAGAGTTATAACATTATTCTGACCATCTGTTTAGTATTTCCTTCTTTTCCGTTAACATTGTTCCGTCTTTTGATTTGATGCAGCCAGCGCTACTGCTTTTGGTTTTTTTTGTTTTGTTTTTAACCACTGCATTTTGCATGCATAAATTTTGCATGCATGAATTTACTGTTTGCTCTATTTCGTTCCATTGTTTATTAAGCCATCCTTCTTTTGCCACATTGCATTTTGTCTTGATTTTTTTGTTTTTTTGTTTAGATCTTTGTATTTGGCTGCTTTATTTTTAATGCGCGCCTTGCTCCCATCAAATTTAGTATTTCATTGTTTATTTATATCTTATACTCTTTTTGTATCCTTTCTAGGTATGTTTTCCTTTATGACTTCATAAAGGGACTCTACCATTTCGGAACAAAATTCTTCTACTTCTGAATATTTAGAGTCTCACTTTTTGTTTTGACCAGCTGCAGGAATTTCTTTTCTTAGCTTTTCGTCAGATGTTAGTGAGTCCGTTTGGCAGTGGTTTTGATATTTTGATGCCGTTTCGAAATCGTTTCTGAATGAGAATATAATCATTTTTATTTCTACTTCTATAACCAGGGCCCTTTTGTGCGGTCTAGGATAGTTTTGATCCCAAGTACTTGTAAATATGGTAAAATCACTGATTTGGCACAATTCATTTAGTTTACTCCCAAGTTCATTTTACTGTCCCTGCAGCACTGGGTCCAACTTCCTCCCTTTCATCCCAAATTTTTGCGTTGCGATCCTCTATTGTTATCATGATGTCCTGTGATTTTAGATAGCCCTTTACTGTTTCTATTTCTTCATAAAACTTTTCCACTTTTACATCTTCACCAGTTGGCGCATATTCGTGTAAGCTAGAATCACTCTCTTAAATTGGACACCAGCCAAACAGACTTTTGTTGATAAGATACCAATGCCTCTTTCCTCAGAGTGAATTAACCTTTTTCTACTAGGTTTTATGGAATCTGCCCCTTTCCGTACTTAACTTCCGTTATAAATGTACATGTATTACAATCTATTACACGAGAAAGACTGGAAATACCTTGGAAACGTTAGCTAATATAATTCTGTTCCTCCCTACCGCTCTCTCTCTAGGCTTATCTCTTTTTACTTTCTCTGTCCCTCCCTCTTTTCCTCCCTCTCTCTCTTTCTCTCTCTCTCTCTCTCTCTCTCTCTTTCTCTCTCTCTCTCTCTCTCTCTCTCTCTCTCTCTCTCTCTCTCTCTGTGTTTTAGAATGATTGTGTTTTAATACTTTGCTTCAGTTACAGATGTTATATAATATTATCAACCACATTACAAAGACTTGTCAGTACGTTGTAAACGGTAGCAAATATAAATCGTCATCCGCCTTAATCTTTCTCTCTCTGTCTCCCTCTCTCTCGCTCGCTCACTCTCTCTGAGATGATTGTACTTTCGCACAATATTCCGTATTTTACCTCCCTTATAAATGTATTATTAACAACCACAAGAGAAAGACTTGTGAATACTTTGTAAACGTTAGCAAGTATAAAATAATCCTCCACCTCCCTACTGCTCTATTTCTATGTTTCTCTCTTTTTTCTCTCACCGCCCCTTCTCTCTCTCTTTCTCGTTCTCTCTCTTTCTCTCTCTGCGTGGAACACCTATTATGATATAGTACAACGATCTGAAGGTGTTTTTTTTTTTATAAATTATCATTATCAGCCATATGAGAAAATGACTTGTATTATATTTTAATTGCTAGGACTCGATTCCTATCTGCCTCCCTCCCTCCCTCCCTTTGACTGTCTTTTTTCGGCCTGTCTGTCTGTTTCCTTATGGATATATATGTATATATATTTATATTATATATATATATATATATATATATATATATATAGAAAGAGGGAGAGAGAGAAATATGACACACACGCACACACACACACACATATCGCTATGCCTCTCTTTGTTTCCTTACTCTCTCTTTCGTTGGTGCATTTTAAGTTTTTGCTGACGTTTATTTACATATTATGATTGTTGACATGTTTTTTTCTAAATCGTAAATTAGAAAGAAGTAAAGTTTATGCTGAAATTACTAAGTAAGTATCAAAATTTGGTGGTAAAATCGCTCTCTCCGAGTCTCGATGCCCATACACTGGCTCTGACATGAAACATTTATTACCATCGGAAAAGTGCTGTAGGTAAATTGTTTTTTCCCTCTGAAAAAATAAAAAAAAAAAAACAACCCAAAAACCAACCGCTCGTTCCGATCTTAAATTTATCCCCAAGTTAGCTCTCCATTTACAGGCATCCACATACGCACAAACCAACTAACGTAAGCCGTACCGACATCTGTAAAAATCTTTGAGAAATCAATTTTTCTAATACCCCTCTTCCTGCCTTCTCTTCGTCTGCAGACAAAAGTAATTTGACGCATGCGTCTGACAGCGTCGCTGCCAGTGTAACACGTCACGAGGAGGCTGTGTATGTATTTAATGATCAGCGCGCTGTATATTTGCTTCATTCAAGAAAACGGAACATACCTACTACGCGTATACCATTCGGGTAAGTAGGCCTATGTTTCAAACAATCAAAGATCTGATAGTGTGGCAATCGCATTGCATTCAGAGATGGTTTTTTTTTTATTTGATTTTTGGGGTTTTCTTTTGGAAAGGGGGGGGGGGGGATAATTTTCACCTGTACGGATATTATGATAGATTGTGCTAGATGATTAAGGTTGAGATCAGTGTGAGTAAGTTTGAATTTGAATGTTTAAAATGTTACCGTACAGCATTTACAACTCTAAGTAAAAGTAAAGTGGATCCCACGCTGAGTTCAAGAATCGAGGTACCAGGATAGGGTGGTGATTGTTCTTGGCATGCGGCATTACGAGGTAGTTTGCCATTGCTTTCCTTGCCGCCTTTACTTTCGTCGTGTCTTACGAGGCCTAGCTACCCATTAAGTGCAGGGTGGACACAGAGGAGCAATGAAAAATTGATTTGGCCCGGACTGGGATTTGAACCTCGGACCTCTGACTTGGTAGCCAACTGCCCTATCAGATGAGCCATCGCTCCCCTTACAACTTAAAGTAACCAAAGAAAAAAAGTTTTAATAATTGAAGCAGCAGCAGCAGCAATGTAAAAGAAGTTGCAATATTAAAACCGAGTAGAGTAACAGCAACAAAATGTTGCAAGTGTAATAAAATCAATAATAATTATAAAAATGCTGATGATGCTGAGGATGATGATGATGATGATGATGATGATGATGATGATGATGATGATGATGACGATAATGATGATGATGACGACGATGATGTTAATTAAGAAAATGTTGATGTTCTTCATTTCCAATAACTATGTTGAAATTAAATTCTGATTCAGGCGCCTGTCTTTGATTAGAAACTCGAGTCGTGGCAATGGCAAGAACCAGTTTGCATTTTGAGGCAAACTATACCCAGATTGAGACATCAATAAATCAGGATTTCCCGGAATCCACGTCAAACTTTGGTGATATTTTGCAAATAACCAAATGTGCGATGCAACAGCCGCCCTCTCTTGGAACGAGAAAGAAGAGTCGGGGTTCACGCAGCCGCACTAATAGTTTGGAGATAATTCCAGAATCGAATGCCATGAATATGAACAACAACGTTAATGAAAAAAACGATGATATGGATAAAAAATGTAGAGCTGAGGACTCCCTCTCATACGAAAATAGGAGTAAAAGCATTGCCACCAATTTAATCATGAACACCGAATTTGACCAACTACTGCCAACATCTCCTGGAGAGAAGTGTGATAATGCGTTCGAAAAAGTAAAGCTGCCCCTGAAAGATATGTTTCGTAGCTGTTCAGATACAGCAACACCCGCGACAAAATTCAGTTTTCAAATGTCTTTTAAAGCGAGTTGTACATCAGTGCGAAGCCATTTAGAGCTTAAATCTGGGCCTTTGGTGTGGATATCATACCGACCTTGCACAGAAATGAGTCGATATGGCCGCAGAGACGGTACTTCAAACGAAATTTGGAACAATATGAACATTAATACGTGCAACACTCACAGAACTCCAGTCATGTTGAAAGTACACGGAAGTAGCTCTGGTAGTTTTGCCTTGTTGACTCCCTCTCGATCTTGCCAGAGCCAAGTGAGGCCCCTATATCTGCGACTCAAGCA
Organism: Plakobranchus ocellatus; assembly: GCA_019648995.1. Taxonomy (NCBI): domain Eukaryota; kingdom Metazoa; phylum Mollusca; class Gastropoda; family Plakobranchidae; genus Plakobranchus; species Plakobranchus ocellatus. Next base: position 1,191,298 of record BLXT01000976.1, read on the forward strand.
CAGCGAAGTTATGATTGATGATTCAACATCTGCCGCAGCATCAGATAGTGTGATTAATGGTCCTTGCTGTTTTTTCCTCACCCTCGATGGCTGGGACGGCAGAAGCTTCAAATTTGAGGCAAACTCACGTGATGCTGCCATGTCTTGGGTGAAAGTCCTTACAAGAGATAATATGCTGTCCTCCGCCGCAACTGAAAGAACTGATTCAGAGCTTCATTTACGCTTTGAAAAAAATGAAAGTGTAGGCAGTAATCACTCACTCAATTGTAATGCCTTTTATCATAATAAACTGAATAACAAAAGTGGAATGGATGGCTGTAGTATCGACAACATTGACAACAGCAATCATACATGTAAATGTTTAACTGAAAATTTATACAAAAACAAAAATCAAAACGATCTCGAAAATAATGTGCATTCCCAGAACTATCAAGCCAGAGCATCTTTTTTTAATCTGCCAAATCATCCCTCGCCTGTGACTTCCTTCAAGAGAGACAGAGTGATGCCAACTTTGTCAGAGTCTTCTGATGAAGACATTGAATATTACTAAAGTCGCTGTTGTATTTTACATCCAGATAAACCAGGCTTCCGTCCAATTCTACTCGCTTGGACTTTTTGCTGTCAAAATGAAGTATAATTATGAATATTTTGTTTCTCTTCAGTTAATTTAAATATAAAAGAAATCAAAACTAATTCGATTTCGTAACTTTTATGTGATAAATTATTTTCATTATTTGTATCAGCCTGCACATTTCTTTAAGAAATTCCGCCTGTTGCGTCTGTTTCTCATAGCATCATTTTTAAAATAGCTCAATAGGAAAAGTACAACCAGAGATTGAATATCTTGAACGATTTTGAAAAGCATGAAAACTCATTTCATCAGCTACCTTGTTACTCAATAAGGGAGCCGTTCGCTTTTTGCTTTCAACTCAATTATAAACAAAGTCAATATTTTAACAGGAAACTTTCTCAGCCACTTTGCGATGCTAATCAACTGAATTGACCCTAAAAGTTTCAACTTCCTTTCCCAGATAATTTTATACTTGTTTCTGTTGAAAATAGGTGCTGAATAGCTGAATTGACTGTAAAATCTTCAATGTTGTTTACGATATCATGTTATTGTTATGATGTTGTGCCGACCATCAACTGAACTAACTCTAAAAACTTCAACAGCCTTCAAAACTCATTTTATTTATTTTGTTGAAAGCTGGCCAATCAGTTAATTTTATAAATTCTTCAACTGTCTTCAGAAATCCTTTAATTTATTTATTTATTTATTATTTTTCTTTTTGCGACGTTGGAATTTGGGCTAACCATCTAAATGAATTCTATAAATGTTTCAACGTCTTTCATAACTCATTCTAGTTTTTAATTATGTTTTTGTGGAAAGTGTGTCATTACCAAAATAAAGATTTAAAAAATTCCACTTTCCTAATAATTACAAAATTAAAAGATTAAAGATAAGGTTGCTTCTGACAATTTCTTTTAAGAAAACTTCGAGTTTGGGGTAGAAGCTTGACATAGAAGAGCAGTAGTTTACGGAAAAAGATAGTGCTTTATTTCTAAGTCGATCTTTTTTTCCCATAGTCCTTTGCTCAAATCTACGGAGTTTCTTTTGAAACCTTTGCATAAAGTCTCTTTCTAAAGCCCATCATGACTACATTTGAAGTTCTTTTTTCATGTATTTTTTTGTGGCAATGTGATGTGATGATTTTATTTTGAGTTTCTCTCTTTTCCTTGATTAACATTTTGTAAAACATTTTTGTATAGTGGAAAAAGATGAATTTTTTTTTAATGCCATGTATCATTAGGTATGAGATGCAAATAAAAATACATATGCGGAAGAATGAAGAGATAACGGGAGAGAGAGGGAGAGGGAGAGAGAGAGAGAGAGAGAGAGAGAGAGAGACAAAGAGAGAGAGAGAGAGAAAGAGAGAGAGAGGAGGCAGCAGCAAGGGACACAAAGAGACAGAAATGAGAAGAAAAAGCAATGTAGGAAAATCAGCAAGCACTGCAAAGATATTTGCAGAGAAATAACTGAAAATCCTAAGAGCAACATTTGAATTAAGTCTCTGTAAATTATGACATAATTTTTACTTAACTTTTATCACGTACACACACTCAGAGGACCTTCATTGTTTAAAGTTGATGACATTATTAAGGTATTGGTAAGTAATTTTTACTTTATTTCTTCATGTTTGAAAAATATATTTGTAGTAAATAAATGTCAATTTTTAATTTTGCTAGGGCATCTATTGATTTTCAAAATGTAAATTTTGTTTCCACAAAGATGCAAACTTATTCTTTTTGAACAATACTTGCATCATATTCTAAAAAAAAAAAAATTCTTTTCCACCTTAATACAGCCTACATAAAGAAAAGTAAAATCTGCGAGTTTGGAATGCTAAGATTTTGTAAAAAAAAAAAAAAGCTTAATCCAAGTTTTAAATTTTAATTTTTAAAAATCTGCTTTGTGGTGTACTTATCATATTACTTTTTTTGTGTGTATGTGGAAGAATTAATAAGATTCTTTAAATATTACAGTATTATTTATTTATTATGTTCTATGTTGACGTCTTTACACGTCAATGTTATTAAATTTTATTAAATAGGTAATATAATAACCATAAAACACTTTTTTTAAAGTCTTGCATTAAAAAACAATATAATTGCAAGCGTATTTTTTCCCATGATACATCATTGGATTTTTCTCCCAGGTCTTTGAAAATATATCAACTAAAAAACATAGTTGATTTATGTGCCTCACTAAACTTAAATGTTTCAAATGACTGATTTTATCTGTTGATATTCATTCTGTCGTAAAAGAATGTTATAATGTTATGGTCTAACTTTTGTATTTTGCATAAAAGTGTTTTTATTTGATTGTAATAAAGCATTATAAATTTTTTAAGTGTTTGTGGAAGGCTCTCTCTGTTTATATAAAAATAATTAAAAATGAAAATTGAATCCATTATGGTGTGTATTGTCTTTCTGTATATTTTAAAAATGTGAGTGCGAAAAATGGATTACTTTTGATCTGAAAAAAAAAAAAAAGTAAATCTATTCATAAACATTTTCTATTATTGGTTTTCAAAAATAGAAACTGATAATTGATGTCAAAAATTTACCCAAAATCTAATTATTTTTTTCAATTCATGATTATAAAATATTGCCAACTCATCATGAAAAAGATAAATGCTTTTCACAAGATAGAAAACTGACACAACTCTTTATTGAGGAATATTCTTCGGTGTTTTATTTTATTCATTTATTTTTTAAAGCATCAAACAAATCTCACAACATAAGAGAGTGATTACTTTAATAAGCACTTCATGGAGTCAGTGATTGTAAAATAATGCCGTTTGGTGAAAAAAAAGGCTTTGGAAAGAAGAGCAGTGTAGACTCCAATAAGATTGCTTCCTAGTATCATTTTCTAAAAAGCTGCAAGAAAATGCAGAATTCAATAACCTTGTATGAAAATATGAAATCTGAACGATTATCGTCGAGATTACCATAATTTAATGATGGATTGGTATAATTTTAAAAATACAAAATGGACATGGATAAAAATAAAACAAAAACAAAACAAAAAAACAAAAAAAATGAATAGTAAACAATATTTCATATGGATATTAAAGGCTGAGATACAGCTAGGGTTATATAAAGTGTAATAATAATGATGATGATAATAATAATAATGATAATAAAAATAATAATAATAATAGCAATAGTAAACAAGAAGAACTGCCTGAAGTAGAATTGATGAAAAGGCTAACAAAAATGAATGAACTGAATGAAAATAGTTTAATGATGACAGCTTTAACTGTGTGGCTGAAGGGCACACATGGGATGTAATATAGATATAGTAAGCAAAGAGCTTATTCAACCATTTCCATTGGGCAACCAATAATTAAAGGATTTAAGTTATAGAAGTTTTAAAAGGAAACAACTTGACGCTTATTATACCTTTTGTTTATTTTTAATTGATATACATCAGCATCATCAGTCAAAAGGAAAAAAAGCCACAATTTACATCAGTTTGTGGTAATGGTAGACTCTCATACTTATATATAATATTATATTATCCTCGTGAATCCACAATAGCTGACGGATTAGTATAAAATACTGTTTGTGAATGTCTATGAAAGCCATCATGAGAACTACCTTCCTTCTACAGCAGCAGAAGTTTGTTGGAACAGAAGCCATAAAAGCATTCTTTTAGAAATTATTTCATGGGAATGTTATATCAGCAAATTTAAAAATAGAACACGTGTGTTGGAGAGAATTCCATCAGACACAGACACTGAGGTCAGTCACTTACAATAAATCTCTGAAAAAAATGACCATTCAGCAAAAGGTAAATGAACAAAAATGCATAAACTCATTAAGAAATATAAAGCTTCTTTTTTCATAGTCTTTTCTTGTTACTCAAATTAGACTACTCTTGATATACCATTGCAAAACATATCACAGTCTGGTTCTATAAAAAAGTATGCAGGAAAAAGAAATGACTCCCCC
>BLXT01000976.1:1205132-1221464 GCA_019648995.1 Plakobranchus ocellatus
GGGGGCGATTTAAATGAAATAAACCATTACTTTTCTTGTCATACTCTGTGGGCAATTTGTTGAGAGCTTGGTCAATCGCTTTTTGAGAATAAATCTTCTCTGGTTTCCAAGGTAAAAAAATATGTCAAGTTTACAAAGCAAAAAAAAAACAAAAACTTTGGTCTTCCAAATAAAGTTATTATCTTATGGAATCATAAGAGCTTTTTCGCATAACTTCTCCCCAACCAAATTTTACATATTCTTAAATAATGCATTCATTTGTTAGGATTTTTTTTTCATGTGACATCTTGTAGAAATACTGTGTTGTGTTGCATGTGTGTATGTGCCTGTGTGTAAGCTTTTTATTGAACAACCATTCTGTTTTCTTAAAAAATAAAAAACAATAAACGAAAATTAGACACTGTTCTGTTCTGCAGTCGAATATTATAAAAAAATAAGTTTTAAGCAGAGAAGAAAAAAAGGTTGAACTTTATCTTATCTTTTTTTCCTTTTCTTAATTATTGGCAGAGTGATCCTGCATCTCAGACTACATTTTTCACAAATAACAAATTTGTCTTTTTCTTTATTAGATTTCTGAACTAGAAAACAAAAATATTACCTCTGGCATCACACTGTCCTCTAGATGGGGATACAGGGCCAGTGGATGTTTGAGCAGGCCTTGCTCCACTTCTGTAATATAATCTCTGCGTTGCTGCTGTTGAGGCGTGCTCTTTGAAATATACACTTGAAATTTACTCAATCGTTTTCTTGCAGCAGGTTGCTTTACTTGATTATCTTTGCCCATCTCATAATGGATTGCTGGACCTGTACCCTTTTGAGTCTTAAAGAAAATTGTAAAAGGCTGATGCAGAAAATATATTAGGATTGATCAGTTCATTGTGATTAGTACAGAGCGCAATTTTGAAAAAAAACATATTGCTTTGAGTTCATTGTGTGACTATGAGATATCAAAATAGTACCTGTCCCAATAAGCAGTGTATTCTTACAGAAAAAAAATGATTAAAAGGAAGAATAAAAGATGAACAAGCAATAGAGGTTGAATAAAAGACAAAAACTGTCACACAAAACGACAACAGTAACCAAAACAAGCCAAAAAAAAAAAAAAGATGCTGATAAATGCAACACTGCCTCATTTTTTTCTCTCACATGTATATAAAAATCAAATGACAAAAAAGTCACTGGAAGTAACAAGGGCTACCAAATTGTAAGAAAACTATTTGTTAAAAGTGGTACATGCTTATTTAAAGGACAACCCTATAGAAGTAAAGAATGAGCTGAAATGAGAACCACCGTGAAAGTAACATTTCATGATTTATTAATGAAATCCAAATCTAAATTGCAATTACCTTGATGAAGTCACTCCCCTGCACAACAGGGGGAAGTCCATCCCTAAAATCATCCAGACCATCCTTCATAAAAACCCAGTTCTTTGTATGATGACTGTTTATTCTTTCACCTGGCTTAAGTTGTTTTATGTACTTTGTGTGGAGCCTCTCTTTATACCTAAAAAAAAACAGGAAAATAAAAGAGAAAACTGCTTTGATTTCAAAGTAAATGTATTTGTAATGTGTAAAAATACATGTATGCAGAAAAAGTGTTTTTCTTTCTAAGTGACAATAGTTAAAGAATGCAACTGATTTAATTCTATATGATTTATTATTCTAGGACAATAATCATTTGCCATGAGAAACTTAAGTGTGCTATCAATGAACTAGAGGGTTTCATGACTATATAGAGAGCATTGGCTTAAAAACTTTTACAAGAAGATTCAAATCATACTTAACTCAATAACTCCGAGCGGCCGCTCCCAGCGGTCGACGGAACGATACGGATGACCGAGCGGCCGCTAACTATATGAAAGAAAAGAGGCGGAGGGAGAAAACTCCGTCCAGGTGTGGGAAAAAAAATCCGGACATAAAGAGTTAACAACACATTTAACCCGAAGCGTAGTAAAACAACTTTAAGTTTTCAATAATATCAAGTATATAGCCTTGGAAGAAATATCTAGTAAAGTAATGTGGGTCCCATGCTTGGTCTAAACATTGGGGAAACAGGAGTAAGGTGCTGATTGTTCTTCGCATACAGCATTATCTTGCCATTGCTTTCCTCACCGTCTTTACTTTCGCTGGGAAAAATCTAAGCATAAGACCAAAGGAATAAGTATGCAGAAAGTATGTTGAGGAAAAGGTGATGCATTTTTAACAATATCTTAAACAAATCTTTGAAGGTGTATAAAAATGTATGAACGAGTTTGTGCAAAAGTAGCGTCACCTAGCTTTTTAAAACTATCCCCTGGTCAAATCAATGATCTTGAAGTCACAGCACAAAATTTCAGCATCATTATCCTTGATCACTTTCTACACTGGGCCTTTGCCAGGATGCTCCTTGTGAGTTTCAGCGCATCCATTTGCTTATTTTATCCACCTATGTCTTTCTTTGTGTTGTCTCTATTTTCTTTCCAAAGGACAAAGTTTGTTAGGCAAATCTTCTTGATCCTGTCATGCGTGCATATTTTCTACTTTAGTCTCTAGTCCAAAGGGTGCTATATTTTGGTGCTTGCATCTTTGATGTTTATGTCATCATTTCATAAGATGCTTGGTAGTCTACCAGTTTAATTTTCATATATGTAAACATTGAGCCAATAAAAAAACATACATTCTGATCTTGTCAACAAGTTAAAAAAAATTATACTTGCCTCTGAGCAACTACATTGGATGCCAGCAATAGCACCAACGTTTAGCAACAACTGTTTTTGAATTGCACACTAGATCTAACCACTGAGTTAGAGAGATGTGTTAGAAACACTGAAATGCTTTTATGAAAAGTGATACAATCAGAAAAAGGAATGAAAAAATATAGAAACAGTTGTGCACATCACTGCCACATGTCAACCCTCTTGGATCCACAATTATAAGATATTACAGCAATTACTTATGCCAATAAACATGTACGGGTAAAAGTATAGAGCATTGAAGGTTTTGTATGACATAGGCAGAGAGAACTGCTCACCTGCCCATGCTTTATGTTGTTGGTAACGATTTTACCATCCATTTTCAAGAAATTTTTATTCTCCCAGATATTACATTTTTTTGCCTTATCTTGATTCAGATGTTTGTTAAAAACCTTACTATTTTTAGCAAATAAGAAATAAAAGTTGCATAAATACTAGTCTTCCAAATTATCATTAAAAAATGTTGGCAGTTTAGACTGTTTAGATATAATCCTCAGAAATTTTATGATGAAGGTTCATTGATCAACATTAAGCTGACTTCATTTTGTTCACTAAAAGCATACAAGTACAAATTAGTTTGACCCTGCAATACTTATTGCAAACTAGTTGAAAGGACATGCCTTCTTTTGAACAATTTTTCATAGTTGATACTAGTAAAATACAGGACTGACCAAAACTGCTCTAAAATACACATAAACTTATCTAGCCAAAAGATAAAATCTTCTTCTTACCATTCTTGACGCTTGATAGGCTTCTGGTTTAAAGTTTCCACCAGAGCCAAATCGTATTTTCGCTCAGCCATACTTATGATGATAGATCAGGTTTTTTTGTTTTTTTTTGTACTGTCAAACGATAACGGAAATTTGAGGCATGTTCCTGGAAGATTTAAAAAATATGTGGAACTCAATGCTCTTTACTATGCAAATAATATTTTCGCCGAGCTTGGTCTCAATTTTTTTTTTCAGAGGTGTGGATGTAGATCAAAATTGATTAAGCTCGAAGAAGTAATGAAAAGTCTGTCCGCCATTTGTTTATAGTAACGATTTCCGGTTTGAAAGTTGGTTGAAAAATAACCTCTGCATCTAAGGAAGAGAGAAAATCTTACATCAGAGCACAAAAAGGCAAAAATAGTTCTTTTGAAACACAAAAACAAGTAAACAAAAGAAATTTTCGGCTGATGGTTCAAATTTTGTTCTCTTTTTTATTATTGAAGTTGTCATAGCAACAGAAAAAAAAATAAGAATCACATCCCCTTGATTTGGAGCTCTTTAATGTTTCCATTGGAGTTCCTGCTTGGCATGCGCAACCGGCTTAAAATTGTAAACATCATTTTACAGCATTCCAGAGCTGTGGATGTCGAGACGCAAAAACAGTTCATGAAGACTGTGGTCAGACCTAAATTTTAGACTAGAATACGATGGCTTCAAATATGAAGGTACTTTTCACAGGATGATACAATTTGTCCAGTTTTGTTCATTTTTTAAGCAACAAGATATCACAAAGATAGCACTATCACAAAGTTATCTAGACATCTAAATTCTAGATTTCTAAACATCTTGGAAGCCGTCCTTTTTTTTTATTCAGATGAAACTAATATTTATAACATAATTTATACTCCTTGGTGTGACTCTTTGACGAATGAAGGCTTATAGTAATATTGAAGAAATGTTGAAAGTGCTTCCCCACTGAAGAAATACCCCCTAGATTAGATTTACAGCTATATCTACCCCCTGATTTTTTTAGCATGCAGTGTTGCATTCTGTAAGTCAATAGTAATTTTTACAACTCATTTATACATTTGGCTTTCATTTCATGCAGATCTAGATGACAATTAGCCTTTTTTGAGAACATCATATATGACTTAAGAGGGTATATCTTCTGGACTAGTCAAGGTTCCAATCATATATTTTTCCATGGAATTTCCAATGAGGTGGCCATTAATGTCAAGTTGACAACATAGTAATGTTCAATCAATCTTTTTGTGGAGATAGACATAATTGATTATCTCCACAGCATTACATTTGACTAACAATCAACTTTTTCTGCACATCAAAAAAATACTTTAAATTCCTTTTTTTTTTCAGAGAATATTCAGCTTGCCTGAGAGGGCACATGGAGATGGACCCATCAAGTATGCTTGGCAGAGAACACATGGAAATTATATAGCAACCACAGGGTAAATGAATCACTGCATTTTGCTTACATTCTTTGTAGCCTGTATTTGGTTTTAGAGACAGAGAATATAAAGACAAATACAGATTGACAATGCAATGATCTTTGTTAATAATAAATAAGATTTATTCTGAAACCTACAAAATTCTGTAACACTCTGATTCATATTCATACATGTAATGTTTTTTTCATATTCAAAGACAGGTCCATTCTTTTGCTGTCGTAAACAAAAGTATCTAAATGTTTTTGTTTTTGTTCACCAGATTCATCTAAAACTGAAACATCAGTATACATGAAATTATTAAGATTTTCTCCATTTTTTTCAAAGCTAGAAATATCCTTGACATTCGTTTAAGATTTTTTTACAAATAAGTTTAAAATGTTGAAATCACCATGCTCTGCTTCAATTCTTACAAATACTGTTTGATCACAATATAGATCTAAATATGCTCCGTCTAATTTTGCTAGCATGTAAAACAGCTATTCATGTTTTACTTTGTCTAAGGCTTTAGAATAATCAATGAGTCAAAGGTGGAGGTCTTTTTTTTTTCATTTTTAAACACCTTTCCATTAGCATTGACAAAGTGAATATTATGTTTCTAGTTCCTTTATCAAGCACAAAGGGAGGAAATCTGTAATCTGAATTTATCAGAAAGGAGATTATAAGAGAGAAAGTTCTATCATTTTCATGTTTGCTATATTAGAGATGTAGGAACAGGATATAGCTTAAAACAAATGGAAGGAAAGGAACAAACTCAATAACCAACTAAGGGACAATAATTTGTATTTAGGAGATCACAACCAAGACCTAAAGACTTATCACAAATAAAGTTAGATAACTGCAAATAAATCGAAGATATGAATTATTATTTAAAGTAGTATGTTCATGGTTCAGGATTACATCTCTACTTCTTGACATCCAATGGACCAGTCCTCTGCGCAGTGCATACCTTTGATGACAGGAATATTTAGCTGAGGAAAATGTTCTCTCTTCTCTGACTTTGGCTGAATTCCTTGTACAACAGTCTCTTTTCAGTTTCTACACATCTTTAACATGTAATCTGACTGTTCATTTACACAATCGCAGGTTCAACAGTTCTTGACATGATGACTAACTTCTGACCTTTTAGTTCACTACACTCCTCCCAAAGTAGAAGCAATGAAAAAAAAAACAAACTTATTAATGACACTCACCAAATCAGATATTGGTGCGTAGGAGCCCTGCCTGAGCAGAAAATTTCCTTGTGCTGGCTGTCAGTTTTCTTCGGTTTTAAACACTTTAAGGGTATCTTTAAGCATATATTTAAATTTATAACTTGATGCATTACCTTACATATTTAAAATTTTTTGGTATTTCATTTATATTTTTATGTTTAACAACTTGATTGTACAATAAGCTCTGAAACAACAAAAAATTATCTTATTTGAATTTTTATGCACTGCATGTTTCAATTGATTATTAGTTTTTATCAGTCACCAGTAGCACTTTAAACATTAGTTGAGAAGAAAGTGCACTTCAAGCAGTAAACTGCAATACTTTACTATTGAACTGTTCTAGCAGCCTTGGGTGTCTTACAGCGGGTGGTTACTTCAGGGATATAAAATTTGTTACAGAACAGGAGAGATGCAAGCATGGCCTCCAAGCAATTTATAACTAAATGCCCTCTGTTTTCTTTATAACAATATAAATAACAGTACAGACAGTTTGATTGGTGCTACATAGTGGGGATTTAAAGTTCTTCTTTCTATTTTGCTACTGTAGAGTGAAGCATTTCTCTTCCCTGCTTTTAGTGAAACTCATTCCACCAAAACCAAATCATGCAACGACACCTTACAGTGTTACACAAGAATATGATGGTTTGGTTTCACATCATTCGGAAAGACCTTATCTTCAATCATTGAACCTATTAAAATCTTGTTTTAAATAATAGCTGATAGAGACACCCTCGATCTTCAGTCTTCATCAATGTGTACTAATTGTTCATAAAAATAGCATTCATAAAGCACAGAAATAGGAAACTGACAATTGATAAGGCAATTGATAATGCAGAGAACAACTAAAGGAAACAAAGGCAGCATTTCATAACCACAAATAATTTTTAAAAGCTCTATACAAGCTGACGTACAAAAGACGGTAAAGAAAAAAAATACAGCTGCCAGTTTCAAATAACAGAAACATGTGAACAGATAACTTTTAAAAATTATAACTCATCTCCCTATTGCAATATAATATAATTTGTTTAAGTACATTTTTAAAAAAATTCAATTTAATATTCTATCTTGCTTCAATATAGAGAAATTTACTGATTGGTTTGAAATATAATATTAGGCACACCACATTTACTCACTCTAATAAATTGGCTGTTAAAATCATATTTGTCAACACATTGTTGTGAGGAAATTTACAAAATAAATAGAAACATAAGCATGATGTAAAAACTGGATCAAATAGCATGAATTTCTAAGGAGAAGCTACATGAAAGATAGAAACTGATTTTCTACTGGTAATGACCTTCTGATGGGCTAATTGCTGTTATCATAGAATCCTAGGAACTCAGGCTCATCATGCCATGACTAGGGAGCAAATTAAAGGGAAAACTAAAGGACGCAGTTTTTGCTCTAAGTCAGTCACCATTTTGATAACTTACAAGGCTGAAAACTCCTTTGCAACAATTAAATTTGAAGACATGCACATTTTTTTTTTTTTAGCAATTTCAAAGGTTATATGGCAATAGTGATAGTCCTGGATGAGTCTTAAATACTTGGTTTCAAATTGTAATTATACACTGTAGTTATTCTTCAGTGCCTTGAATCAAAACTTAAAGTTTTACATTTACAAATGGAGAGGGTGAGTGTAATGCATAAGATTTTATTTATTCTCCCAAGAGAAGTATACATTAAATTTCACTGCATTTGAAAAATAACAAAATAGGATCTGACAAGTTTAGTATTTTACTGTCCATGCAAAACCTTTAATCCAGAAGATTCAAGATTCACAGGATTATATATATACAAACTGTGTTGTTGTACCAAGCTCTGTGGACACAGGGGAACTAATTATACTGTGTCTTCTTGGTATTAATACTGATGTGAACAATTATTAAGGATTAAGTTGTGGTAACCCACTGTACTCTTTATTTGCTTAACAGTTTTCCTATGACTAGAGTGAGTTCACCATTTTTGACAGAAATTTTTATTCCTCCCTTAGATCTGATGGCACAGTAAAAATCTATGATCGTCATGGTGATCTTAAAGGAAATGTCACTCTACCTGGGTATGTTGCATTGCTTGATGATAAAATTTCTGGTATTTTGGTTTCTTCTTTTATTAGAAAATTTGAAAGTGCAGAGAAAGGTATAATTTGTATAAAAAAACATTAAACATATTTCTTACATATAAAAATGAAAAAAAAAAATGGTCAGAAACTTACAATTGCATGCAGTAGATGTCTTGCCATTTTGAATGAGGATTTTCTCTTCTTTCTTTATCAAGTTAATCTAAAGAAGGCAATAGATTGTAAAGAAATATTTTGAAAGAAATTAATTAATGATAATTTTAAAAATTCATCTTTTGATGATCATGAGTGCTGTACATATGTGGATCCTTCATAGCTTTAGATACCTTATCTGCCCTCCCTTCTGCTCGTGAAATTTCATCATTGTATCTTGCATCTTCTCACTTTTTCTTCCTCTATCACTTGGCCGCAGGCATTAAAGCATTTCTGTTGCTATGATAATCTCTTCCTTTTTCATCATAAAATGGATAGTGAGTGTTGAGTAAGAATCATTTTAGAATGACTCCCAATGCCTTATTTCCATCACTGTATTTGTATTTGCAATTTTTTTTTCACCTTTGTAAAGAACATAATAGTACAATAAACTAGCCAAACCCATTGCTAATTTTTATTGTTTTATTTAATGATACTCTCAAGAAAACAAAAGTTGCGCACCAAAAATTTAATGCTGTTTTTTCCCTTTAGCTTTGACTTGCGGCAAACAAAATTCCAGAGCACTTTTGTTATTAAAATGTCCACTTGCATGTTTTGTTCCACATGCTTAATAAGATTTAAATAGAGTTATGAAATGTTGTTTTTTCTAAATCCGTAATCAACTCCAAGATTTTAAAATATGCCCACATAAAATGATCTAGAGTAACATATCTGTAAAGGCATTACACGTTTGAGCTTAGGTCCATTATTATAAGATATAAGAATAAATATTTGTTCAAAAAGTAAGATTGATATTATTTTCTTCTTTCTTTATATGTAAGAATTTTTCATTTCAAATAAGAGAGCTTATAGTTATTATTTGAAATCAATCTTTTCAGCCGCTGCACTGGTCTCGGATGGGATCAGGATGGAGATACTTTAGCTATTGTTTGTGACAATTCAAATGGCATATTTTTGTGGGACACCAACTCACAGAGGTTTAACCAAATTGACAGCGGTTTGAAGTATGTTTATAAAATGCTGTACTACTCAATTATGGCAAATCTATATTTTTGTTAATGCTTAACTTTCACAAATCGATAATTTTGTTACATCTTAATTTTTCGTAAATGGGGGGAAGGGGGGAAGTAACAGGATGGAAGTATGAAATTGGGATTTAGAAATAATTCATTTTAAAAATAATGAAAAAATAGCAGCAGCAGTAATAGTACTTGTAACAACACCAGCAAAACACAATGCATTTTTATAGCACTTTGAGAACATTATGAAGCATAATTGTTTGAAGCAATGTTTATTTAGTTAGAATGTGATATTTTCATTTAAAAAATAAATACTTTTTTTCAACACATCAGAAACAGGAAATCAGGAATGTGTGTAGATTTAATTGGCCCTTGACACTTGGGTTAAATACTATTTTTTCCATCTGATGTAGAGTACATTTTATGATATCTTAATTGTTTATATTTTCTATTGTGATTCCATACGAATTTGTTTTGGATTTATTTCAGGGACACAATGACTTTTCTATTATGGTCAAAATCTGGATCTAAGCTCGCAGTTGGGACTCAAAAGGGCAACTTGCTCATATACGATCATAAAACCTCAAGGTAAACTAATTTTTAACAAGTATAAGCTACCATTATATCTTTATTTTTTTTATTCTGTGTAAGCATTCTTCATTTTTGTCATGATGCCATTAACTTTCTCTCATGAAATTGTTAGGATTGTATACATATATGGGTCAAAACGTGAATTGCCGTTCAGAAAAGCACTAAAAATGTGATATTTTGCAAGGAGGGCTTTCTTTACCTCCCCTTCCCCGAGAATGCAAAGTGTTATAAACTGCTAACTGGCCTCATTTACATAGGTCAGCCATAGTGCACAGCCACACACCGCCTCGTGGGCAGAGTGGCCCATAGGTCACTTTGTACGTTATTTTGGTGTTACATTTTGATCTATTTTTAAACATCGTCTGTTTTTTTATTTATACTTTATTTTTCTTAATGCAGCGTTTCACATGAAAGACAAATAGCCAAACTATCAAAGTAAAAAAAAAGACCGCGGTAATAATAAAGACAAATAGCCAAACTATCAAAGTAAAAAAAAGACTGTGGTAATAATAAAAACAGGAGTCACTAATTGCGGTTAGAAGCCTCAAGCCCAAAATTGTGTCAATAGAGTTAGTTAAACCAGAGACTCTCGAGCATTGAAAACCTCTTGGACAAATGAATAAAAGGATGTTGACAAGCCAGGTAAGTTTGGTGTTCAGAAAGTAGAAAATAACGTACACGTGCATACGTCACGAAACGCGACACTTTGTAATTCTATAACGTCCACATTTGTTTTAGTAGAGTTTTTCTGTAAGATAAAAAAAGGCAAAAACAAATATTTCAGTGTGACCTCATCTTGTCAATAATAAAAATAAATCCCCTCTAAAATCGCGTTTGGACTTGAGGAAACTATAGACGAATGCCGGTGTCGGTTTAAAAGTTTAGATCTAAGTAAGTAACACAGACAACATTCACAATACTCTAGAGAAAATATAACTTTAAAAAATTAAAATATGCCGTGTTTGGGACCACGTGCTAAACTTAAATAGTTTTTTTTTTTACTACCTCTTTATTACTTGACCCCTTGTAATCATTCAAAAATTTTGTTCATTGGTTCTAAATTGTATACACTACACTTTTAATCAGGTCCTTTTTTTCAACGATACTTCTTCCCCAGCTCCTGCAACCCCTGAAAGTAAGAAAAAAAAGAGAGAGAGAAACACACAAACACGCATTTACCCATCCAAAGCATATAAAAGAAAAGAAAAGCTCCATATGGCGTTTTTACTGGCCTAGGCTAATCGTAAATTGGCCCTTCAGACTATGTTTTTTTTTTTTTTTATCAGTGACGGAGACTCTCGTGTTTGAAGTTTGTAGGCACGATTGTCTCAGAGGTTATCTTTTTGATGTGCCGCACCATAGCTGATCTATATAACAGCGATGCGATTTATTGTTAGATTTTAAATTTGTACGTTATGGTACAATCTTTTCTTAGTGATTCATAACTGGCGCTAAGATCTAGATTAAGATCTACAAAATCCAGTTAGTGAGTCTTATTTTTTCCCCATTAAATTTATGCTTCTTAAATGGTTAATGAAAGAAAAGGCGTTAGGTATGTTCCGATCCAACATAGTGCTAATTGTGGGAAAAGCATAGGAGTACGCTCCTATGCATGAGAACTCTCGTATTTGGATAACATACATAGGCGCGATTGCCACAAAGGTCTCTTTTATAATTTGCCGTAACACCAACTTTCTTTTTGTTTCAATATTGAACAAAGACCAATACCACAGCTGATCTTTTCTTAGTTCGACGCGCTAATGGTCATTTATCGTTAGATTTCAAATACACACGTTACGAAATAATGTTTCCTTGGTGATTCATAACTTACGCTAAGAACTAG
Organism: Plakobranchus ocellatus; assembly: GCA_019648995.1. Taxonomy (NCBI): domain Eukaryota; kingdom Metazoa; phylum Mollusca; class Gastropoda; family Plakobranchidae; genus Plakobranchus; species Plakobranchus ocellatus. Next base: position 1,216,937 of record BLXT01000976.1, read on the forward strand.
AATAAGACCTACAAGATCCAGTCAGTAAGTTATAATTTTCGCGCTAAATTTATAATTCTGAAATGAATAATAATGGAAAAGGCGCTAGGTATTTTTTTATCTAACGCAGAGCTTATTGTGGGAAAAGCAGAGGAGTATGTTACATAGCACGAAAACGTTCTTATTTGCATAAGGCACGAAGGTGTGATTGTCACAAAGGTTTTTTTTTTTTATGATGTACCGTAATATGAGCTTTCTTGTTGTTTCAATATGGAACAAAGACCAATACCACTAGCCGATTTTTTCTTAATTCAACGTGCCAGTGGTGATTTATTGTTAGATTTCACACGCGTACGTTACGAAACAATGTTTTCTTGGTGATTCATAACTTACGCTAAGATCTACACGATCCAGTTAGTGAGTCATATTTTTCCCCCTGGTTGTTGGTGACAATTTCAACAAAATCACTTATTTTTATGCTACAAATGCTTTCAAACCACTATGTTATCTTGTTTCAGATGTTTGATGCTACATAACCTCCTCCTTTCAGGGAGGCTTCTGTGTTTGCCGACATTGTAGTTTTATGGTATATAAATAGATTCTGTACACTTGGATAAAATAGTATCTGTACAATGCCATGGATGTTTCTTTTTGTATAAAGCTCAAGTTTTCCTTGTAAGTTTTAAAATGTTTGTAGCAGTATTGAATTGTTTGGTGTTACATAACGTACACAGTTGATCTAACTGTTCTCTGTCCACCTTGAGCTCTATTACAGCAAATAAATCTGTGTTGAAATGACTTTGCTAAAACAACTTTTGGTCTTCAGTGTGGTTTTTGTGGATTTATCTCATGTTTCTGTTAGAATGTGCCTTTATTTGATGTGTGACGGTGTACAAGTAACGTACATAGTCTTACTATTTATGGTGGCTCTAACTTTTTCATGGGCGGAATAAGACATTGATTTTGACTAATACTAGAAGCTCATACATCAAGTTATAGATGGTGAAAGTTTCAAATAAATCAGTAATGGTTGAGTTTTTTTACCATATGTCACAAAAGGTGGTACACCAATTCAGATTTTGACCCATATAATATATATATATATATATATATATATATATATATATATATATATTTTTTTTTTTTTTTTTTTTTTTTTTTTTTTTTTTAAAATTAAAAATTCTAACATGCAAATAAAATGTAATTGATTTTTTTTTTTTGTTTGTGATGAATAAGTTCTTTAAAGATGAGAGGGGCAGCTGAGGGTTGAATTCTTAAGTATCAATACCAAAATGCTGAAACTTTCAGCTGATCATCCTTGTGGCCATCTTGAATTTTGAGCCGTTGAATTCCCAAAAATTGGAATGTTTTGAACCATTACATCCCAAAATTTTTCTCAACTAATTATGAAAGGCAACGTTCTCCTTAAATGTTCCAAGTGATTTGGTGTTTTTTTTTTTTTAAGAAATGAAATTTAATTTCAACTAAACAAAGTAGATATTATATTACAATGTCTTCAGATTAGTTATAATTTTTAAAAAATAGCATCATATTCATATTTAGTGAGATAATAAAGTAAAAAACAGATGCTTACTGATAATGAAATAAAAGCCTTACAAAAAAGCTTTGATAACAAAATTCTGCATATTAAGAAAGTTGTATACGAATTTACTTTTGTATGATAATAAGTTTTATCAGACTCATATATTAATTTTCTTATGTAATTGATATGTTACTTATATTTGTTTGCTGACATAATCTTTTCAGAAAAATTCCTATAATTGGCAAGCATACTAAGCGTATCACTTGCGGTGCGTGGAGTGCAGAAAATTTGCTTGCATTGGGAAGTGATGACAAGACCATCAGCATCAGCAATGTGGATGGGGACACTCTGAGGCAAACTCAGCTGCGAGCAGAACCTTCTGATGTTGAATTTTCTGAGATGAAGGGTGATGAGCGAAGCTCCATTGGAGAAAACACAGTCAGTCCTCAAACTGTTTTACACATTTTATATTACATGAATAGTTTGTCTCTTTTTAGAAATTTTCAGGTCTTTGATATTGTTCAAAAGAGTTAGAGTAAAGATTTTTTAGTTTTATTTAAATTCATAAGGAAAAAGTTCATCATCTTCTTAGGTTTCTCATGTGTCCTACTGAGTAAGCCCTGTGCAAAATTTATCTAAGCAATATATAATGCAATGGCTTATCTAAGCAATGTATATTATAATTTTTAAGTTTTTGTTTTGCTGAATAAGAATTGAAAAAAAAAAGAAAGAAAGAAAAGAAATTGAGAAGACTGTGATATTAATGAAGTTTTATTCATTTATTTATTTTTTTTTTTGGCATATATCTTTTTAGAATTGTACAATATTTGAAAAATATTTTCACAGGTCAGTGTTAATATTGGGAAAAAGACATTGTTTTTGTTTAACATCAATGATCCAGACAACCCGATTGAGTTGGCCTTTCAGCAACGTTATGGTTACATTGTAGCCTACAAATGGTAGGTTTTGAAGAAAAATGTGTTTATTGTGTGAGCCCAGGCTGTCCATCAATCATGAAATTGATCTTTGAAATTTTAAATCACTAAAAACCTGCAAATTCAGGGAATTTTTTTATGGTCCTTTACAGCAAAACAAAAAGCTGTCAATGAGACTTGATTGTCCTCTTGGTTACAAATCGCCACGTACATGGGGAAGATACCTTTTTTTTTTTAAATGTATGGTTTTTCCCAAATTTTTTATCACACCAATCAATTTTTTAATTTCCTTTGACAGAAGCTGTGTTGGCTTGTGAGCTCAATCACTCTACTTATCACGACAGGCAAAGCTCTATAAAACACAAAATGCTTTAGGATAAAACTTTTCTTTTTTCATTTTGGAAGTATTCTATATTGATTTCTTTTACTTAGAGCTTTTGATAATTTTTATCTTTTCATTTGACACTATAAACCAGCTATACCTATTTCCTGTTTTGCACAGAAAAGAAATAAAATCTTGTAGGCTTTGAATGATTTTAAGTGCTTGCATTTTAATGTTAGCATTAAACCAACAATTTTTATCCAATTCTCACTATTGTTAAAGTTCCAGTGTACAGTTTTGGACTTGAAGCTTAACTCTCACTGCCGTTATTCACATCTGTACAAGCTCCTGCATGTTCATTTTCATAAATATTTCCTTTCCTTCTTGTAGGTTTGGGGATGGATATATCCTTATAGGGTTTTCCCAGGGCTATTTTGTGGTGATTTCAACTCACATGAAAGAAATTGGACAGGTGCGTAATTTTAATTTTTGTTTTGTTTTTTTTGTTGCATTTCTTTAGCATTATAAGTTGAATTTTAAACTAATTGAGGAATTTACAAATTTGGAACATATGAAATTTGAATAAATACATTTTGTATGTCAGTGAGACAGAATAAAAAAGATAAATTATATTAATTTTGCATATGCAGTTTTGTGTTAAAAATGTCCAAATTCTTTTTGATGCCGCCTAAACTTGAGATTTGTAATAAGATATAATTTTGACTCAGGAACTCAGATAAAGGATATTTCGTACACATCAAAGTTAAAATGACAACCTTGTACGTCTCCATAGGAATGTTTTCAAGCTCGTAACCACAAGAACAACCTCACAAGTATTGCTATCTCCTCTGCTCTGGGGAAAGCAGCCTCATGTGGGGACAACAGGTTGTTAACATTTATCACTGCTTAAGTCAGTTTTTTTTAATAAGTGATGTACAAACATTGCTGAAATAAAAGTAACAATTCTTCTAAATTAAATTTTTGAAATTAACTACCAGGATATAAGTCTTTAAAATTTTTACCTTTTAATAATTTCATGAAATTCTTTTATGTAGGTTGTGAAGGTTTTTAGTTTTTTGTTTTTTTTAAAAACATTTCTAACATATAAGTTAAAACATTATTTTTTTAATATCAGTGCCAAAGGCTTTGAAAGATTTGTGAATATGTAAAAACCAAACTTTTTTGAATTTTTTTCGCTTTTCTCATGCAAACAAAAGTTAGGATTAAAATATTGAAGAACTCCTGACTAGTAAATGTGGAACATAATGTTTATTAAATCAAATTACCAATTTGCTTTTGATTGAGCAAGGTTATTTTTGGAGAAAGCAAGAAAAACGTCTTTGAGAATGCTTTATTTTTTAATTTTGTTTCTTACTCTCACATGTTTCATTTATTTTTAAATTTCTAAATGATGAAGCATCAAAATCCATGACTTAAGTGACCTGAAAGAAATGTATGCAATCATAACTCTGGAAGAGGAGCGGGCTCTGGACAGCATCTCGTGGAGCGATGATGGTCAGCTTCTGGCAGTGACCAGCCCAAGAGGCAGCATGCATGTCTATCTGGCTCGCCTGCCCATGTTGGCTTCAGCGTGCCAGACAAGGATTGCATATCTCACCTCTTTATTGGAGCTTACAATTGAGGATAACATTGCTCAGGTAGTGACTTTTTCAATGGGATATTAAATGGTATACTGAGAGATCTGTTAAACATTTTTACTCTTAATACTTTCTTTACGTCATGTTGTTT
>BLXT01000976.1:1230517-1242689 GCA_019648995.1 Plakobranchus ocellatus
TCATGACTCAAAGTTTTGACAGTTTGAATTGGTGTCTTACTCACTATGTACATATTTCTATACATTTCAGCCATTCGTGTTTACAGGGAAGTTGGAGATGTTGGAATGGTGTCATCACTTCAACAGATAAAGGTTGGTTTCTTTATGTAGTAGTTTTTATAGTTTCACTGTTAATTTTGGCATGTATGAAGTCTGAATGAACGAGAAGCCATGCTCTTATAATTTTTTAAATGACTAAAATATTATGAAATTTCATTCTATAAGCTTTGAAATAACCTTTGTTGATTCTGAGCCAAGATATCATATTTCTGAAGCTTGGAAAAAGAAAAAAAAGTTTAAAGAAAAGAATAAATAAGTAGTTTAATATGCAATAACAAACTCATGAAGACTGTTCACTAGACAAATGGTTTCCTTCATACTTTAAGTTTAATTTGAAAGCTTGCTTTTTGATAACTGCTATATGGAATAAAACTGAGTCATCATGTTTTAAATCTCATGACCTTTTTTTTTTTTAAAAAAAAATTCCCATGACAATATTTGTTAAATTGTCATACGATAAGTAAAGCATGCTATTCTGTATATAATTATTGAGCCGTTGGATTTATCATGAAACAAGCATGTTCTTTATTTTCTCATTTTTTTTTTTTTATTTGGAAAAACAAAAGGGCAGTACCATACTTGATTGTAGGATTTACAGTTTCTGTGACTTCAGTTTTTTAATGTGTCATGAGTGAGTGCTCAGGGTAAAAGTAAATAATTTATGTCTAATTTGCTGTTGACGAACATTTTGAATGAAAAGTCTTTGATGAAAGTATTATTTCAGTTGAAAGACATTCAAGACGTGTAAGCTTTGTTTAATTTTCATTTTTTGGAAAGTGATTAAAATTTATGTCTGTTGTGTCTTCAAATTGTTTGCAGAATACAGAGGATAAAAATCAGCTATGTGGTTACATTGCCATGTTCCTAGGGGAATTCAATTTGGCCCAAGATCTTTTCTTGGCCTCTCAGTACCCTTTGGCTGCTCTAGAGGTGAGATACTGGTAGCAACAAAAAGAGAAAAAAAAAAAGGCAAAGCTTTTTAACATTTGAAAAAAAAAAGACTTTAAAAACTTTAATTATATCCTTTTATGAACTTTAATGTCATGTTTATTGAACTGACAAAATTACATCTTTTAAAATTTGTCTCAAAATCTGTATGCTGCTTTATCTAAGAATAAAAAAAAAAGGTATTTTTTTCAAGAAGAAAAGGCTTTTTAAATGTATCAGGGTCAGAATAATGCATAAATAGCTTTGGAAAGGATAATGAATGATTTTCTGAGGCTAAAGAGATTTTTTAAACAACAGCATGAAAGGATTGACTTTCAAAGCTTGTTTAATATATGCTTAAAAGCAGTTTCTAATAATTATCTGACAAAAAAAAAAAGATATAAAATTTGAAAACAATGGAATTTTTCCTCAGGCTAAAAGTGCCTCTTTCTTTTGACAAATATTTCACTCTTTCATTCTGCTTCAGATTTTTTTTTAGCCTCAACCAATGTTGTATCTCAAATTTTCTTGTCATAAATTGAATCAGATGCGCAGAGATCTTCTCCACTGGGATAGTGCGCTTCAGCTGGCTAAAGCACTGGCCCCTGAGCAGATCCCCTATATTTCACGTGAATATGCCCAGCAACTAGAGTTCACAGGTGACTATATGAGTGCGCTGTCACACTATGAGAAGGGAGTGACACAGCAAGAGAACCAGAGAGACCACGATGAAGTCTGCGCTGCTGGCATTGCCAGAATGTCCATTCGCGTTGGAGATATTCGACGGTATCTCCTTTGTTTGTTTATTTTTATAAAAATAAAAAAAAAAAACGAACCATTTTTTTCAACTTTATAAAAAAGATTTAGTGCATGGATTAAAAATGTGATTTTGTTTTGTTTTTCTTTTGTTTATTTTTAACCTCTGATTAAAATAAGAGCTAATGTATTGTACATTCTAATTTTTTTTTATTCATACATAAAAAAGATTTTGAGCTGTGATGTATTTGATGAATATTATTACGCTTTGCCTTGCGTCTTTTTTTTCTTTTTTTGGTGAACCAGTGTGACATAAAATTTTGTTTTCTGAATATGTGGAAAGTCTGATTTTTTTTTTTCACTCTTCTCATTCCATCCAGAGGTGTTTCTATGGCATCAAAAATGCCCAGCAAGATTTTGAAGAAAGAGTGTGCAGCTATTCTTGAAAGCATGAAGGTAAATGTTGCTGTAGTTAAATTAGGATGTGAATGGTATGTTTAAATGAATATTTTCTGATGAGCACTCTGCTGTGATACCACTCAACTTGGACATTTTTATTTGCACGAAAGTGATTATTTGCTAATTCATGCTTTACTGTGCAAATGCAAGAGATCTGCTACAAGTTTTGCAAAAGGTTACGAGAATCCCTAAACATATCATGCAGTTGGTTTATTTTTCTTGTCTTTTGTACTATTTTCATTTTAAAATTAACTCAAAACTATGCAACTTGTGAAGACCCCTCCCCTTTCTAAAAAAAAATAAAATAAAAAAATAAGAGGTGAGCAAATGATTACACATTATGGAAAATCTTTATGCAATTTATATTTCCTTTCTCTTATAGTTGTTATATTTGTAAAATATCTACATTTTTCAGCAATGGGCAGAGGCTGCTCAGCTTTATGAACAGGGTCAGTACTACGATAAAGCAGCTTCTGTGTATATAAGAGGCAAAAACTGGTGAGCTTGGGTTAATATTTTTTTAATATTTAGTAAATTGTTAACTTATTAGTATTCTATCAGTGAAGTTGTAAAATTACATCGCATGTGTCATTTCTCAAATCCTGAATAATTGCAGGTCTATAATGAAGTTACCTCTCCCAGCCATGCACATGGTTTTAAATGTTAGTCGCTTTATATGGTTCAAACTTTTCTTTTACTCTTACTCTGCTATTTTGTTTTCTTTGTTTGTCTCCTAGGGGTAAGGTAGGGGAGCTCCTCAATAAGATAACATCTCCCAAGATTCATGCTCAGTATGCCAAAGCTAAGGAAGCAGATGGACGTTACAAAGAGGCTGCAGATGCCTACAAAATGGCCAAGGAGTGGGACAATGTTATACGGTATATATTTTATTATACTTTTTCCTCCTTATTTACAAAAAGCCATAGAATCATGGAACAAGTTTTAAAAAGTGTATACTTTTTCTGTTTTAATGAAAAAAGAATAGAAGATTTAATTTATAATTGTAGGTAGTTGATATTAAAAAAAAATCCAGACAGAGAACTCTTGGAAACAAAGAAATTAAATTTATGGATCCTGAGGATGAGAGGTTTTTGATACAATAGTAATACAAGTAAAATGAAAACCATCATCAATTTTTTTTATAATTGTGAAAGTTTACTGTAACAGTCATCTCTTGCGTTCCCTTGATATTCAGGATACTTATATTGTCCATTCTACAAATTATGTTTATTTATTTAAAAAGGGTTTATTTATTTTGTCACATCACAAAAGTAGAGAATTTAGGAATATAAAATTTTTTTTTGCCCTTGTCACCTCTTGGGGTTTAGAATGGTTGTTTCAAGAAGATAATTAAACAGCATTTTGAAAAATCAACAGAAAAGCCCCTTGACTTTTGTTCCTTATTACTACATTGTATCTAACATTGTGGAGGAGCGGTGGCTCATCTGGTAGGGCAGTTGGCTACCGAATCAGAGGTCCGGGGTTCTAATTCCAGTCCAGGCCAAATCAATTTATCATTACTCCACAGTGTTCACCCAGCACTAAATGGGTAGCTAGATCTCTTAAGACCCGGTGAAAGTAAAGGCGGTGAGGAAACAATGGCAAACTACCTCATAATGCCGTATGCCAAGAACAATCAGGACCCTACTCCTGGTTCCCCGATACTTGAACTAAGCGTGGGACCCACTTTACTTTGTAGTAAAGATAGATAGATAGAGAGCGCCATGTTGAATGTCTGTTTATGTGTGCACAACAGATTTTAATCAAATATCCATATAACTGTACTTAAGAAAAATAATTCATATATGCTCAAATATTTTTCCATATTTACATATGATATTCTTTTTTGTATGTCAAAAGAATCAACCTGGATCACCTTCAGAATCCAGAGGAAGCTGTGACAATAGTGAGACAAACACAGTCAGTGGAGGGTGCCAAGATGGTTGCCAGGTAATGCTCTTCTTTAGAATTGCAAAATTTATGTTCCCTTTTTTATCTCACTATCAAGACAAACTTCTTTGGTTTAGTTTATTTTTTTTCCTGTGTATTTAATTTTATGTTTTGTAAAGTGGACTTGATGTGAATGATTTTCTTTGCTTTTACCTGAAAATTTGTTTTGTAGACGAGAATATGGGATTTTTTTTCTTTCATAAGGGCCATTTGGAAAGAGCTGAAATTTTAATGTGAACCTGAACAAGGCCATTCCTAGTTCATGTCTTCTTTTTATTCTTGTCTGCTCTTGTAACATAATGTAACGAGCAAAAAAAAAAAAAAAACAAGGAACATGTCTGTTACATGCTACTTATCAAATAATGAGTTTTGCAGCGGCTTCAGAGCTTTTCACTGACTATTAAAAAAAAATCTTGTAGGTTTTTCCAGAAGCTGAATGATTATGGTTCGGCGATTCAGTTTTTGGTCATGTCTCACTGCAATGATGAGGCATTTCAGCTGGCCCAGCAGCATCGTCAGATGGAGATCTATGCAGATATTATTGGTTTGTGAACCTTTTTAGATGAATTTGTTTTGTTTCATTCTTTTAAAATATTGGGCTGTTGTTTGTAAATTCACGTATACTAAAACTTTATGAGATTTGTCCATATGAGTGATAATTCAACTTCTGAACATTTTAAAGTATTGATGCAATTGCAAATGGCATTCTCTGAGTTTTAATTTCAGAAACTCAGTGCTTCATTATAGTACATAAATGTTTGAAGTTGTTTAAAAAGCATTTAAAACAAAAAGGAAATATAAACTTTAATTTTTTTCAAAGATATTGTATGTGACATCTGATTCATGTAGACCAATCTCAAGACTGCAATATAGTACTGCTAATAAAGCGTCCTTCTTCAAAAAAAAAAAAAAGAAAATTAAATCTGAGCTAAAAGACAATTAATAATAAATGAATAAATAAAAAAGAACAGAGAAAGAAAATTAACAGTTTGCAGCAGCCAAGAGTATGAACAAGCAGAGAGGATGTTTCAAATGAAAAAACCAAAAAAGAAATTTGTGATACTAATAAAACAAGAATTTTAGCTGGCAATGGCTATTTCTTCTTATCAAATCAATATCTTTTTACTTCAGGGTCTGATGCCACCCCCGAGGACTATCAAAGTATCGCTGTATACTTTGACGCTGAAAACAATCATTTCCTGGCTGGAAAATTCTTCTTGCTGGGTGGCCAGTACTCCAAGGTATGGTATTCATATTTCTTTTAGTAAAATCATTGTAAAACAAGAATGATATCTTCATTTTAAAATTTTTTTGTCATTTTGGCACTCATGCATTATTTTTGTGATAATGGTACACAGAGGGGCTGACCAAGTTTGAACTCTGTATTTTGAATAAGTTATGAGCCCTCTATGTAATATTTGGATCCCATTATTGATCTTGATAGCTAAAGAATTTATTTTATTTATAATAGGTTTAAAGGAATTCAGTCTTTTGCAGTCAAAGCTCTTGAAATTCTGCTTCTTTTTTTAGAGCCTTAGTATCCTTATTAGTTGTCATAGCATTTATTTTAGTATATTTCATATTTACTAGATAACTTACATTACACTTTTTTAAAAACAAATTTACCTCACTTAATTCCAAGAGAAATAAAGATTGATTATCTTGACTTCACTTACTTTTGTTATTTTAGTTGAATATAAATAGTAAGTCAACTATAAAACATTGTGTACAACTATTGAAATGTTCTCAAAGTGGTAAAAATTGATTTGGTTAACTGTTGTATAAGCATGATAAATATGTAATTTCTACTGTTCTTTTTATGAATCTAAAAGGCAATGAAACACTTCTTGAAGTGTAACCCAGAGGATGGCCAAGCCATAGAGCTAGCCATTGAGACAGTTGGTAGAGCTAATGATGACTTGCTTACTAAGCAGCTTGTGGATTTCCTCATGGGCGATGTTGATGGCACACCAAAGGTAGGCACAAATAATAAAAAAAACCCCCAGTTTTTGATGTGAACATTTTGTATTCTAGTGCAGTGACTTGCACCTATATTTTTCCTATATATTATTGTAGTATATAAATTTTATTTTATTTTTCAAATCCTGAAGAGTGTTTTTTTTTATTATTGAAAGTGTGTTTTGCATGTTGTAAAAAAAAATTAGTTGTTTTTCCTAATTAGGAAAAAATGCATTTAAAAAAAAAATATGGTTTCTCTGTCGTTCATGATGGAAGCAGAAAGTGTTTTCAATAAAGGTCAAGAAAGTTTCAGTTTTGTTGTTAAAAGACTTGACTCTGTGATGACCTGACACAAAGTTGTCACGTTTGAAGTGGGCAAAACAAAACCACTGTAAATAAAATATCCTTGCAAAATAAGTATAGAGAAATAAGTTTCTCAGATATCAGTGAAACAAGGCAGAGAAGATATGACAATCTTAAAATGGTTAATAATTTGGTGTATTTTTAATTTTCTGATATTTCAAAGTAATACGCTTATTATAAAATCATAAATGATGTTTTGTTGCAGCCTCATTTACATTTTTATCACTTGACTGCTAAGATAAACTAAAGAAAAAATTACTGCTTAGAAACAATGTTATAACTTAGATCCATAATTTTTTTTCGGAGATATTGTTTCATTAATGCGATTTGGCTTTTTTTCAAATGAGACTTTTTTGTATTAAAACATCATGCTGTTGCCAAACAAGACAAATTTGACCCCATGGTGTGTTTTAAAAGGGGCTGAATTCGGCTTCTTAGCAGCCAAGTAGTTAAGCACAATAGGGCTGTACAAAATATTGAATTCAAAGAAAAACTAATACGCTTAGTTTAATTATTCATAGTCAAAAGAACCAAGGGATTGGAAAGAAATGAAATGAAGTTTTTGTTTTATATTAATTATGCTTTTCTCCTATTTATGTAGAAACTGATGTTTTTGCCACAATAAGGATAGACAGGAAACTTTTTTGTTGTTGTATTTAAGGATGCCAAGTATTTATTCCGCTTGTATATGGCTTTGAAAAAATATGGTGAGGCAGCAAGAACAGCCATCATCATTGCAAGAGAGGAACAGAATGCTGGTAAATTATCTAATTTTTCAGTACGGTTAGTTTATGATCCTAAGGAATATGAACTAAGGAGTGGTATTCAGCACTCAAAAATTGCTGGCAGCAAAAAAAATGCATGAGTTAAATGTATCCTGATTGCTTCAATTATCATTTTTGATATTTTAAAGACTGTCATTAGAATATATTTCATTTTGATATCTGCAAATGATTGATGTTGTTGCATTAAATTGAAAATTGATATAAATAGATTTGAAACTCATTTTTACACCTGTAATTGAGTAGTTTTAGAAAAATGAGTCGCATTCTAAACTTAACATTTATTAGACATTGTAAACTAATGTTGCTATTTTTTTTAAATTGAGGATTCAAATGCTAGATGCTTGACTTTGCAGTAAAAGATTCAGATTTTTACCAGCAAGAAAAGAATTGATCACGATTACTGTGAATGGAATGAATAAATTCAAGAAGTAGTACCACCACATCTTTCCTGTAGTGCTTTGGTGGAAGGAGAATCATCTGCTTCTTTTTATTCTTTTCTTTTCTTACTTCTTTTGCCAATGTCATTGTACAGGCAACTACCGAAATGCCCATGACGTGTTATTCAGCATGTATCAGGAGCTGAAACAGAACAAGATCAAGATCCCAGCTGAGATGGTCACAAATCTCATGATTCTTCACAGTTATATCCTGGTCAAGGTATATATCAATTGAAATGCTTGCAAAAAGTTTGTTCATGAATGGTTGGTGTGCTTCATGAAGCCCTCAGAGAAACTTTTACAGCTTGCGGAATGAGTTTATTAACAACCTTTCCTTAGCTCCTTGTATACATAATTCAAGCATTTTAAGCATGAATGATGAGTTTCTGAGCTTTCTAAGGCTTTGGAAATGAACATTTTGTCTCAGTGCAGCCATACTCATACTGAAATTTGGCCACTAGTGGATCAAAAGAAATATGAATCCTGGTTTAAGGGTTTAAAAATACTAATTTCTGGTTGGAGAAAGCAATCAAAGTTATCTATATTCAGGCTGTCTTAGTTTAAGAAACTCATCTTCAATATCTTTATTTGATACAGATATTAGCTAAAAGCAAGTGAACATCTTAAAGTGCAGCACATTTTGTGGTGTCATTTCGTGAATGTTTTTCATAAATAAAAATCAGAAAAATAATTTGAAATCTAAAATAATTTTGATTAACTTTTGGTTCTATATTTTCAAACATAACTCTATTTCAACACAACTTTGCTATACCATTTTTATCACATGCTCTGTATGTTCATATGTGAAGGAAAAAAAAAAGACTGGAATTAAAAGAAAAAAGAGAATAGTTTTAATGCTGTTGATGTCATCTTTTTCACTCATTCTTCCAAATTTTCCAAGATCCATGTTAAAAGAGGGGATCATTTGAAGGGTGCCAGGATGTTAATCCGAGTGGCCAACAACATCAGCAAATTCCCATCTCGTAAGTTTCTCAGTAAAGTTTGTGTTGGGTTAAGTCTATGCGCAATATCATTTTGACACAATTTACACTTTTATTTTTCCTTTCTTTTATTTGATGTCCCGTTCTATATATTTACAGAATTTTTAAGGCTAGTGGGATGTTGAAAAATAAATATGTAATAATATAATTTCCTCACCTTTATTTCCTAAACTGTGTTACTCTTTTACACTTAGCATGAAAATAAATGACAAGCTGTATTTCCTTTTTTTTTTTTTATCAACAGACATTGTCCCCATTTTGACATCAACAGTGATTGAGTGCCATAGGGCAGGTCTGAAAAATTCTTCTTTCAGTTATGCTGCTATGCTGATGCGGCCAGAATATCGCAATGAGATTGACCTCAAGTACAAGCGCAAGATTGAAATGATTGTTCGCAAACCAGACAAAACGGAGGAGGAAGAACCCCTCACGCCCTGCCCAGTGTGCGGCTTTCAAATCCCTGAGACCGAGCTACTCTGTCCTGACTGCAAAAACAACCTGCCTTACTGCATTATTACTGTGAGGAAAATCATAAATTTCTTTTTGATTTTCTTTTATTGGTTAATGTTATTTTTTGCCTGTTTCGCCTTCAGCTTCTCTTCTTACCTTTCTTGTGCAGAAACAGAAAGTATAACAGATTTGCTTATTGGAAGCAACCAAATGTTTTCACTTGTTTGTACCTTGCAACTAGAATTATTATTAATTTATTTTGTTTTCTTTTTAAATTGTGTGTGTATGTGCGTCTGCATTTACATATATATATATATATATATATTTTACCTCAACATCAACTTAAGGCTGAAGGGGGCTTAAAATGTTTTTTTTTAATATGACAATCTTTATTTACAATCATTGAATCATAATTATTTGCATTAAGTCCACACTTACAACAATTTCATGAGGGTTTAAAAAAACTCACAAATCATAGATCATTTGAGTGAAGCCATTGAACATTTTAAAATGCAATGAAGCAAACCATAGTTTTGCTCGCCTGAGTGCTTGTAAAAATAAAAAATGGCAATTGATAAAGTTTCTTCTTGAGCCAATGTATACATATCTTGAGACCAAAATAAAAATGTGGAGAAAAGAATGTTCAAAGTGTATTTTGTTTTTAAGAAGGCAATAAAAGGATGTTAAAGAAATTACATTTTGGCAAAACTTAGCGTCTGCTGTACTGGGCTTTTGCATTTGCAATACTCACAGCAAGAGGTATTAAACGTCTATATTAATTTTAAAATTTGTAAATTCTAGCATAACTTGTTGACTTCCCTTTTTCAATTGTCGCTCTCATCTGACAGGGTCGACATATTCTTCGTGAAGACTTTTGTGTGTGCCCAAGCTGTGATTTTCCAGCTGTGTTTTCTGAATTTCTCAAGTGAGTGTTTACAATGAAATAATAATTGCTTTTATCTGAGAAATGAAAAAAAAACTGGGTGATGATGATCATCAAATTTGTAATTGAAGAAAAAGACAATAGCATAGCATTTTGATACCTTTACAAGACTCTGTGATATACTGACTCAATCTAACCACTTTTAAAATTTTCATAAACTATTTAGGTATAGCTTTTACTCATATCAAATAAAATGCATGTCAAAATTAAGGTAAAACTTAAAAATGGTTTGCCTTTCCAACATTTTTAAGACTACAAGAAAGAAAGGGCTCTTAACTTATTAAATGGGTATCATTAGGTTTACCACCATGCACTCATTATCTTTATGTAAAAATAATTGTAAATAACAATATACTGGTCTTACCTTCAAGTGCATTCAGTTTTCCAATTTGTTTAGAAAAGGGTATTGGTGTCACAACCACTCTGATATCTGCAAAGACCATTCTGTCCCAAATTTAAAGATATCACCAACATATGGCCTGACAGGGGCTGAAAGCTGAAATCACCCTGCTGAGAACAGGCTCTAGGGGTAATCTTGAAAGATGAATGAACATCTTTAAAAAAAATTAAAATCATTAAATTATACCAACTAAGACCATAATGTATTTTTTTTCCCAAGACTATTAAAATGGTGTAATTAGACATCGCATTCTCATAAATAGATTGCTGATTGACTTATCCAGCAAATTATGAATCATATGTTTCAGTATTAAAATTGACCATTTTCTTCATGTTCGGGACATATTATTATGCATTTTCAATGCATGAAGAGTCAAGTGAAGAGATATATGAATTAAGATGAACCATATCCATTAAATTAGTAAGACACTCTATGAGGCTGCTAATAGCGGTCATTTGGATTTCTTGGTTTGAAAAGAATTGTATAAACCATTATATTTCATATAAGAATCTTTTTATACACTGGGGGGCATCGGTAGCACAGTAGATAGGGAATCTGCCCTGAGATCTACACGGACCCTTCTATTGCAAGTTTGAGCCCTGTCATCTGCATCCTGGCCTGTTGAAGGGCCTGAAAGCCTATTATCACCTTCTTGTGTACTGGCTGTATACAAAATGCCTTTTATACACTATATTTTAGAATGCTTGAAGTGGAGGAAACATGTCCCATGTGCAGTGAACGAGTCATCAAGGAGAACATACAAAAGATCCAGGACCCACACAAGTATATCTATCCAGAAAGCTCATTGGTTAAGGAGGGAGAGGGGCAGGATGTACAGCCTGAGTAGCCAGCAAAGAGTTGTGGTCTGTTTGGGATTACCAGCTTGATAATGTTTAGCATTTTTTGGTTGTGTCTGACATTCCTTAGTTCTTGTTTGTTACCAAAAATTGTGAACATCATTTATTTGTTTTAGATATTAAACTTGGAAAAGAAAGAGGATTGTTGTAATTTGAGTGATTGCATATTTTTATTTTGAAAAGGAATTAGAATCAATGCATTGCTGATAGAATGAAGTAATATTTTTCATAGTACTGGATAAATGAAAAATCTGCATCGCAACTAGAATCATGGTTGGTCAAGTTTTTTTGTTTTTTTAATGATCTGAGTCTTACAAAAATAAAATTTGCCAATGTATTTTACTCCTTCCAAATTATTACACATTGTACCAAAATATTCATATTTGTTACAGCTTACATAAAGGTGTAAAGGAAGAAATGCGGAATTGCATTTATTGAGGTAAAGTGCACATTTGTCCATTTAAAATGGAATTGCCAATACTTGAAAGAATGAGAATGTTGCAGTGTTGTTTGAATGTATAGTACAACACCAAAGGACACAATATGATCAGATTTTACTTTAGTATTGAATTAGGAAGCCAGTCAGTCACATCAAAGTATTCTGAGAACTCTTATTGCTTGTAAGCAAGATTCTGAGCTAAAAAAAGAGAGAGAGAAATGTTAGTATTGTTACACTTTATTTGTAACTTACAGCCCATTAATACTTGGGTGTCAGAGGTGAGTTGGGGGGAAACAAAATGCTCCTGTAGGTTTCAGGGGGTGTTTGTTACTGCAACACTACTGTAC
>BLXT01000976.1:1257133-1273259 GCA_019648995.1 Plakobranchus ocellatus
CTTGTATATTTGTTGATTTTAGCTTCTATTGCTTCTACTGTGGAGGAGCAGATATCGTAGACTAAGAGTGGCCATAGAAGTTTAAGAATAAGCATGAACTGCAGGCACCATATCTTGAATTTACCCTGGAGTCCACACTTGTTAATGGCTAGAAGGCTTTCAGAAGCGAGTTCTAATGTTTCAGCTCCTCGCCGGGTGTCTTTCGTAGAGGAATCATACCATCTTCCGAGGCTCTTGACTGGTTCTTGACTAACTGTTGGTATTTGCTGTTCCGCTACTGTGAAGGTCGTGGCTTCGTCAGCCTTGCCTCTCCTTATTGATAGACTGCGGGACTCCTTTGGCTTGAACTCCATTCTGCACCATGACATTAAGTCATCTAGGCGCGTCAACATCCGCCTTGTCTCATCTTCTTTGGAGCAGATAACGGTAGTGTCATCCATGAATGCTTTCAGGGGAGGCATTGAACATCCACCACCTAGATTGGCGGGACCTACACTGCCTTCTGCTGCTTTCAATATGACTTCCATGGCCATTACGAACAGTATTGGGGATATTGTGCATCCCATAGCAATTCCAACCTCCAGATTGATCCAACTTGTTGTGTAGTTATTTGTTGAGAACCTCATGCGGAATCCAATGAAGTAGTCATCTAGCATCACCTGCATGACCTCTGGTACATGGTACATTCTGAGAGCTAGCTGGATCATCTCGTGTGGTACCGATCCGTAGGCATTTGCCAGGTCTAGCCATATAACATCAAGATTCAGTTTCTCTGACTTGGCCCTCTGGATAGCTTCTCAAATCATTGTTGCATGTTCCAAGCAACCCGAAACCCCAGGAATGCCACCCTTTTGGACAGAGGTGTTTATATATCCATTTTCTGTTAGGTATTTTGTAAGGCGTGACGCCATGACTGAGAAGAATATTTTACCTTCTACATTGAGCAGTGATATTGGGCGAAACTGGTTTATTCCTCTTGAATCTTGCTCTTTGGGGATATACACCCCCTCTGCAGTCATCCACTCTTTACTGATCTTAATGTTTTTCCATGCACTTCGTAGTATTTTGTGTAGTTTCTTGAGAACGTTGGGGCATCTTTTGTACAGAAGATAAGGCACTCCATTGGGCCCTGGAGCAGATTTAGCTCTAGCTTTGTTTACTACTGCTATGACTTCCTGTAAGCTTGGAGGCTTGCTGTCAAACTTTATTCCTGGGGCAGCTGGCCATACAAGGCCTGTAGTTTCTTCCAAGGGTATCTCGTGAATGGGATCTGAATATGTCTTTTCTTCAGATGAGTTTCGAGCTCTTCTCTTTCTACTGTCAAAGTTCCAGACTTGGGTTGTTGGAAGAGCTGTCTTGCAAACTGGAATGGATCCCTGATGAAGCGTTCCTGGTTTTTCCTCTTTTGACTGCCCTTCTTTCTGGCGGACTCAGCTCTGCTCAATGCTGAGTGCCTCGCTTTCAGCTGGCGCCATATGGCCAGAAGCCCATTCGTTTCTTCACTACTTGCTGCTCTAAACTGTTTCTTCAGTTTCCTCTTTTGCTTACGCAAGGTGTCCATTTCTAACTGCCTATTGCTTCTCTAACAACTTCATGACATTTCAACATGCTGACCATAAGCAAAACCAAATGAGAGGGAAAGAAGGAAAGCAATGACAAATCTTAATCATAATTTTGTATCATTCATAATAAATATTTTTGCACAAAGAAGAATGCAGACATTGGTTTGATGCATAATGTATACATCTTGTAGATAAATCAAATTTAACATTATCTGTGTCACTGCATGAATGTAATGAGAGAATTTGGATTTATTACTTCAGTTATTTTAACTCTTCTAAATATAGCTAAACCCATTTTGTCACAAAACAAAGAAACAGTAAAAAATATTAAAAAAAAAAAAAAAACGAAATAAAAATACTATTGTCTCAAGGCCAGTCCTGTTGAGTCCCAGCCTGATTGTGTGTCACAACACAGCCAGACACTGTCACTACACAGACTGACACTGTATCATGGCACAGTTTGACACTGTGCCACAACACAGCCTGACACTGTGTCCTAGAGATTTGTATCAGTGAAACTGGATGGAAATATGTTATCTTCACGCTCAGATATAAGCATTTTAATTGTTAAAATACCTCTAAATTCTTTTTTTTTTTTTTTTCATTGCATGCCTAATCAAATTCTTAAAGACCGGACTAAAGACATATTTTAATTGCATAGAAAAAGAAAACTTTACTCAATAAAAAAATTGACCCCATTGTTTCTCCATCGATATCTTTTCTCACCTGAATAGCCTGGTAGACTTCCACCAGTTTCTCCACGCCCAACTGCTCCTCCAGTTGCATGCGCATTTCCTCCAGACGCCCAAATCTATCAAAGTCCTTTGTGGCTCCATTACCACTGCCTTCATCGTTATCATCATCTCCAAATGTGGTTTCATCATCACTGTCAAATCCTGTCCAAGAGAAAATGAAATTAATAAGTTTTTATACATTCTGCTGACATTTAATTTACTTAAACAAATAGCTACTGCTAATAGCATGTCCTTTGTCCATTGCAGATTTTGGAAGTGAATGATTTTTTTAGAAGACGCACACAATCACAGTAGTATGCTGAAAGAGGAATAGCTATTTCAATTTTTCCTCAACCTCTAAACCTCACTCACCCTTTTATTTTCCGCACACCAAACACCTACATATATACAATCACTCACAATATAAAATTAACAAGTGAGTGAATAGCCACACAATAGGAAATAATGTGCATAAAAGAGCTTAATTCAACACTGTAACATTTGCACCATGAAGGAATCTACAGAGGATTGAAACAAAAAAGTTATGTCAACAAGAAAAGAAATAATGTCTTTGTAAAATGGTCTTACATTTATATTGTGATTAAAATACCAGTGATGTGTAAATGAACATAAAAAAAATACCAGTGATGTGTAAATGAACATTCTGTGGCTAATATGAACATCCATTTATAGCTTAATGAAGATACAAGCAAGATCCAAATGAAATTTCTGTGCTGCCACACATTCATCTCTTTTATCTAAACATCAAAATATAACTACTTTTCATACAAATATAGTAAAAACACAACTGCTGTCTAACCATTTTCCAGCTCAAGGGCAGCTTCCAATTCAAACTTCTCTCTTTCATCATCATCATCGTCCTCATTTTCATCATCCCCATCATCACCATGGTCAGTTGCTGTTGCACCTCCTTTTTCATAATCATCATTATCTTCATCTGCTTTATCACCACCATCTCCAATTCTACTGCCCTTAGGTGCTGGTGTTGATGGTTTTCTTATCTTGGATTTCTTCTGCTTGGTTGATTTACTTTCCACCTCATTTTCATCTTCATTACTGTCATCAGCTACATTGAAGCTTACTTTTGTTTTCTTTTTATCTGGAATAACAAATAAAGAAAGACTAAAGCAATAGTATTATTATTTACACAACCCGGGAAATATTATTGTTGACTGCAAAAAAGTGACAAATATTTCTCCCCCCCAAAAAACCACATAAATATGAATAACAGAAATAAGAAATTTACTTAAAAACAAATATATTACATATAACATAGGAGAAAGATGAGTTAAAATATTGATATAAAAAGTGAAACCTCATTCAGATTAAAAGGAAAAAAAAAGGCCTAAGGCCTGAGTACTAGTGACAGAAATTTCAGTTGATTAGAAATTACATGACATTTTTGTTTTTATTCCAAGACAAAAAAATCCAATAACTGACAGACAGAAATTTCAATGAACTGAGAGGTTTGTTCACGGGCAAATTAGGTATTGATTGGAAGCAGGCAATTCATTACTGCTAATTTTGCACCACAATGGTGTCCCTTTCAGAGGACTACAATATCAGGGGCCTGGCCCACTTAGTGTTTTAAAAAGTGCAGAAGATAAAAAAGATTTAACTTTAAAAGAATAAAAAATGCAGTCTGTACATTTTGAATGTCATTGAATGCAAGCAACTCTAACTTGAAACTGTCTAATTGTGTTACCTTCAGGATCTTCATCTTCCACTAAGATACTCTGCATGGTTGAAATCATACTCTTCATGTCTTCGTCTTCATCATCACCATCCCCATCATCATCTTCACCCCCACCATCCACGCCATCTTCAGCTCCACTGTTATTGTCATCACTCTCTTTGTCTTGTTCTTCATCATCGTCACTATCAAAATAAAGTAAATAGAGCAAAATTTTATGCTTACTTTGACTTGATTCAAAGACCATTAATTTCCATTGGAACCTCCCTAAAATCTTCAACTGAGCAATAGTAGCTATAAATACTTCTTTTCTTTTTCTCAAACCCGAACAGTTTATGAAGAGACTTACCATTCAAGAGATGGCTCTAGAGGAGGAAAATGATTGATTAATTGGCAAATTGACAGAAGAACAGTGCGCCCCTTCCCTCCCCCCCCTCAACCTCAATCTTATTCTATCTACACTATGTAGATCATGAAGAAACTCAGCACTCAGGAGATACCACACTACACAATACATAGACATCAACAACTATTTATTCAACAGAGAGTTTGGTGATCATAGAAATACTCTTCCCACACTTTTATGGTCAACATGTGAAAACATAAAAAGGCGAAACAGCTTAGTAAAACAAAAGAAATCTGAATATGAACAAATGAACAAAGATCAATAAGAACTTATGCAATAAACAATGATGGAGAAAAAAATGCTCATGCATTTTCAATGGAGATCAAGTGTAGAAAAAAAAAACCTACTTACTAGAGGCTAATGCTGGTGAAGAAAAATTTTAATAATAAACATTCAAGATTTGCCTAATGATAGAACTCTGGGAAAATTCACTTTCTAGTGATATGCAATTGTGCAGAGAATCTTCACTAGAAATTGCAAAAAAATTTTCCATTGACCTTAATAAGTTTATCTTAAATATAAAAAAAAACAAGAAGTTGCCTGAAAAGGGCAATTAATATTTTTATAAGTGGCTCTTATGAAAGCAAAGAATCTTAAATAACTATCTTACTCATCTGGCATTAGAATGTCCTCCTCTGCAAATTCATCTTCTTCCACATCTCCTTGAGCATCATCCTAAAGAAATGCAAATCCACAATGCCATGAAATACATGCATACGCTTCCAAACACAGATGTCAGTGCGAAATTGTAAATTTTTCTTATGGGCAAAATTAATTCAAAGTTGTATTTAAGGTGACAAACTCAGAAAACGTTCATTGAAAAAAAAAAGCTTTATGGCATTGACAGTTTAAGACTAAAGGCTTTACATAAATTGATACTTATTACTATGGACAAAAGCAGACAAAAATGTCTTGAACAAAAGTTTGAAAAATCATCGATGAGAGGCCCCTTTACATAGCTTACTATTCAACACCTTAGCTTTGTGTCTAAGAAGCAGTAAACTGACAAAACTGTCCTAACCAACCTCAACCACTGCGTTCAGATCTAAACTTTTGTGACGCTTGAGTGTCGTTGCCTTGAGCGTTCCAGATTTCAGCTCCTTAGAGTTATCAACAACATTGCTGTCAGCAGATTTTGTACTGAACAGGCTTGAAAGGTCAGGCTCAGAGCAAGTGCGCAGAAGCTGTGGTTTCAATGAAAAATTATATGTATCAGGTAAGCATACATTTGAAAAAAAAATTCTTTTTAAATTTCAAGAGAGTATGATTTCACAATACCGTCAACACTGCTCAAGTTGAAGCTGCTTAAGTCGATCTTTTACTTGGAGCCGCCCCCTTTGAAGACACATTGTCAAAAGACACCGCATAACTCAATTTTTATCAAAGTCAATCATTTATTCTTCAGCGCCACTCATTAAAGAACGCTTTTCCTCCTTCTAATCTATAAAAATGTTAGTTATCAGTATACTTGCTAACCAATACGCTAGTGCATAATGCTAGCCTTTTACCATCCAATTCATCCTGTGTTACATTCTCAAGTGCTTTTAGGCTTTAATACAGTCACAGAACATGGTCACAGCGATAAGTTTTATTTTTGTGTGTGTGTTTAAGGAGGAAGGGGAGGAAGGGCATTGCTCATCACAGGCCAATAGTCTAGTGTGGAGGCAGGCCTTGTTCTAGATCTATTCACACTTATTACATCAGCGGCAACCCTTATTTTCCCTTGGCCACGTTGGCTGGCTTTAAACTTCAAAGGGTTTCTCTCTCTCTTTTTCCCTCTAGCACTGACGCAGTGCGACTGTGACGATCAAGCATGCCATCATTTCCTAACAACATATGTGTGCATGTGTGCGTGTGTTGGGGAGGGAGGCAGTGGCCAGCTGGCTTTGTGGGAGGTGCGCACAGTACTTGTTGAAAAATTAGACTTGTCTGTCTAGGTCTAGTCAATGTTAGTCCCATGTAATTTTCCTTTTACCCTCCCAAAATCATTACACCTCATTTCCTTTTCCTCAACAAAAACCTTAGGGCCTGATAAATTTCCACTGTACCCAACGCAATACTGGTACTGATCTAGATTGAAGATATCCATCTTTCTGCCGATCTACAAACATGTGCCCTCCCAGCCTCATTTAAGCTTAAGCTAGAAGAACATGCTAACAGAAGACCATCACTTAAATAGGTCTATGTCGGACACTTAGAGTAAGGCAACCAGAGTAGACGACTTTGCCACTAAAATGCAAAATCAAACTTATTTATGAAGTGACAGGATTTAAAATAAGAAGCCCCCCCACACAAAAAAAAATATAAAGTCTTATAAACATGATTGATACAGACCTCTATGTTACGAAGATCAAAGTTCCCAGATGTCAGATTCATTTGAACACTCTTTGCGCCATCCCTGTAAATCAAAATCAAATAAACATTAAGTGAAAATATAGCTTGTGAAGATAATCAAACAAATATGTAAAATGCAAATTTAGAGGCATATGAATTGCAAATCCTAATTCAAACTACATAGTTTTGTAAATATATATGAAATACTTTGCTCATTAAAAAAAAATGCTTAAAGCAAACACCATAAAGTTCGCTCAAATATGCGCTTAGAAATCGATAATACCATTTTTTTAAGCAGCTATGAAAAGCGAAAAAAATTTTTTCTCAAAACTTACTCTACTTACATTTTCTTCAATGTCTGAACAACTAAGAGTGATCTTGAGACATTCAATTTGCCAATTTTGGTTATCTCAGTAATCCCTTCAACCTGCATAATCTATTTCTCAGGTTATTTATGATAATATAATGCATATGTACATTTTCAAATTTGAATAAATAATCAATGAAACACTCAATTCTCTGCATCCAAGTCGACTTGCTATAAAATGCTCTAAAGCAAAACAATACACCTTGTTTAAAGTATACAGAGGTAGCTACCTTCTTTAAAGTATATAGAGGTAGCTACATCTCACGCACCTGTTATCATCACTCTTAGTGCTCCAATTGTCTGACAGGAGAGCTTTTATGATAATATAATACATATGTACATTTTCAAATTTAAAAAAATAATCAATGAAACACTCAATTCTTTGCATCTAAGTTGACTTGCTAAAAATGCTCTAAAGCGAAACAATACACCTCGTTTAAAGTATACAGAGGTAGCTACATCTGATGTACCTGTTATCCTCACTCTTGGTGCTCCATTTATCTGATAGGAGACCTTTTGTTCCTTGAGTTTTAGTCAAAGTTTTAGCATCTGGTTGATCAGGCTCAGCGGCTTCTACTGCTGGAAACATTCACGCACACAGATAAAGAGAAAAGACAAAACGATGAAAAAAAAAATTGCTTTGGGCCATTAAAAAAATTTTTTATATGCTTGTAAAAGATTTATGCTTTAGTAGATTCCTTATGAGTCCCATCTAAAACTTTTGACAAAAAATATTTTCCTCATTTTTTTTTTTTAGTATCTCCACTCAGATTCAACAAAGCTCATTTCAGCTTTCATACCTAATTACAAAGCTCAGAGAGAAACTTTAGTTTGTTTTAATTATTAAAACTAGTTGAAATGTGACGAATTAATCAAGATATATTTGTGTATGCACATGTTGAGAGCACTTTGACAAAATTTCACATGAAAAAAAAAATAATTGCATGCTTATTAGGAAATTTGTAAAAGCTATGCTATATTTTTCTCTTTGTTCGAATTATTTTTGAAAACTAGCTTTAAAAGAAAAGTGGGCTATCTAAAGGTTTGCCTGAGAGAATTTAGGTTTATAACTTGAGCACACATACACACACCCAAAATGAAGTGGAGCATAGCAAAATAGAGCTTCGCACAAAACTGAACCCTCTGGGGCAGATTTTCTCAGAAATTTTGTTTAGACTAATTTCTATAATGAAAACTTTGTCCATGTAGCTGACATAAAAAACAAGACAGAGGGCACCAAGGAAAATACTTCACAGATTGAGTGTTATATTTCATAAAAATTAAAATTTTTTTTTAAAGCAAACTAATCTGACTGATTTCAAGATGATCTCCTCCATGTTCGGCTTATGAAGAAACCTAAAGGAATATATTCAATACTCTTCCTTCCAAGATCAACAACTGTATTCTTTAAGGCTGAATGAGTTTGTACCATCAGACTTAAGGTAGATTTCACAAGTGTTCATCACAATGAATGTTGGAAGTATACTTGTTAGAGTCAGGCTTTAAACAAACAAATCAAATGAACACACTCATTTTTTTCGTGAATCAGATACAATTCAATGAAATCACTTTTTCACCAAACCAGATCAAATAAAGAGCTCATTTCACAAAAAGGAAAACATTAGTTATGTCCCTCATTGTGAGTTAAGATTGTACCATCACAGAGATGGTATCAACTAGTTGTTAACTGCTAATTCATCTCTATTTTTCTCAATGTGCAGCACTTTGTGCCTTACTGACTGACAAGTGAATTCAAGGTGATGCAACTCATACAAATAAATATGTGAGGAATTCATAAAAAAAAAAAGCATACACGCTCAAATGAGTTCTACAGCACAAACAAAGCTACATAAACTAAACAATCACTGCAAAAAAAGTACAGATTGTTAAAGAAAGGTTATCATGCCAAAGAATAAGGAGTATTGGTGATCAACAGCAGATGGACTGTGCACATTGTGGAATCAGATTTTTTATTTGACAGGCAAAGTTTGTTCTCTAACAAGGATTGCTACTATATTAATAAAAGAATAGCCATTAATTTGTTTTCATATTCCACTATAATCCCAAATTCTTTTACTACTCCTCCTGTCTTTTCTGAATTTTTTTTTACATACAAAATTTCAGAATGATTCCAAAGATTACAAAATAAAATGAAAGTTTTAAGAGCTTTCTCTGAGTATTTATAATCAACAAATTTCTATAGGACAGGAGATATTTTGTTCCTTATAACTCTTTACATTAGTTGCAAAATTTCACTCTTTTAGCAGTAAAAATATTTGCCTTATAATTTATGCAGGAAAGTTGGATTAGTAAATATTGTATGATAATTACTGTGGCAAACACTCACTAATTGTGTCTTCATTATAACTTCACTCAGCTTGTTGCAAAAAACAGTTCACTGTTTGGTGCATTTCATCTAGTGTGTGAAACTGGTCATTTATTCTTAAATGTTATTGTTGAAGCAGTGCTGGTAATTATTGCAGTACTGAGCTTACAATTCCCTGTGTATTAATTATTGTACCACTGGACTGACTGTTTACCTTGTGTTAATTATTGTATCACCGGGCTAATTCTTTCATTGTTAATTATTGTATCACTGGGCTCACTGTTACAGTGTGTTAATTATTGTAGCACAAGACTCATTGTTTCATTGTGTTAAATATTGTATCACTGGGGGGAGGAAGGTCACTGCTGTTTACCTTGTTTATTATTGTATCACTGGGCTCACCATTTACCTTGTGTTAATTATTGTAGCACAGAGGTATATTTGCTGCATGTTTTGTGCCCACCATTTGCCCTCTTTATAGTCAGAGCATGGTCTCAAAACTTTCTGTGCATAATTATTTTGGCATTGTGCTCTTGCTATGTTTATTATTGTCCCATTGTGCTCTTGCTGCATTAGCTATTGTAGCGTTTTCTCTTGCTATAACATTGAGTTCACAATTTGTTGTGTGTTTTCTATAGTGGCATTGGGCTCACAATTTTATTACTGTTACCCTGGGCTTACTGTTTGTTATGTGAAAGTTATTGTGCCACTATGTGTGCTGGTCATTGTAACACTGGGCTCACTATTTGTTATGTAAATTATTGTAGCATTAGGCTCATTGTATCATATATGCTGCATGCTTCTTATTGAAGCACACTATTTACTGTATGTAACTATTTATAGCACTAGTTGCCTAATTATTTATCATAAGAACAGGCTAGCTATTTTCTGTATGTTAATGATTATACAACGGAGGTCACAATCTGTTTTGTATTAGACATTGCAGAACTCCAGCTCACTTTTCTCTTCAACCGCTTGCACATGTTTCCCCTGCTCCTGCGATTTCTTGAATGACAAGTAAGCCTGGAAATCTTGCTGTACTGTTTGCTGCTGCCCTTCGGAGAGACTCTGGCTTTCGGAAACTTCCACCAGTGTATTCAGCTTCCTCTTGGCCTGCTCATCAGTAGCTGGCTCTCTTGGAGTAGCCTTGGTCTCAAAGAATCTGATTGAAGATGGTAGCTCCACTTCTCCGAGAGCCGCTTGTGAATGAGAAGGGCTTTCTGGGGTTTGGCCACTCTTGGGAGGAATCTCTTGGAAGTGTAAAGATGAAGGGAGTTCATTGCTTTGTTCTCCACTTTGATTCTGCTCAGTTTTTATATCCCCTTGCTTCTCAGGTGGTAATGGAGTTGATACAGTGGGAACAGTGTACGGCAGTTTGTCTATACCAAAAAAGGGAAAGGAAGAGCGGGTGCAAGCAACAAGAAAATAAAGATGTGGGACAAGAAATCTATCCCCAAGCAGAAAAAAATTATAGAGAATAAGTAAAAAAGGACAGGCACCTTGCACCTTGAGCCTTGTTTGCCTCATACATATACGCTTTAGTTGAGAGCGATGTAAAATTTGTGGGGGAAAATCTTTTTTAAAATTTAAAAATGAAAAAGAAAAAAAAAAAAGGGCAAAAGCATGCAAATTAAAACTGTATGCTACTGCTTTAAAATGAAGGCGACAGAAAAATGTTTTTAAAATCCCCCCCCAAAAAAAAAAAAAAAAATTAAGAAAAGAAGAGGAAAAAAAATAGGCAAAAGCATGCAAATAAAAACTGATGGTACTATTTCAAATGGAAAGGTGATACCCAAAAGCAATTGATTGATTTCAACTGAAATGGTTTCACATGACATGATTTTGAAAAATTGCAATGGCAGCAGAATGTGTGGAATCATATGCCCTAGAACTAATCTACATGAGTCATACATCTTCCATTTTTACACATTTTAAACCTTGGCTTTATCCTTTACTCATTTATTTTAACTCTGCAAATGCAAATATTGCATAAAGATAATAATTTCTCTTTCATTCTATGCCAAGGTAAAGGCATTTTAACCTTGCAAAAAGAGAGGCTTGATAAAGTGGGAAAATTTATTTAACTGCATTTTTTCAAATACTTTTATTTTTTACAATCGTTTAGATTAGTCTCAGAGCATACTCTGTAAACTTTAACCCTAGTTCTAAAGTCAATAATTATTTTTCTAAATAACTGTGAGACAGCTACAAATTCAAAAACTTGATCTTGAACAATGACTTAAAAAATTTTGAAACTATCTGATCCCCAAGGCAGGAATTCATGATAATTTATTATGCCAATCAATCCTGGCCACTACCACTGGAACAAACTGAAAAAACAAAGCTAGAGTAAAACATTTCTTTTTGCTGACATCATATTATGAAGGAAACTAACATGGAAAATAATATCTAAATTAAGGTCAGATTTTTAACATTAGATTAGGATGTACTATTTCAGAAAAAAAAAAAAAATAAAAGTGATGAAACTATGTTTTCAAAACCTTAAATTAAGTATGCTTACAAAAACACCAAAAGGCACTTTCAAGCACAAACATAAATAATCATGCTAATAAAACCATGCAGAAGTGGAAAAAATTCAAGAAAATCTAACAGAATGAGTGGGTAAAGCTCTTTTGTGTTCAAATAAGATTGAAGCTTTCGGACTACTAGCCTTACATACAAAACTGCCAGCATGGAAAATTAATAGTTTCAATTTTCTAGGTCCTTATTTTTTAATGTGCATTTTGTGAAACATTTCAATGAAAACAAATTTATATGGAACATGACTGCCTTTAACAAAAAAAAAACAAAACAAACAAAAAAAAAACAATGTCTTGTGAGCTAAAATCATATTTGATGGAACTAATTGCACAACCTATAAATGAGTTATTGTCCAAAACCTCATGGAGGAATGCAAAATAATAAGATAAATTTTTATAAGAATAATTACTTCAGTTTTTCCCCAAAAAAACCTGTGACATAGGATCATACACTAAACATATTGTGTCATAGACTATCACACAAACAGTTTGAATCAGTGATAGAAAACATTCATTTGTGATCATACCTCCTGGTGTTCCACGGGAGATGACAATGGTACCAGAACGCTCTGGGGGCAGGGGCAGGGGCAGTGGCCTACTAGGCTTGATCTGAATGTCCTTGCTTGTGACTGAAGCTTGTTTAGTATCATCATCAGAAGGAAATGTGCTGGGTTGATCATCTTTACTATTATTGTTCCCTGGGGTGATTGTGATAGTAGAGCCAACTCCTACAGGAGGGATAGGGGTTGATGCTTCTGAAGAGGGAGAGAGAGAGAGAAAATAAAAAAAATAAAAAAACACAACTGTAGCAGAGTCAATGGTCCTCACAAAAGAATACCGTCTTGACTTATAAGGACTTAAACACTTATCTTGAAAGTACAGTATGCTTTGAAGTAAAATAAGATTTATCCAAAATGATTATTTCTAGATATATTTGTAAGTTATCCTTTTTTTTTCTTCTCACCTAAAAATTTGAATTACATGAAATCAGATGAAATATGATGTTTAAGCAATCATAGTTTTAGCAATCTTGAGGTCACTATTGAATTTTTTGGTTTATATGTGTGGTGACATAAGAAAAAACCCTGAATATAGTTCAAAATTTTAAATTTGAGATTTTCGTATCAGATGAAAGCCACGCATTTTTAGAATCTTTTGCCTCTTATTTCAATTGTTTCTTTCTACTAGAAGTAATGTTAAATAAATTTTTGTGTGTAAAAAAAATAAAAGAGTTCTCTTTGAGAAAATTCCTTTTGAAGTTTCTAAAGTTGGTCAAATAGCCATTTACAAAACTGAAGAGATACAAAGTGCAGGGTAGAGGTTGTCAACTTCAATTGACAAACACATTTTAAGAAATTCTCCTTTTCCAATGCTACACTTTTTATCTTTTGAGATAAGGGTACTTCTACAAACACCAAAATAAATTCTAAATTTTATATTTCTTTGAAGTTTTTGTAAAAATGAAAAAAAAAAATAATAAAACAAACTTTAATAATCAAAATCTAAAAATGTTCCAGTTCAAGGTAATTTGACTTAATTTTCGTATATCTCTAGATTACTGCTAGTAACTGGTTCTGGGTGTTATCCTGATAGCACACATTGCATAAATTATGTTGTTTTCCAGCAAAACGCTTATCATTTTACTGATGTAAATTTTTTTTTATTTTGCATGTATGAATCTAATGCAGTTGAAATGACCCAAAAATAGATATGAATTTAAAAATAAATCTATATCGTTGAATTTAATTCTCTGTGACACGATGAGATGTTAAAATAAAGATATAACCAACATAATAAGAAATGTAAAAATAAATATTGTTTGCTTTTACGCATCATAAATAGCAAAGATATTAGCTGCAGTGTCTTTAACATAAATTCTTACCATCGAGAATGACAGTGTCCTGACAGATGGGCATTTTGTCTAGCGCTTTGACAACTGCCGAGTTTCTGCCCCAGCGGCTGCGGTTCCCTTGTTCCTTAGCATCACTATCTTGCTCAGTGGAACTAGCAATGCCATCATCACTACAAGATGTTTTTAATACCTGGTCAGCTGAAGTTGTGGCTAGAACATGGAGAGAGGAAGGTCTCTCAGTTTTATTTATCTTCGTTAACAGGAAATTATGAATTGGGCATAATATAATAACTATGTTTGTACCGTAGAGACACTGAAAGAAAGGAAAAAAGCTCTGGAAATATACACACAAAGAACTCAACAAAATAAGTCAAGTTGCTGATCCACATGTCTGAATAGCCTTGTTGCACAGAATAAATTTAGTTTTCTATCTGAACTTGAACAATGACTTGTCCCTTCAAACTGTTGACCAGTCAAGGCTATTTCAATAAATCTATAGGATCTATGAGAAAAAATTCAAACCATATAGAAAGTTATCAGTGACACCTTTTAAGAATTTTAAATGCACAGGTTCATTTGTTAGAGATGGTTCCTTCAAGTTTTCCTCAGTGTCTAATCAGATTTCAAAGTTTTTAGGCTAGATCTATGCTTATTTGCCAAGGCCGACTAGTTTCATTTTTTGAAAATAGTTTTGCAACCATCAATTTAGCAATAAAAAGAAGCTGCTGCCTACTATTTATACTTATATAAGCAGTCTCTAAATCTAGCTCAGATTTTTTAATACAGCTGCTTTTGAAAAGATGAGCTTAGTCGCTGGCATGCTGAGCTGGTGTGAAGGCAGAAAACCACTAGATTTTTTAAGGCTCCACCACTGGAAACAGGGTGATGGCTAGTAGTGACAGTACACAGCAACAAGGCAATTAAAACAAATATCCCAAATCAAAGTAGTAAAAATTACCTCTGCTTTGCAAATAAAAAGTCTTTAGCATCTTTGGAAAGTTACATATAGTGAAATGAATCTTTTATCCCACTAATTTCTCCTTGAAGTCAGTCACGTGAGTAATCTTGTGGAACTGCTATATTATTATGTGGATACTTAAGTCAACAAAGTGAGCTAAAAGACAGTTTCATTGTTTTACAAAAGGCAGTTTTGATAAAGTGAAAATAGAAACAAAAGAGAGAGGTAAAAGGTTGCAAGAAAGAAGAGTTTTTCACTGCTGGTAAGATAATTGTTTGCGTACATCAATCTCTAAGATTGATTTATATCGGTACTTACCTTCCATCTGGGATCCAGTTTGCTCTAAAGAAACTTTGCTGAGATGCAAATCTTTTCCCTGGCCCCACTGTGACCTGGCTGTCTCTGCACCTGCTTCATCTTCCACAGCCAAGTTGGTAGTTGGAGATACAGGGGACTTCCACTTGCCTCGTTCTGCTCCTTCTTTAGGATCAACTGCCGGAGTGCCTGGTGCCCCCCACTTACCTCTTCCTGGGTTCTGAATTGGGTTTTTCAAGAGAGAGGAGATTGGAAAAGAAGAGCGATTCAATATCAGTATCATGAATTTATCCTGGTTGACTACTTCAGTTCATAAAGGGGAATGAGGATTTTGTCTCTTTATCAAGAACACCATGACTCCTCGCTAGAAATTATATACTTTATGTGGTGTTTTTTTAATTTAATAAATCACAGTAAAAGACAAAAGGTATTCAATCTGAAAATATGTCCTAGAAATTCTCCTCTAAATCAAAGCTTGGTTCTGTAGAATCTAGTAGATGACAAAATTTTGTTCTGTTACAGACTTAATCATAAAAAAAGTGACATTCTTTTGCACTCTGCAGACTAACCTTAGCATTAAGTTTCTTAAGAACATTGTCTCTTTCTTTTTGGAGGGCACTTCTGTGTACAAAAGAAAAAAAAATTATTAATGAATTTAATAAGAGACAGATGCCAAAATAAATAATTAATATTTTGCGCCTTGTAATAGCCCATATTTCCAAATATGGCAAATTAAAGTTCAATTGAAAAATAACGTAGTGCCGATAAAGCAAGCAAAAGATTTGGGTAACATCATCATCTTGTGTATGGTAACGAATTTAAGTTTTTAATAACTATAATAAAAGATTCAAACCCTATCATGCAGTTGGTGATTAAAAATACTCTATCAAATACAGTTTTTTAGAAAAATTAAATGCTTTCTATGATAATTTATAAGATCAAAATCTCAAGATGAATATGCTATTTTACTGCCATTTCTTTAATTTACTCTCTACACATTAAAAAATTAAAATGACCC
>BLXT01000976.1:1344460-1358878 GCA_019648995.1 Plakobranchus ocellatus
AAAAAAAAAAAAAAAAAAATACTCTACGGACTCTATGATGCCCAGCCCCTAAGCTGTCAAACTGGAAAAACTGGAATGCTTTCCTTTCATTTTGTTCAGATATGAATTATCATGGAGAACTTAGGAATCATGCACAAAGGTTTCAAAGTAAGCACAATCTAATTAGGTATTTTGTAATTCCTGACATCTCTGTGATTTCTTTCACTAAACTTGCCCAGCCACAGAAAGTTTATAGCAAGACTAAGAGGACTACTATGTAAACAAAAACAAATAATGAATACATGTACAGTTCCTTAGCGCGCAGGATATTTTGAAAGTACAACTAATTACATGTACTGATGATGCATAGGCTATTATTCAACAGGGAAAGGAAAGTAAAACTTTCCACAATTAGCATATATTACTCAGACTATCACTGAAAAGTGGAATCAAATTTTACCACCAGTTCCTAATGATCTTTGGGAAGTGCTTTATTTTAAAATAATCTGCCTGCACCAATGGCCATTGTCGAGTGCAGTGTTGGTATGATCTACACTCCCTACAGAAGAAGAACCCTTTGGACTTTAACTAGTTGAATTTTAGGACATAAATCATAAGGTTCTCCATCGTTCCATTGATTCTGTTTTTGATGCCTTATAACAGTTTCAAAACGGAAACAAATCTGTTACAATACTAAATCGTGGTGCATAGGATGCACAAGCTTAACATTTAACCATTGCTCCCCAAAATTTCTTTATGTCAATCTTGAAGGAATGAATTTTTTTGTCACAAATAACACTTTTGAGAAAAGCCATTTTGGGTTCACTTGCATTGCAATTTATTTTTTCGTCTTTTTGATATTTTTATGAAAACAAAATGTAATGCTGATTCATATAACTTACCTTGTCACAAAATCAATGATTTTAATGTAGGTTTCCTTCTTCAAAAGAAAGTTTGGGAATATGACACAGTGAGATGAAGCCAGGAAGATTTAAATAGAAGTAGTAAGCATTTGTCCACTTAAACAAGGTATAAATAAACTTTGCTTCTGAAGAATTTTTTTCCTGAATTTTCTGTTTTGATTTCCAGGTGTTGAATGTCAAGATAAGTGAGAAAGGACTCATAGTATAGGTTTGTTAAAAAAAAAAATAGAGCACATGATTTAAAAAGTACCTTTTATGATGTTGGACAAAAATTATTGTACAATGGCGGACAAATATTACACCTGTCTCAGCTTTTGCTTCATCAGCAAACATTGTTTTTACACCCAATTTTTTGTTTTGTGGGGATTACTCTAAATTCATTAGCTTGTCACTAATAAAGAAAACGTGCTCTATTAATATAACATAAAAATGAAAATTTCACCTTAAAAAAGAAAGGAACACAAAGGCCTGGTGACTTATTAAGTCATGACCATCAGCCACAGCATCGTATATGAAATGATAAAAATGTAAAACGTTGCATTTGTTTTTTTTTTTGTTTCTCGGAGAGGGACAGTTACAAAATACCCCACAACAGCACATATTAAGTCATTTCGATTTTGCATTAGTTCTATATTAAATTCTTTTTCGTAATTTAGCATTAGATATTCAGAATATTAATTGTGACTGTTTTTGAAAACTAAAAGCTTTAGAGCTGTGGATATAATTATACATGTATCAAAACTGTACAGAAAAATCATGCATTCATAGGAGAATATCATCTCAACATGAACAAAACTATAGTCTGGGTTGCCAGAGGAACATTTTTTCCTTGAATTTTTAAAAACACTTTGTGACGACCATCAAGCAAGAACACAAATGATGATATTGATAATATCAAGTAGAAAAATTAAAACTTAAAAAATATTTTTGAATGGTTTCAAAGGAACATGACACACATGGAATTAAAAACCTAAAAAAAAACTGACCTCTATTTTGGACAATATATTAGGCCGCAGTAAAAACTATTGAATGTGGATGACAATGATATTAAATATATTTATCACAAATATGTGATTTCTTTTTAATTCTATCTATTATCACATCAAGATCAAAATGGCTTTTATAGTGTTTCCCCGCTATAACCCTTTCAATAATCTGTCCATTTCATTTCCTGCCATTTTTAGACCCAAAGTTTGCCACATCTTTTGCAAGTTAATGTTGCCACAAGTGTTTAAAAAATAGTGAATGCAACTATATAAGCACACATGAATGGAGTGGCATTACAATACGTGACTTTATATTTGACTCAATGGTTGGTTAGCTTTTGTAATTGTATATAACCAGTCCACAACAAGATGATCTCAAGCTTTTATGCCCTACGTCAGGCAAGGGGCCGGTAGCCGGGCTCAAACCCATGACAGAAGGGTCCCCGCAGATCTCAGGCTAGACTCGCTAACCACTGTGCCACTGAGACCCCCTTTGACTCGATGAAACACGCATGTTTTTGGAGTGTGGGCAACAAGCACAAAAACCATAAAAGATGCAGAGTAGTATACTTTTTATAGAGATGTGCTTTCAGAAACAATTTAAACATAACATTTATTTACAATAACATGGTGAACAGTTTTTTTTCTTTTAGTCGCTGGTAATAATTACATAGTGATCCATAGTGCACACTCAAAGTACTTGTATCTTGCCCAATTTAACACAGTCTAGCTAATTCTAAATCTCATAGCAAATTTATACAGTATGTGTAAAGTGAGTCTAAAGAGAGCTGGACTCAACTACAGATCTGGACTTGATTGGTATGGATGAAACTTTAGAAATAGTTATTACCTCGATAAACTTGCATTTCACTAGATCGAGATCTGGAGCTTTGGAAAGGCTTTTGAAATTTGTAAACAATGTATGAGCTTTATGGAATTAGTGGAAAAAGCCTCGACCAGCTCAAAAAGGTTGGCCTAGGTTCTATGAAATTCTGACATTTGAAAGCTGGAAAAGGGAAATTAATGATGCCTGGAAAATGGTTCACAATTATTAGTCTTCAAAATTAAAGCAGTTGACAATACAGATATGACAGAAAAATGGTAAAAGCATTAGTGTATTTCTTCTAACCTCTTACTTTCATTGTCCCTACTGTCATACTCATAATCCTGTTTCCTCCTTAAAATAAAAGATAAGAAAATTAAAAAGGGCATCCATGTTTTCATCATGAGCATTCCTGATATGCTTATGCCATTTTTTCAAAATTTTGGAAGAAAATTCACAAAGGCAACAGTTCAAAACAATCTCTTTATGGTTGCTCTTTTTGTGCTCGGAAAGTTCTTCAATAGAACCAAATTCCTGAGAATTTTTCTCGCAGAAAGGACATTTCAACTTAGACGACCCGACTCCAGAGTCAGGGTTTTCAGTATCATATAATATACACGATGGTGTTAGGCTTATGTCAGATTTAAATTCCTGCTTTATATCTGGCTTATCTTGGTCCACAGTGATATTGCCAATGCCAGTGGATATTGCATCACTAGGTGTCAATGATTTCTTTTTGGAAGATTTCTTCTTTGACGTGTCTTCTAATTCTGAATTAGGCTCCAATTTTAAGTCTGGCATGTCTTGGTCCATAGTGATATTTTCATCTGATATTGTGCCATTTGGTTTCAACGATTTCTTTTTGGCAGATTTCTTCTTTGAAATGCCCTCATTATGAAATTCAGAACTGGACTCCGACTTTATGTGTGACATGTTTTGGTCCATATTCTCGGTGAATATTGTGTCACTTGGTGTCAATGATTTCTTTTTGGAAGATTTCTTTTTTGAAACACCACCATTTTTAACTTTTGGGTGGGATCTTTGAACATGCTTGGACAATTTCTTCTCCTTTGACGTGGTGAAATCACACTGAGGGCACGAATACTTGTGAGGCATTGTCATCGTGTTTATTTCAGCTGAACTGTTCACCTTGGCAGTTTTCTTTTAAATTATTAAACAATACTGTTTCAGTGAAGTTTTTGGCATAAAAAAACACTATGGTGCACCGTAACCTGTAAGAAAATATAAAAACAGCAGGAGATGAAGCATTGAAGTTAACAAGAGGAAACATGATCAAACAGAGCAAAAAAAAAAACCTCTATAATACAATTTGTGATATTTTGAATGCCATATTTTATGAATATAGTGAGCATTTCTTTTATTTATAGGTTCAAATGATATACTGCTTGGTACATTTTTGAAAATTATTCAGAAGCATTTGGGTCTCGAGTATAAAAAAATCATTTAAGTGTAATTTCTAATACAGTGGAAACCTCAATGGCCAAAGTCCAATTATTCGAATTATTCATAAACCCAAGATTTTGTGATCTTTTTTTTTTCTTTGGCTTTATTAAGTGTGAACTCATAAATTCAAATTCAAAGAAATTCCATTCTCATAATTTGAAGCTCACATCGATACAAACAGCAATAAGAAAATATTTTTTCCCAAAGTCACCCCCGAAACAGAGCCAATCACTGTTATAACAAAGCTGGCATACTTCATGAGTGTCATTAATAACAATGTGAGATGAGGAGGGATCAAACTAAAGTGAGAGAAATCAGTTGGATACCGAATGTAGGCTAGAGTGAATGCACGATCTGCCACACACTGCCAGTGGCTGAAAAACATCTCTTTTAATCAGTAACGCTTGATCTAGAAAACTAGCCATAAAGACAATAATAAATTTCATGCGAAGTCAGAATTGCAAGCACGGAAAAGGTGAGATCAGGAAGCTCGGGGTGGGACAGGGTGCGCGGGGTTTGACTGAAGTGAGGGACACTGCAATTGGCCTTTATTTTTTAATTCATTTTGACACTGGTGTCACTGACCAATAACTTTGGCACCTAGAGGCTTTGTAAAATTTAGTGTTAGCACAGAATCCAGCGTCTAGATCTAACATTACATCAAATACACACACACACACACCTGGCAGCGTTACAGCATCTCGACACGTTTGTATTCTACAATTACTGGTTGCATTGACACATTAAAAACCTCTTTAAGAAAGTATTTTTGAATACAGGGTATTCTGTATCTCTTCATTTGGACCTGGATCATAGATCTACTTGGTAACTGAATCAAGGTTCTCATCTGCACTGTTAAAAATACTTTCTTGATGTTTACCATGAAGAGCAAATGTTGCAGAGGGTAAACGGAAAAAAGAATTGAAGAAGTCATATGGCTAATCAGTTAAGAAAGGCAAATTGTTTGAAGAAAAGGCAGGGTTTACTTGTCTTGAGAGCATTTAAAATAGGAGACGAGTGGATAAACTTAGCTGGGAAAATTTCTCTTGATTTCATAATTGAATTAAAAAAGGGTGATTCTTTCTCTCTTTAATAACTTTATCTGGGTCTTGGTAAATTTTTGTGTCTAATGTTGTGTTAGGGGCAAAGATCAGGGGGTAGCAAACCAATGAAACGCAAATGGCCGTGAAGATTTTTAAGGCCCACCCACTTAACCTATTGAAAATGACTCTAACTGAGCTGAACTTGTATGCGCTGAGACAAGTGTGGCAGTGCCCATCATTGCTTTGCCTCGCAAGTTTGTTTGCTCAATGTCTATCACTCAGATTTGACACATGTGGTAAACAGGGACTGAGTGAGGGAAAGGCAGGCAGAAAGGTGTTAATTTTTCTGAGTGCCTCATAGTGTTAGGCCTTGCCTGTCAGTGATAGATATTAGCACTCGTACATATCTGGATCTAATGCTAGACTTGTTCCCTCTTCAAAAGACTAGAGCGTGGGAGTCGCATCACTTTAAATGATATTTATAAGACAACTGCAAGCTTGTTTGCTTTTAAAAGATGAATAATGTTCCGTCTTAGATCTAGTGATGACTGATGTATTGAGAATGTACTTGTGGAAAAGAGAAGGGACAGAGGCTATATAGTTAGTTGATGTGTAAGATTACTGTCGTAGACTATTTACATTGCCTGTCATATTCATAATATGATTCTAATGATGTACGCCGTCATGTGGGACAAGTGCAATTTTCGCCGTGGTTTGCTAAGTACTAGCTTGCTTTAGTATAAGTGGAGGATAAATAGTTTTGACTGTGTGAATTAATTCCATATAAGAGTAGAAGTTATAAAGACCTACACAATGAAAGAACTGGCATGGGAAAACAGAATGCACTCGAAATGAAACCAAAAGCGTTCCGTAAAATGAGGATTGGAGATCTAGATTTGAATCATGCAGATTAAAAATAAATCTAGATTTCCGGAGACAAAGTTATCAGATGGTGTAATCACTCAGTAGGCCTTTCAATGATCTTATCTATAGAATGTGTTTTGATTGCCAAATTTAGATGGCTGATCTTATTTTCCTGAAGGCTTGGATAAACTGAGTCTGACTTTATTTTACCAAACATTTTTATTTTTAGTAGTATGAATCGCTACAGTGCGACAATGTATCAATTAAGGAGCTGTTAATGCTAGAGAGTGACGATGGTGATATTGATAATTTCACGTTGAAATATTAATACTTCAAAAATATTTATGAAGGGTTTCAAAAGAAAATGAGACATATGGAATTAAAAACATTTTGAAAACACTGACTTCTATTTTGGACAATGTATTAGGCTGCTGTTAATTGCTACAATTAATTACACCGTGACGATTACCGATTCACGAAGATCTTAGTAACTCTCTAGTGATAGACCTAGCCTATTTTTTTTTGTACCTAAGATGTTTCCATTTCCATTTCCTTTGTTCTTTGTGACAGGGTGTTAAATAGGTGCCTGGGGTTAGTCAAGTCACATTCATCATTGCAAAAAAAGATGGAAAGTTTTTTTCCGTGGCAGAACAAATTGTATGCAGAATATGATGAGGATTTACAAAATATAAAGAGGAAAAAATCGAGCTGGACAATCACTCCCGACTACTGTACAAAGTTAAATCCCCTATTACTCATTACGGCATTCACTCATGCAGCATTTTTGTGTGCAAGTTATGTGTAACTGTGATTGCTGTTTCAATTTTAGGTTATTGTGATGACCTTTGCTTCACTTTTGAGTTGTGATTCCGCCTATCATTTTCCCGTGAACAGTGCTACAGGGTGGTCCTATAGTTCAGTTTCTGTTTACTCATATTATGACTTTTGCTTCACTTATTTATTATTTTGCTTGTGATTGCAGTTCATTCTCATTTGATTCCTTTTTTTTGGAAATAAAAGTCAATAATAATGCCAATTACTTGTCCAGTCTGTGCACAATGCTACATACAATTACAAGGCAGTTGTATGGTCTCTTAAAAATTTTTCTTAGGATTATTTAGTACATAATATTAATATAAAACATCAGGAATGGCTTTAAATAGACCACTGCATGTTTTGTAATAAGCTCCAAAAAGTAAAATTGAAATTGTAAAACTTACTAGGTGGTCATTCCAATTTTTTCTCTCTCCCATTTATTTACGCATTAATTCCTCAGTACATTTGGTTCACACTGATTGCAACCATTTAATGAAATACTGAAAAAACTATTATAATTTAATATTAATTGTTTAAGTATAATATCATAATGTGTGCCCTAATTTTCTTTTCTCAACTCTCTTAATATACTACATGATTCTTTATTGGAAGGAAAAAAAAAAAACAATTACGGTAACAAAATAGGAATTGCTAATCTTTAGTTTCCAAAAATAATCTGTAGTCAAATAATTACCAACAATTACCAACAGGCAAGTACAAAATATCCAATTAAGAGCCCAATAAAAAACAAAATGGGCCCATTTTTATGACTTCAAGAAAATGCACAATAAAAAATTTTTAGACTTCCATCTGTTGTTGAATTTGTTTATAAAGAACAGCTTTTGGCATACAAAATAGTTCTTCAATACAGACTATCTGAATGAATGTTTTTATCAGATTTGAATCTGTCTCAAAAGGTGATCTCTAATAAAAGATGTAAGTCCTAAAACTTATGTGGATCTAGACCTCCCTTTTCTATATACTCATACAGTTCCCACTATCATAGATTATTAAGCCTTCATTAAATGCAGTTTACAACAGCAAGCTACATTAAATGAAGAAAATCAAACTTTTCTAACCAGTTAGTGTAGTGAAATGTTGACCATAACATGGTAAGAAATGTTCTTTTTTGTGAAAAAAAAAAGCCCATAATTATTTTGTGAAAACAAAATCAAAGTTCAAAGGCAGTACTTTGTCAGCACAATGATCGACACACATTGAATACCTGTTTAAGTATTTTATAGAAAATCCATAAGCATAATGATAAATGATTGTGATGGTTTATATCCTTCACTTTATTGCTATGAATAGATATGTCTAGTTTTCCAATGAATTCAATGAGAATTCTCTTTAAAATTGTCAAATTAGAATTAAATTTTGTCCATTCAATGATCGACAGTAAAATAAGTCTAAGAGCTACTGAGTGTTTGTGCTATAATTCCAATTTTGAATTATTTAAATTACTTGATTTTTGTGAAATAATTCATAATTCATCAACTATCTCATGCTTTTGTGAGAGAAAAATAATTTCATTAAAAAACTAATAATTATGATCATTGCATACCTGTGTGAAGATGTTGCAACATTAGTGAGGGAGGAGAGGTTGATGACTGTGTGAGGATGTCGCAACATTAGTGAGGGAGGAGAGGTCTTTGACTGTGTGAGAATTTTGCAATATTAGTAAAACTGAAAGAGGAGTGTTTTGTGGTATGTTAAGGTGCAAATACTGAGTTTTGTTGACATAGCATACGTATAATGATCAACACATTCAACTTTGCTTGGATATATTTTGTAATTCAAGCTACAGTTAGTACCATTTTTTGTCATTAATAGTTACATAAACAAATAAGAACTTAAAACAAAACAAAAAAAGTAACAAACATATATTTTATTGATTCAGCATATGGCTTTTCAATGACAGTCACTTTTCAATGTCCTTTTTTTTTAAAGTTGTGCATTGGAACCTACAGATAAGGCTTTTATGTATTTTTTAATGCTTTGTCTGTTATCATACTACAATGCTGTCTTATAATGCATGTCTTTAAGTCCTACTTAATACCCCTATAGAATGATTTAAAAGTAATGGGAAAAATCTCATTGAAAGTTAAATTCTTTAGTGTCCTGACTAACCCCTCCGTGTAACGCACACCTTTTGAGACAGGCTCATTTAGAAAATGTAAGAAGTTTCCTTTTTAAAAACACTCTTAAAAATAGCAAATTGCTTTTACAGTATGGATCAGACACTTATTATTTAAAAACAAAAATATGGATGCTTGTTTTTCCAATGAACCCTTCAATCATCTTGTTCTTATTAAAAATAAACTAGTGTAGATCAATAAACTTTATAAAGCTGCTTTGTTTAGAACAAAACAGAATGATCCATTACGTAGCTGAAAGATTAAAAAAAAGAAATGGCCCTCCATAAAAGGTGCTAACGCCCTACAGCACAACGTCTACCAAGAAGATCATTAACCACACAAGCTGGGGTGCTCAATTTTATCAAGTATGGAAAACGTAACTTACTTTTAATTTATGAAGTTGTATTTGAATAAAGTCATGCGATGAGAAATCACATTCATAAATTTTCTTACATTAAGCTGGGCCTAGTAATAAAGGGCAGGCAGAGTCAATGAACACATTGAAAAAAATAAATATTGAGCTTAATGTCACGTAGTTGCCTGTAGCCACACCTTGCACTAAAATAGTAGATAATCAACATCCAAAGGTACATAACTTTTGTAAGAAAAAAGTTCTGGACGAATTTTTGCAACTTGAAAGTGAAAATGTGGCCTCCCCTTGCACTAAAATACTACATAATCAATATCCACAGGTATGTAACACTTTTGCAGGGGAGGGGTTTCGGAACCCCTGGAACTACCCCCCTCCCCCTGATCCGGCCCAGATTTTGCAGAGCGATAAATAAACCCACTCACTATCTATGAAACATTCTAAATTTGAATCTGAAGGGAAAAAATTTTTGCCTGAAACTTAAGGAGTCATTATTATAAAAAATAATGCTGGTATTTCAAAATTAAAGCTTGGCTCATTCTCTCTTTTGCACTTTTTGTTGCTTTTACTGTACACCTACAACTGCAACAAAAAAAAACTACTTCTGCAACAACTTCTATTACTACTACCACTACTTGTACTACTGCTAATACTACTGCAACTTTAAGAAATCAAGCTTTGATTTCTTTGATCTACTGCTGACTATTACACAAGGCCTTTTCCCTATCGGCGCAATAAATTATGCCTTAAACGTAATGGTGGCAGGTCTGCCTACCACAAGGATTTCAAGGTCAATACTTACAAGGCAAAAATCAAATAAAATAGGTCATATATATCACAGTGCCTTCCCTTGGTGGCTGATGAAGATGTGAAGTCTGGAAGAAGGCCCCAATCTGACTGGTCACACGTCTAAGCCTACATAAAATCTTGTGATGTTCAGAAGAGGGCATGAATCAGACGGGCCATATGACTAGGCGGTTGCATACAAAAAGAAACACCGGTTGCGAATACTCACAACACCTGTTGGAAATAGGCTATCTGGGTGCAACTTACGAATGTGGGTCCCATGCGTTTTCGGTTATAATGACGAAGTAAAGGCTATTTTAGTCAACTGTTGACAACTTTGCACCGACTTCCGAATGGGCACTCAAAAAAAAAGTAAAAATTTTATTCGTAACTGTTGAAAATTGTCTATGAATTTTTAAAGTTGCCAGCAGTTGACAAAAAGTACCTTTATTCATCATTATAATCAAAAACAAAGATGAGACCCTGCGTTGGGAATAGGACAAACTGCCACTCCGATAGACACTCCAATATATTGTGTGAATGTAGTACAATTTACATTATAACTTGACTTACGACCTCTTCATTTCATTAGTAACTTGAGAAGGCAGAATAAGAACAACAATGGCATACTCGTATTCATGCTCAGCTGATAAAGTTATATACAGTGGAACATGTTTAAACCGAAATTCTGGGTAGTATGATTTCTATTTTGGTTTGAACATATTTTGGTTTAAGCATAGCGCATTAAATAAGTAAGATTAATAAAGGAGAGTGACTAGCTTCCGAAATCTTAAGTTAAATCAATCCCACCCATCGTCACCCCACAATGTGAATGAACATGCCTATCCATGAAGCTTTCTCTCTTTTTTATCCATTTCTCTATCTCCTATTTCCTTTTCAGTTAAGAGGTTCTTGTGCCTGTTATCGATCTAGAATAACAGAGCTTTCACAACTTCATCATCGCCTAAGTAAGTTTTCCAGTTTTGAAGTCTCTACTTTTACAATTTTATCATCACCTGTTTTCCAGTACTGAAGTTCTCAACAAGAGAAATGACTTTATTACCAGCTGTGATGCAAAAGGTTTGCTTAGCTTAGCGCTGACAGGACCTAGACATGTAGGGAGTGTCTGGCACAGTTCCACTGTGTAAGTGAGTGGTGAGAGAAGGGATGGGCAGATGTGTGCTGTAGACCTTGCCAGACATCAGGCCTGACCATCTGTAGTATGAGGTACCGGTAACAGTATTGGGTTTGCATGGAGTAATGCAAGAAAGAAAGGGAAGGGCAAGGTGAGTAAGAAAAAAAAGATTTTTTTTATGTGTCGGTGAGACAGTGAGTGAGTGACTGGGCTTTCCTGGTAGTTTTTATTCCGCTTTAGCGATAGTAAGACAGCCAAGGCTTTCGGTTTACCGAATGTTTAATTAAAGAATAAGAGTAAAAAAAACGGAAATCTCTTCAATTTCTTTTTGGTTTTGCAACTTTCGGTTTAGGTGTAGTCTACTGTATATATATATATAAAAGCACGGGTCCCCTCATAGCTCACAGTAATTAGAGCCCACTTGCGGGTCTTTTTACCTTCAAGTTTGGGAAAATAAGGAATGGACTTATTTCCCCCGATTTTTCGGGAAAACAGTCACTTCGAATTTAGATTTTTGGGCGCTTTTTCGTTTGTTCCCACCCCGACTTTTTATATAGGCTTATGTTCTAGCTATATTATTCGATCGGGCTCTATCTTCCTAATCCATCGAAGAAATGAAGAGGTCGCAGGCCAAGTTATCATGAAAATATTATCATTTTCACACAAAATGTACACAATTTGACACTTTTTTCGTTTGCTCCTATCGGATTTAATATAGCTAGGTGTAGAATCTCTAGGCCTATATAAAAAGTCGGGGTG
This sequence comes from Plakobranchus ocellatus, assembly GCA_019648995.1. NCBI lineage: Eukaryota > Metazoa > Mollusca > Gastropoda > Plakobranchidae > Plakobranchus > Plakobranchus ocellatus. The sequence goes on from BLXT01000976.1 coordinate 1,356,547, forward strand.
GGAACAAACGAAAAAGCGCCGATTTTTGTCCACATGAATGGTTTGAGAAAAGCAACTTATCTAATCTGGATCTAGAATCTAGGCCAAAACTATACCTGGATCTGATCTTTAGGTCTTGTCAAGTCAAACAACCTCGGCCTAGCCTACCGTTGAAAAGTGAAACTAGAACTTCAGTTGTTCCGCTTTAGGTACTTGCGGCTAAATCGTCGTCCGTTCAGTGGGCTAAATGCAGGGTGAAGCCAAGGAAAAGTTACTCTCGGAACGGTGGTTGCAATCTATATAGTTCAGTAGAAAAGTTGATTCTTACAGAAAAGAGTGAACGATTTCCGGGGCGGCGGCTGCGAACATAAACAATCAAACGAAAGTGTGTCGTATGATCCACACACTGAACTATATTTATAGTTCAGTGGATTCACAGATTCTTATATTAAAATTACACATAGAATCAAAGTTTTCCTTTTTGCCTTGATAATCACATACTCGACTTGTCATCTACCTGCAATCAATATGATGCGCCAAAACAAAATGGGTGGTGATAAGAATTGATAACTTACCGCTTTATTATTTATTTGTTTTTTGTGCTCTTCAAAGCAATAAATTCCCGATTTAAACACTGTCTTTGTTTGTGTTTAAACTGCTATGTGTATATATATATATANNNNATATATATATATATATATATATATATATATATATATATATTGATATCTATCTCGCCAATTGGTGCGATGTTACAAGAAAGTGTTTTAGACAATTCCACGTTGATAAACTTCTCATTTTGAATCTCTGATGCAGATTTGTGTAATATTTTTTTTTATTGGAACACCTCTTTAACTAAAGAGACAAGTACTAAAGGAGATATCATAGATGAAGCTAAAAAAACAGAAAGTTCAACAAAGGAGGTTTCAGGGCAAACCCTAGAGTCACCAACTGCCCCAGTCCTTGATATTGATATAACAAGCTTATTCTTGATTCCACTTCTCTATATCTTAATTCTAGATTTAAATTGGGTGCCTTTTTTGTTCAGCACGCACTGAGTTATGCAAGAAAACATTCATTTAAGAAGTCTAGTTCACATACTGATTATGGTAGATTTCTAACGAGCTTTATTTCATCCTGGGTTGAAAGCAATGCATTTAAACAAGGTGCAAACCGCTCGATGTAAAGAAATTTTCCTCTATGAAATATATTTCTGGTTCAGCAGTTTGTATACATCCTAAACCTACTATAAATGTTATGGTCTTACAACTCAGTGTTCAGTTGACCTCATGATTGAAGGTTTGGTCATGGTCCTCATTGCAATACCATGAAACAATGTACCCATCCAATCAAAATTCTGTAAAATATCTTTCCTTACAGGTCAAGTGTTTTTTTTTTTTTTTTTGTAGCTCAGCTGATGTTTTATCATCGAATTAAAAAAAATTGCACATTGCGCTTTTTGGTAGTATTGGTACGTTCAGGATTGAGGCAGGAGAATCGAATAAATAATATAAAAATTAAAAAATATTCTTTGTTTATTTACTATCTAAATGAAACCCCATTCTTTTAAAAAGATTTCCTTTCAAGATACCTCTCCTCCTAGAATGCTAAAACTACTAGAGAGGCACCAGAAGAAAAATCAGTAGCCTAGTTTGCTTCTGACAATCTAACCCCTCGGGGGATCACAAAAAATCAATATGAAGAAGGCATTATATCTAAATTCCAAGACATCATTCGGAATAAGCCTTGTCGAGAAATTATTATGAATTATGGTAAGCTTTTACAACCCCCCCCCCCCAAACTACTTTTTCGGGTTATAATAAAGTCTAATAGATAAATAGATCTATGGAAAAAATATGATTTTTCTTACAAGTCTTGGATAGTTATAAAAATGTGGTGATGAGATGATGATATTGATTTTGTTTGGGCAATCACAGTTCTATTTTAAAGCTCTCAGATTAATAGACACTTATTTCACTGCAAATACACCCAAAAAATTAATGCAGATATTGGGCATATACCACAAGCAAATAAGCTTGATGATGCAAAGATCATTAATGAGATTATTGTGATTATGATACTCAAGGTTGTGCTTAAGGTGGTTTTGAAGAGGAAGATGATGATACTATCAGTAATGATGGTGCGTGTATGAATAATATTGGAGATGGTCGCGGTGCTTATGCTGATGATGGTGCTAGTGTAATAATGATGGTAATGATACTGAAGATGGTTGTGGGGTTAAAGAAGAGAAGCTTAATGAAAGAGGACGTTCAAATATAATCTTACTCCTTGGAAGGGGGGGGGAGGGGATCTTCTCCTGTAAGAAAAGCGTAAGAAGGGGGGGGGGGGGGGG
>BLXT01000976.1:1395402-1405578 GCA_019648995.1 Plakobranchus ocellatus
TTGGTTTCATCCAAGAGGTCCGGGGTTGGATTCCCAGTCCGCGCCAAGTCAGATTTCATTGCTAATCTGTCTCCACCCACTAAATGGGTAGCTAGGTCTCTAAAGACCCGGCGAAAGTAAAGGCCGCGAGGAAAGCAATGGCAAACTACCTCAAATGCCGTGTGCCAAAAACAATCAGGGCCCTACTCCTGGTTCCCCGATGCTTGGACTAAGCGTGGGACCCACTTTACTTTACTATAGAGGAATTTAAAGAGGAAAAAGACGACATAATAGGAAGATTCCTTTAAATTCGAAAATTTTCCATCCAACATATTTTGAATTTGATAATGAGGTTCCAGAATGCAACATATTATTATGCAACACAAAAATTGTTATCGTAATGAGAAGCAGGGAAACGTTATGCTCCTTTACAAGTACTAGTTGCTGTATAACAGGTGAGTGGAACCGCAACAACGTGATTCAGAGGAAAGTAGGAGAGAGAGAGAGAGAGAGAGAGAGAGAGATAGAGAGAGAGAGAGAGAGAGAGAGAGAAGGTTTAATACAATCCAAATGTCGACATGAGATGCCGCTTTGAACATTTTAGATCTAACTGAACTCTAGAACCTAGATCTAAATAATATGCGCACCATAATGAATTGAAATGAGATGCTGAGGTATTCCCTTATCTGTAAATATTTACTATAGGGTAAAGAACAAACGAACAGGATAAGCAAAAAACAACAAAAAAAAAAACAACCACTCATGCATACACACCCATACAACTCAAATACATGAAAGTTGTTCCGCTTTCAATTGCTGACGGTTGTTAAAATTTCTTTTCCCCATTTTTTGAACAAAATGCTTCTTTAAATTAATTTAAAAAAAAAAATAATAATGATGCCTTCGTTCCCAAAGTCACACTATTATGCACCTACCAGCCAATTTTCATTTATCTAAGGTGTGTACTTTTTGAGTTTACCCCGTTCGTTTATTTGTTGACCTAGCTCCATAATGTTAACTAGCCAAACCCATTGCTGATTTTATTTCACTTAAAGAATAATTTGCGCACCAAACATTTTGTGCTATTTTTTTCCCTTTATCTTTGAATCGCGCCGCACAAAGTTGTGAACCATTACTGTCGTAAAAACGTCTACCTATTTTGTTTTGCATCCTTCATAAGGTTTAAATTGGAATACAAAATGTCCTCTTGAAACAACTTCAGGATTTTAAAATCTGCCCACATAAAATGGCATGATTAAAAGTAACACACACACACACACACACACACACACATATATATATATATATATATATATAATTTTTTTTGTGTGGATTTTATTGACGGCCGACAAAAATTTGTATAGGCATTACACGTTTGAGCTTAGCTCCATTATCTATATTATAAAAAGGCTTAACGACATCTAGGCTTGGCGTTTGTGTCCTATCTCCTCCTGAACCACTCTATGCAACTAATTTTTTGTGGACCATAATCTGCCTATCTTAGTGTCGCATTTAGTAAATAAAAACCAAGGAATGCTTACTGATTTTAAAAAGCTATATTTTTAATTTCAACAAACTTATTTTCAGCAATCACACACACATACACACAAGTGCGCGCGCGCGCACACACACAAATCCAAACAAGGTACAGAAAAACATAATAATACTATATATGGTTTGAAACCGCGGCTATGACAAAGAGATTTAAAGCAACACCAACCTATCATATAGAAGTAATGATTTACCTATTTCAAAATTAATAATAAAGCAGGTAAAGAAACTGACATTCTTTCATCTAATAGATAATGATTTTGAGAGGAAAAAATTCTTTGGCTTACGCTAGAGAGCGAAAGCGAAACACGGAAACCACAAAAGTGGTGCTCTCTCTAATGCTCTCTCCACGCTGACATTCTAATACGTTGAAATTCAAACGTGTATTCAAATCTAACATGCTCAAATTTAAAGATAATATCTTGACTCTTAGATCCAATTCACAAGCTTGCTATATTTTGTGGGATTCTGAATTAAGGTTTCAAATAGTAATTTTTAGCGATATAGATTCTAGATCTTGGGAATCTATAGATTTAGAACGATATGTAGATCTAGGCTTGCCCTAAAGCTTAGCATTTAAAAAATCTGTGAGTTTGGTTAAATCGAATCGAGATTGGGTAGGCCTAGATGGAGATTCAGCCTAGCCTAGAGTCTAAATTTAGATTTAGGTTCTAGATTAGATCTTTAGAGACTGTTTCATCGGAATCATAGATCAGAATCCAAGTTTGATCTAAAATCTAGAATCCAGGTATTTTATTAGAAACTAGAGTCTAGATGTAGATGTAGATTCAGATCTTGATAGGCCTAGATCTAGATCTGGGCCTAATCCTAATAAAGTGAAATCTTGATATTGTTGGATCAAGAATCTAATCTAGATCTACGTTTATTAGGATCCATACGTCTGAATTTGGCAAGTCTTTCCCAAAATGTCTGATTATGGGATGATTCTATATCGCCAAATAACGAAATTTAGAGAAGGCCCTATCTTGAATTGTTGATTCACTTTTAGATTATGATTGCAAATCAGGCAGCAAAATTAAAATACTAGCCTAGATATTTATTTAGATCTAGAATTGAGTATCTCGGTAGCTAAAATTTATTTCAAACTTTGCGCTCCAATACTGCTACATTAGTGAAAATTTTACTAAGGCCTTACTTAATTATCATGACGATTTTTTTATAATCACATCTAAATTTTGAATTGCAGTGAATTACTAAATAAAGCTAGGATCTTGAAATTCTCTCCGAGTCAAGATGTCAACTTCTAGACATCAGGATCCTGCTCAGACAAGAATAAATTGAATTGAAGATGCGTCACATGACATTAACTTCATTTGGTTTACTTTTGCTCTGAGTGAAGGACATCACATCTCGAGGTCTAGGGCATAAATACTGAATGAATCATGGCAGCTGCTATATTAATTTTTAATTGATTATTGTAGGCCCCAAGCCCTTCCAAATGATAGAATACAAGTTACTCCATTCATAGCTGACATGAAATGATCCTCAGTTAAAAATTAAACCTTATTAAGGCTGCCTTATGCAAAGCACCTTTGTTTGGTTTATGTTTTCGTTCTGGGATTTTCACTTCATTTGCGAAAGATCGTCGGTTTTTTTGGTCTGGCTACAAAAGCAGTGATCATTCAATCTCAATCAAGAAATATACTGGAATAGGGCTACATTTCAGGTGACGAATTCTTTTATTCCCATTTTAGTTCATGAACATTTCACTTTTTTTTTTCAAGCGTTCCTTGCATTTTGCTTACCGCATGTATACCCAAGTTAGGTAGATTATGGTCCTCTTCAGGCTTAGAGAAATCTGCTTACAGTCGTAATGTTATAAGACATTCTTCAGCACATAAAAACGCAAAACTCGAGTTATATGCTGAAAAATATAGTTTTTTTAAAACCAGTAGTAAGTATTTCTTGGTTTTTATTTACTTAATGCGACACTAAGTAGGTAAATTATGTTCAGGAAAATGTCTTTTCCTTTCCCGTTCATTTGAACGGGCAAACATGCTTGTTATATAGATATGACAGTTATCGTGACCACAGCTTTCCGTTTGATCCTGTCCTTAGGTGTGAAATACAATAATCTATATTAAAAATAAGAAAAACAAACATAAGCCAGAACTGTTGTCATCATTATCATCATTACCTTGTCTGGGACAGACATTGGCGATTCTGTTCCTCAATTCTCAGTTAACCTTATTTAGTTGTTATTGCTACCCTTGCCTGTTGCCAATGACTTAAGTTTCAATCAAAATTATTCTCTGTTTACCCCTACTGCGTTTACCTTCAATCTTTTCAGTGGTTGATAAGTGCTCTAAACCCCTTTGTCGCCCAAATGTGGCCTAAAAACTGTAGTTGCCTCTGTCTTTTGGTTTTAATAAGTGATCGCTCGAGATTAGCTTCTTTCAGTACCAATTCATTTGACTTTTTTCTGTCCATGATTTCAATTACCCTTATTTTGGTTTCCATACTTATGTTCTATTTGCCAGTATTGGTTTCATTTTTTGGAATGTATCTTTGGCCATGGCTAATCTTTTACTTATTTCACTTTTGCATCTTCCATTTGATGTTATCAGGTAACCGAGATATTTGAATTTTTAATTTGCTTGATTTGTTCGCCTTTGCTAACGAGGCTACACTTGGGGTTAGAGGATTTCTTTTAGATGACCATACATTCCGTTTTCTTCACATCCAAAGACAGGCCCATCCTTTTGCTCTATAAAACTACGCTATCTAGAAGATTTTGGAGTTGTTTGCCAGATTCTGCTATTAAAACTGTATCATCTGCATATCTGAGATTATTAAGATTCTCTCCGTTTATCTTTAAGCCTGAAATACCATTAAGATTCCTTAAGATACAATTTACTATATAAGTTAAAAAGATCAAGAGATATTACACATCCCTGCCTCACACCTCTTTTGATGGATTTGAAATCACAATGTTCTCCTTCAATTCTTACAGATGCAGTCTGATCCCAGTATAAATTTCTAATTACTCTCAGATATTTTCCATTGATGTCTAATATTTCTATCTAGCATATGAAACAGTTCTACATGTTTTACTTTGTCAAAGGCCTTAGAATAATCAATGAAACAGAGGTGGAGATCTTTTTGCATCTCTATACACCTTTTCATAAGCATTGACAAAGTGAATATTGCGTTTCTAGTCCCTTTATCAGGCATAAAGTCAAACTGTTTTGGAGATATTTCTGGTCTTAGACTCTTGCGCATTCTATGCATCAAAACACGTAACGGGATTTTTGTAAAATGGCTCATTCAACTGGTTGTTCCATGAAGTTCACATTCTGTTGATCCTGGTGTTTTAGGCAATACTAAAAAAACAGATTTACAAAGGTCTTGTGGAATTGTACTACTATCGTATATTGCATTAAAACGTTTTGTTGTCAGATTTATTCCTAAATAATCTAATGCTTTAATTATTTCTACTGGTATATTGTCTGGTCCTTTTCAATTTTTTAAATTTTCTTTATTGCTGCTTCTACCTCTTCTTTGAGGATAGTTGGGCCTTCCATGTTTTTCTCTATTTTGAGATTTTTTGCGCCATCATCTTCAAAAAGATCTTCAACATATTCTGATTATTTGTTTAGTATTTCTTTCTTTTTCATTGACATTGTTGAACTGTTTTACTGATTATAATAAGAGAACAATGCCTGCAAGTCTTTTCATCTCGGTGTAATTAGTAGCCCCAGGTATGTTTTAAAAAAGTATGACTCTTCACATGAATTAGCCTGCTATTTTACTAAAAGGAGATTGATTTATATTTTCAACCGAAGATCCGGTTCGTTGATCGAACTGGATCAGTTGGGTAATATTTAGATCTAGGCATGTTTCGACTGTGTCTAGGTTTGAGCTGAGGGAGAGGAGAAAAAATAATAACAGTAATTAAAAAAACACAGTATTTTGTGTTTGGTACCTAATGGCACTAGAATGAACTGAGGAATTCTACGCTAGTTAGAATTTGAAAATATTAATTTTGATCCGCCAATAAAAAAAGCTTTAACTGGGGCACACCCAAGCGATGGTCCGCATTGCTGGATCCAATTCGGCACCCTGTTTCTTCAGCCGGCGCAACCCGGATTGAAAGAGGAACGGAGATGGTAAGGAGGTAGCAGTGTAATCAGACTGCACAGTTTCCCACTTTTTCATGTTCGCACTTTAAAACTCCGAATAAAGTCAGCCTCTTGTCCTCTTTTAGTTAAACCTAGGTCTTAGAGGTTTGGTATCAAAATGTGAGGGTGTCGAAACCCTATCATTATTTTTACTTTCTTAAAATTTAAACTCGGGGTATTACTTCAGAAGACAATGAAGGTTCGTATTCAGTGAGATTTCTTCAGAAAACCATACGACTTCGGGATGCTTATCTTTTCAATTAATCCCAGTATAAATGGTAATGAAGACCTGCTTAATAACTTTTTAATAATACACCAAACTCAAAGCTATGCTTTGACCTGCTTATTGTACAGCGCAGCTGATCTTATAATAATTAATATATTTACCATTATCTTCATAAGACAGTTAACAAAATAATTATCTTTTGTTTTTTTGGATTGGAACATCACAGATAAAACGTACTGCAATATGTTTCTCCAAGCCCGGCACCATTATCTTCATATGACAGCTAAAAAATAATCTTTTTCTTTTTTTTTTTCATCGGAATATTAAAGATAAAACGTCCTGCAATATCTACGAGCCCAACACGTTAAAGTAAAANAAAAAAAAAAAAAAAAAAAAAAATCAATCTATGCTAACAGATAAAACGGAGAGAAAACAAAACTATTCAAGCTGAGAAAAAAAAAATTACACAGTTCATAGCATTTTGGTAAGTACAAAACAAACAAACAGCAAAAAAAAAAAAAAAAAAATTAAAAACTTTTTTGCTCTAGTCATGCTGTCACAATAAAAATAAAATAATTTGGGGATTCTTCCTCAATGAAGGTGCAGGGGGCAACGTCCCCATTTTTTTTTTCAGCTTCCCTGAAGCTGACGAATTTTTGCAATTTGAGAGCGAAAATCTAGCCTCTCCTAGCGCTAAACTAGTACATAATCAACAAAACTGAGAACCATTTAAAGGCAGTTTTTTTCTTTTTATCTAGAGGTACCGGTACATAACTTTTGCAGAACCCCTGGAACCCCTTCTCTCCCTGGTTCCGGCCCTGAGAGTGAAAAAAAAGGGTAACCTTTTACAGTTTTAGATGCCTCATCTGCCTATTTTTATTTAGCATTGAAAAGCTTGACCAGTAAAGATCTTTAAGCTCACCCTTCTCCTGGACTACTTTTTATGGTAATCTGGTATATTATTACAATATGCGGTGCCTCATTTGCAATATCATTCATACGTATGTGTATATAATATATAACAGTCTTTATCTGTTTTTGAATAACAATAGAGCTAGGGAAATTTTAACAAGCGAAAACGACTGACACTGGAACAACTTTGAGTGCCAAAGAGAAAAGAACATTGAAAGTTAAGTGCGTAAATTTAGTTTTCAAGGGGAAAAAACCCAAAATGGTTCGACAAGCATATGCAACTGAAAAACTCTAAATAGTCTAAAAGGAAAGATGTATGTAATGTATACATGTTTTTATGGCAAGAAAGAGGAAAGAACAGTAATGTTATGGGCGAAATAAAGCGTATAAACCAAATACCTAGCGAGGTAAGGAGAAAAGCAAAAGAAGTAGGGTGACAGGAGTGGAATGCATAATTTTTACATTTTCTGATTTAGTTTTTTTCTGTTTTAGGTTAACAATAACGTATTTTTTAATTGTATAATGATATGAACGGATAAATAGGTGATGGTTGAGTGGATGGATGGATGGATGGATGGATGGATGAATGAATTGATGGATTTGATGTTTAAGGATGGCAAATGTATTTTTCTCACTGTATCCTATTATGATGGAGCTAAGACCAAACCTGTAATGCCTATACAAACTTTTGTGGAGCATCAATAAAATCCACAAAAATACAGATACACTGGATCATGCCATTTTATGTGGGCTTATTTTAAAATCACAACGTTATTTTACGGATATAAAAAACGACATTTTATTCACCTACTTCAACCTTATTAAACATGCGAAACAAAATATGCAGGTTAAGATTTTAATAACAATAATGTTCCGGAACTTTGTACGCCATAAGTCAAAGCTATTGGAAAAAAAGCATTAAATGTTAAACTACAAGGTATTAAACTACAATGAAACTACAAAGTAAAAAGGAAAGGCGATTTTGATAATTCAGATCAGTTTTATTTTACTGGGAGTTATCTCCCTTCCTGATACTCAAACTACAAACATAATAATATGTTTTTTGCTTACTTTTTTTTCTGCTCTTTTACATGTTTGAGGGCAATTTTCATTTGCGAGGCAAAATTAAAAATGGCAGAGAATACAAAAAATACAGCTTTCTCTATGGCAACAGCAACAAAAAAAGGTTTTGTTCTAAGAATTAATGATTTTCAGACAAGGTAATGTTTAAAAGTTTTCATGGTAAACCGAAGAATAAAAATATGTATTATTGTGGCTTGAAAAGAGACCATTGACATATAAAAAAAAAACCAATATAAATAAATAGAATAATAATTTAAAAAAGAATGATGATAAAGACAACATTAACAATCAAAATAACATTGAAAAAAATGACATGTGACTGAAACACATTAATGAGGGCAACAAAACCACAATCTTAACTAAAAAAAATAACAGAAATGAACCAAAGGGTAAAAAAATTAAGGCACAAACATGCATAAAATGGATAGCAAATATTTCTCAGTAAATTGACAGTAGAATCTGTTATGAACAATTTGAAGCTAAATGTATAATAAATTATAAAATAATAATAAGGGTTAAGACAGACAAGTCAAGACAATAATTTCTTCCACTCCTAATTATTTTTTATTCCTTTGAAAGGAGGACGGTTCCTTATGATATTTTTTATTGGTGGTGTAAAAATAAACATGACAACATCAGCTTTTATGACTATGTAAAGGGATGATAACAAAATATTAAGAGAGATAAATCAAGACAATCTTGTCTCTGCAGATTGTTCGCGTTCTTTGAAGTGAGGTTATCTTTCCTTGATGTTTTTACATCGGTAGCAAGGTAAAAATGAAAAGAGCAGCTTCTATGAATATGAATTTTGCGTCAAGAAAAGTGCTAAGGTAAAGACTAAAAAAAAAAAACGCAAACAAAAAACATGAATGAACAAAACAAAACCAAGAAATCAGAGAAAAACGAGGAAATGGTGGATTAAAATGTTGATAAAATAGAAATAATGCAATTTAATAAACAAAACAATAAGTAACCTCCCCACATGTACTCCTAAAAAGTAAAATGTTTCAAATCATTTCTTTTCCGGTTTTTGTAAAAGAACTCGAGGCATCCCCAAAAATTGGTCCATCTGATGATGACACAGAGGTGTGACAAAATAAAACATGCTTAATCCACTTTAAATAAGCACACTATACAAATAAATTACATTTAGTGAACTTTTTTGGTGGCTGTTGTGTACAAATTTCTAATTGTGCAAATAGTTGACAGATTGACAATAACCTTTTTATAAATCTAGAGAAAGTCCAAGGGCTTTCACTAAATGACTTCGATGAAAGAAGCAAAAATATGTTGCGCTATGTAAAACATATATAATTTTCATAAATTTTCTCAACATTCCATTACAAAGTAAAGAAAAAAAAATATCAGTGCCCAGGCACAACATTTTCAACAAAAATTAGGAGATAGAAGAACACACAATTAATTGAAAAATAAGATACAGATTGACTAGGAACCTTTTATTTGTTCAAAATACTGTGATCTGACAAGTTGAGAAAAAATTCCATCAGGTTCTCATTTGTGTTTTTTTAAACAAATAAGTCAATCCATTATTCAAAGCAATAAAAAAATAAGCTAGAAATTATTGATTTGCAGCAGTACATTTATTTAATTAGGTCTGAAGAAAACGCCTGGCATATCTAATGAAAACTCACCATTTCATCTGTGTTTTTAGATCTTACATTTTCACAACAAGAGTTATGTCTGGCAACTGATAATTTTATATAAGTGAAGAAATCCCCCTCATTTTTTTGTACAAAGGTCGATCATGACAGCCATGACAATGTCATGTCGCCTGCATTGGTGAATTTGACTCAAAATGGTGTCAATTTGAACAGGGAAGAAGGCTTCTAAGAGTGCCTGCTTTTTACACTTAGAAAAGACAATTTTCCCAAACCAAACATGGCAATTCACAAAAACATATTCTGTGACACAGCTAAACTATCCAGACTAGCTCTCAAACCATTTTCCGTCTTGAAAGAGTTAAAGCAATTAGTCTTTACAATAGAAACACAGTAACAAAGCACCTTAAGAGTAAGAAAAAAAAATTAAGCATTTTTAGATTGTCAATAACGGAATGTATATCAGTTAAAATGATCGACAAAAAATATTTTAAAGTGCTCAAATAACTCAATTTTTATGAAGATTGATATCCAACTGTTTTCAAATGTGAAAAAAGGAAACATTCTGTACAAATGTAATACATTGAAAGATCAATATTGAAAAAAAAATCTAATTATTGATGAAAACTACATGGTGTAGAAGTTCAATATGACAACCCCCCCC
>BLXT01000976.1:1518043-1534101 GCA_019648995.1 Plakobranchus ocellatus
GTTAGAGAGTATAATGAGAAACGCATTGCAACAAGTAGAGTAAACAAATAGCAAAAAGAAACTGTAGTGATAAAAATGAAGTGGTATAAATCTAGAGAGAGAGAGAGAGAGGGAGAGGACAGGCGCGCGTGGAGAAAGAAAGAGTAGAGAATTAGAGATGAGGAAAGAAAGGTAGAATATGAAAAGAGCACTATTATAATGGCATTAACAGAGCATGAGGCTTTGAAGAAATTTCCTTGCTTCCTCTTCATCATTGTACAAGAAGTGTGCTCAAGTTTTCAAGTTCCATGTGTTTTCCTCCTCTTTTTACATATTACTATACTTTCTCTCTTTCCAGTAATCTGTATATCTATTTTATCTCTTACTGTTCCTTCCTGTTCTCTTCCTTAATCTCTTTTTTACTGGAAGCGGTTCAAGATGTGGGAGACTTAACTTCATTGAGGGCTGTGATTAGTTAGAAAGTTTTGACTTCCAATGACTCCCAAGAGAAATTGTATTTAGATAAAGCACATTCACCTTCGTTTTTCCATCTTAATCCGAATCCATGATCTTTAAAAAAATATATAAATGTTCTTTTTGGTTCTTATTACATAGAAATACCAACAGAGCATTTTTCCTGCTGGTAAGGTGGTTAATACAGTCCAGATGCTTTTTGGGGGGATGAGTTTGATTTGACAACGTAATATACTCATCCATATGAATAAACATTTAACACAATATAATTTATTACATGATGGCCAGTCAGGTTTTCAGACTCAGACCTCATGTTAAACGGCTCTTGTCTTATTAGAACTAATGGTTTCTTGTTGAAGGCATCAATTTTGGACAAATTTAATGGTTTTATTTGTTGACATTAAACAAGCCTTTGATATCATTGATCATGAAATCCTCGGTACGATCGTCAATGATTAACTCTCGTGGTCTACACAAGTCATATACATGATATTATATTTTCAAAACTTTCAAAATTATCTTTTATCCACAGCAAACTCTATTCTGGAATATTCATTTTCGGTGGCGCAGCTTCAAATCTATTGGGCCCCTTTAAAGTCTCTACAAAAGAGAGCTGTCAGGCTTCTATCTAAGTCTGTGTTGAATATAGCACTCGGCATTCTCTCAATCACCTCTCTTCTAAACTTTCTTAGAGCTAAAATATTGTTCAAATCCCTTCAATTCAGAGTGCTATCACACATTTAAAGTTTATTTCTAATATTAATGTTCTACTAATATTAATGTAAGTTACCGCAGATTACCACCAGTAAGGGTTGATATTGTAAAAATCAAAGTGTCTCCTTTGGTGCACCTATGATATGGAACTCTCTACTGTCGTCCCTGCGAAATTTCATATCATTCGCCCCATATAAAGCATTTAAATGTAAATTAACATATCAACTAATCTCAATTATAACATGCAAAATGTTTCTATTTAAGTGTTTATACACTTATGTTTCTCTATTCAATAATGCCCTAGCTATGAATTATTATAAAATGACAATAAATATTAGAAAGAAAGGTTATCCACACAGGAAGCCAAGACCACAAAGCTAGATGTAAGGATCTACTAGAGATCTACAATTTTAATATATAGAATAAAGAAATGAAGAAGACATTCACTCACTTAGACCTAGCAACAAGACAAGACAAGACAGAAGACGAGAGAAAATTACAATAATTATGTCTGAGTAGGATTCGAACCCGCACCCTCGCCGGCACCCACCGCCTTGCCAGACAGAGGATCCAAGCAAACAAGCGCTGAGCCATCCGCTTCCACAAAAATAGAAGCATTTGACTCAAGTCATTCGCCAAGCCACTAGAGTATTTGTGCTAAAGTGAAAATCGCCCAGACTATAACTACAGATCCTTAGATCTAGCTTTTTAGTCTTGGCTTCTTTGGTGAGAGTGTTACACAAGAGTTTTGGGATTGCTGTGGGGGGAAAATAAATCATGATACCCTTTCCAATTACAGAGCTTGTACAAGCAACATCCAGCATGCATGAATAGGACCATCTTTTAATATGCCTTTACAAAGTTCGCCATATAAATAATGCGTGAGATATGGATCCTCAAAAATGCCAATGAATTCATTATGGGATATGTCATAGGCTGTCGAATGCAATAAAACCTCAATATCCGACAGCAATCGCAACAGATTATGAAACTTTCTGTACCAGTTTTGATGAGTTTCGGTGGTGACTTTCGGTGAGTTTTAGTGGGTTTTGGTGAGTTTTGGAGAGTTTCTGTGAGTTTTGGTGAGTTTGGGTGAGTTTTTGGAGAGTTTCGGTGAGTTTCGGATAGTTTCAGTGAGTTTCAGTGAATTTATGTGAAATTTAAGAGAGTTTTTTTTTCAAATTTTGGTGAGTTTCTGTGAGTTTCAGTGAGTTTTGGAGAGATTCGGTGAGTTTCGGTGAGTTTCGGAGAGTTTCGGTGGTGAGTTTCGGAGAGTTTCGTTGGTGAGTTTCGGTGAGTTTTGGAGAGTTTCGGAAAGTTTCGGTAAAAAGACATACCCCTTTCGTCCACAACTCCGTCCAGATATGCATGGGGTGAGGCATGGTTCTCCCGCGGCACCTCCCTGTATGCTATGTTGAGAGTGCTGATGTACTAATGCCACTGCCAGGGTTGCTCACTACACAGACGGCGAAGACATGTCTTGAGGGTGGCATAAACCTTTGGTATTCTATTTCTTTGTACTTTTCATCCAACAATATTTGCTTGGCTTCATTAGATTTTGATCTTATCTCCTTGTGCAACTTTTTATTATTCGTTTTTAGTTTTTTTGTTCTTTAGTCAGGTTATTGTATTCTGGTTGACATTCATTTTTGCCTTTAGCTGTTTTTGATGTATCGTTTCTTTGGCTGATTCGTTGGCTGTGCCTCTTAACTTTGTCTATTTTTGTTTTATCTCTTGTATATCATTTAGTAATTGAAATCTATTTCTGACTGTTATTTTGTATTGCTCTTTTGTACTATTGCTTTTTAAAGTAACAAGGTCCCGCCTGATATTACTTTGTGGTTTTATAATCTTTCTCATTTTTAGTATTCGGGACTGGAATGTGGTCGCCGTAGCAGCCTGCGCCAAGCATTGACTTGCATTGATGATGGAATTTCTAAATCTTGTATTAATTCAAATGTAGTCAATCAGATTTCTCGCGTCTCCTCTTGGATTGTCCCATGTTCATCTGCATCTTGGATCTTCCCTCTTTTATTTTCCTCTCCCTAAGACGTATGGTCAAATTACATTTTCATATCTTTGATTTCCAACTGAAGCATTAAAATGTCCCTGTACTAATATGATACCTTGGGATTTGCAGTATGAATTTGCAAGCTCAAGCTCATTATAAAATGTCTTCATCTGCACAGTCGCTAGCATAATTATATCGATAATAACATGTCGAGGGATTTTCTATTAATATCACTAACACGATCTGATATAGCTCAATATCGCTTTTGTGTGTCTAGTATAATTCTTGCTCTTCTTTCGTGTTTGATTCCTCCTGAGTATATTTATTTGTCAATTGCCAGATGTGATGTCCCCTGTACTTGTCCATAGGTCTATTTGCCACGTTCATAAATAGTAAACCTGCATAATTATAAATGGGCTCCGGGAGAACAATGAGATCACCTAGGCCCAGGAAAATAGAAGTTAAAATTTTGATCGCAGATTGATAACAAGGAGTAGGAAATGTGAAGAAACAGGACAGCTAAGCTTAGGCCAGACGAAAGAAGTAATTTAAGAGTATTCGAAGAAAAAGAAACGTTTGTGCAATAAAATTTAATTTAGTGACGATTTATTAATGAAGTGGCTATTTTTGGGCACACTCAGGGAAATAGGTCCAGTTCTTATTTTCCCGAACGCAAAAGAAAAGGGATCCGCAAGATTCAGAATATGGGCTCTACTTAAAAGGACCTGTACTTCTAGATCTACTTTCACCTGCTGAGTATGAGTACGAGTACGCCAGTGTTGTCGTTTTAAATTCTGCCTTCACAAGTTACTGACGAGATGAAGAGGTCGTAGGCCAAGTTACAATGTAAACTATGCTAGTTTTAAACAATATAATTAGTATTACAACAATATTATGCCCGCGACCTCTTCATTTCGTTGGTAGCTAATGATGCTAGGTCTAGAAGCACGGATCCCCTTAAAGTAAGTATTGCCAATTATCTTGTGTGCTAATCTATTTTTTTTCCTTGTTCCTTTATTTAAAGGTCAGAGTGTTTTTAGTAGACAATGTAAAAATTAATTGTCCATATATCTCTCAATCTATCTGTAGGCCAATTCCTCTTGACTCACAGCCCCACGGTCAATCTTTCTTACTGAACTCTTTCTTTCTTTATAAAATAAAGCGTTCGGGAAAATAAGGCCGGACTCGATGCGATAACTTCATTCCACTAAACTATATAGTTCGTTGCTTCTTTCAACTGAGCACAACACAATCATACTATAAAATTACTCTGTTCTCTACGTTCACAAAAAATCGATTGGAGTCTGAATTTTTTTGCTCGCAGCAGAATAAGAGTTACACAAACATATAGGACCATTGTAAACAATAGAGTGACTACCCTTTCCTCGTGATTCTTACTCTCCTTTCCTACTTAGTCAAGGCCAAGGCCTCCAATAATTAAACAATAGATCCATACTATCATGCTGTCATGACAATTGCTATTAGCGTTAAAAAATTAAATTCTAGATTTGGATAAACAACTTGGAAGGCTCAATTCAATTTTGGAGTGAAATGTATGAAAGAGAATGTTGCATTAGCCTCAAGTACTACTTGTAGAATTGCTCAATAGTGACAATACTCAGGCAGTAAAATTGACCGAAAAAAGGCTGAAAACAAAAAGTTGAAGGTAAACGCCCACCTCTCTCAAGTCACTTTGCCGAGAGGCCTCATCTAGATCCAGTCAAGATGAGTCCTGGACCTTATCCTGTGCGCCTATTCTTCATATAATCAGAATAAAGGACCAAACATTTTCTCTCGTCTGTGTAGAAATATTATCCTAAAGACCTGATCGGTTTTTTTGTTTTTTTTTGTTGTTGATTTTGTTTTTGTATGTTTAGAACAAATCAGATTAGCTAGACCTATTTTTATTTATAAAGTCTAATAATCATAAATCTAGACTTATATTCTGTATGAATGCTTATTAAATGTTTAGATAGATTTGAATTTAGAGGGAGGTGTAGGTGTAACATTAAATGAGTGACATTTAAAGGATATATATATATATATATATATATATATATTATATATGTAGTTAATATGCATCTTTGTGGTTTCCACCAGTTAGAGTCTATATCACACCTCCATTATATTATCAATTGTGATATAATTCATTAAAAGCTGCACCCTACATTATAAAACTCTCATTCAATCAAAGCCACACCTTAATTATAAATTTGACAAATAAATTTAGCCATTTCCCATTAAAAATATTTTGCCTGTGTTTCTAGAAGAATTACATTTCTTTTTTGCCTGAATTTTGGGTTAAATTTATAAAATTAAAAGCAGCAGATTCAGTTTTTGAAACCAGTGTAACTTCTTAATTCATCGAGTATTGCGTAATGGATATGTTTTGGGTTTTTTTTTCGCATTAAAAAAATATACATTAAAACAAAAATGAAAACTTTCAAATGCGCCTTTCTTCAAGCTACAGATAATCACAATTTCATCGATTAGCCCAACATTTGCTCTCAAATGGCAGTAACAAAGAATAGAACTATAACTATTTGTCTCATGCTGAAAATTTGTGTGATGTGCTTTTGGTATACATATTATAAAAAAAAAATATTTACGTATGCCATAAATAGAAATTTATATATAATTTTTCTTCTCTACAGATTAACAGTGAAGTACAGTGTGTACACTTGAAGTTCTGTCATGTCTATCATACAAGTAAAAGGTGGTGGAGGTACAGTTGGCTTGGAAAGGACTTCATTTGTTGGGGCTAGAGTTCCTAATGAGATTAGGGCAATAATTAAACCTTTGTCAAAAATAGACAAAGCAACTTTTAAGAAAATTCTGAAAGGTAATTAACCTGTACTGTTATCCAAAGTTTCATAGACGTTTCACAAATTCAAATACTTATAGCAGGATGCAGCTGTTTGATAGCTTGTCGAGAGAAAATTTTTTTGGCAGACTTAAAATGACAATTTTAATAAAGTTAACTTTATTATAGGCCTCTGTGTCCATCCCATTAAAGCACAAATTCTCATGTATAAAATTTTTATGCATTATCTTTAATAATGGTAATGAATGCAAATTATAACCCCTTTTTGTTTTCACTTAGTGAACATGATATTTTTAACTTGCAAAACTACAGTACTATTTTTAATACCATTTTGAAACGTAGCAAATTTTTAAGACCATTTTTTTTTAAATATGAAATTTGGTTGCATGTATATGTAGCTTTCTCAAAATTTAATGATCATAGAAAAAAATCTGTGTTGTGGAAATGCAATGAAATATTTTAAAATTCAACAAGGTATAAATGTTTAGTGTATCCTGAGTTTCGAATATTTTTTTTCCTGTAATCAAAAAAAAATAATCCCATTGTTTTCCCAAGCTTTTCACATTAAAAGGACTTCACCGCCACCCTATTGACTTTGATATTGTCAAGTAGTCCTCTGGCTTAAAATTTGCTAAACCTTTGAATGTGTGATGGTTAAATCTTGACTTTTCTTTGCAGTTATTGTGTCAGAAATACAAGGTGTAGAGCTGACTTTTGAAGACTTACGACCTTTATTGAATGAGACATTGACAGAGGAAGTGCTTGCAGTTCTCTACTGTGGCTTGGATGAACTGGTTAGGAGGGCCCTCAAATTGCCGCATTCTTCCCTGAAGAAAGAGGTAGGAGCTTTTCACAACTTTTTAAGGCGTTTTGCCATTTCCATATATACATCATAATTATGATTTTTACCACAAAAATCATGATTTTTTAAGCCAGGCTTTTAAAAAACAATTTTAGAAATATTGTGGCTTAGGCCAAAGGATTTTCATGTTTAACACATTGTATTATGTGAAACAAAGTAAACTTTTTTCATGTGTTATTTAGCAGTTTCCTGTATGCATTTATCTATTCTTAGATTGTTTTCCTTTCGTGTTGCAGAATTTCATTCAAGACTTGCAAGATCTGCAGTATGTATGAGTTTTCATGTCTCTTATTTCTACAAAAGTTTGAGCAGTAGTTTTTTAAATTCTTGTGAAATATAATCAATAAAGTTCTCTTTATTTATGTTGCTGATATTATGCACTGTGTTAACAACTATATCTAAGTAATATCTAAAAATATATAAAGTAAACTGATTATTTTGATCAGTTTTGTGTTCACAAAGTAATGATAAGCCATCTGTTCACAACTTGCAGTACTGATTTTCAGATCAATAAAGATACATGTATTGTCTTGTGATCAAAGTTCCTTCAACCCTGTGTTTTTTTTAGTGTACATTATACTCTTTGCTGTGTTGCTTTTGATCTCAGAATACCAGAGAGCTTCCATGAAGATCTAGTGGCTGTGGTTGCTGGTGCCAAACGATCTCAAATAGATTCGCATCTGGAAGATAATAGACCACGTTTACCTTCTTTGGAAAATCTTGCCTGGAGAACTGATGTAGCAATTTCTACTGGGTAATGTTCTGGGGGCCGTGGGATTTTTCTTTCATTGCTGTGTTGGTCACTGACTTCTAGACACACTGAGCAAATTATGAAAGAAAGCTTTTAGACATGTTCTTGGAAATTTTTTTTGCTTATCCTATATATGTCTAGGGCTGTAAAATTTCACACACACATGCACTTTCATATGTAATGGCAAGCGCAAAAAAGGCAAAAAATTTGGCGCTAACTAGATAACATTTTTTTCATATTTCGTATGTGTGTGTGTTTTGAAGGAATTTAGGGCAATGGAGAGAAGGAACTGAAAGGGGAAGATGCCTAGACTTCTATCTTTCAGCTCTATTCAAATATTTATATTTTTAACTATGACCTAATCAAGTTAGAATCTCGTATGCAGTTGTCCAATTCTTATCTCATTGGGATTTAGGTCTCGGAATTTGAACAGATTAGGATTGGGTCGACAAGTTTTGGTTGAATCATTACATTGTTCATAATTTGTATCTCTAAAATGGCCCAAAAGACATCAGTCAGTTACTACTTATCACAGCCAAAGAATGCCAAGCAAGAAAGTAGTAAGCTTAGAATAGAAAAAAGATAAGAAAGTATGGTCCAAATGTTTGTGCTAGCAGCAGTGAATAACACCAGCACAAAACCTGATGCATTACAATAGAGGCAACAAGTAGCTTTATGTGTGGCAATGAATTAAAACATTTTTCCTTTTCTTTTCCCTGTCAGATGTTTACACGTAGTAAGCTTTACCTTTCCAATTTTCTTTTTTTAATTGAAATATTGTTATGTGTCACAAAAGTATAAGGAAACCCTTAGTGTCTTGAGTCAAGTAGAACTCATGGAATTATAAAATATGTTTTAAAGGAGTATGTACAGTTCTACCAAAGGCATCTTATAACTCATGACACTGAGACAAAAGTTTTGGCTCCCATTTAAAATTATTTAAGACCACTTCAGGTATTGTCACCATATATGAATGCTGCTTCTATTTTCAAGTGTTTTATTTAAAATCAAGCACTATTTCTCAAGTATAATTTCACCCACACTTGTTCCTGAAACATTTCTTTCCCCAATCTTTACTACAGGTTTTCTTTTGTGATTTTTTCCCAGAGTTCTCAACAGGGTTCTTGTTCGAGGTGTCACCATGGAGATGACTCTTTCAGATGGCAGCATAAAAGATTTTGAGGTGCAGTATGGATATATATGCTGCTGTTTATAGTGCAATTATTTAATTTTACTTCTTTTCATTGGCCTTTTTTTTGTTAGCATTATTTGGCCTTCTTTTTTTATTTATATTTAGGCTTAATTTTTATTAAGGCTGTCTTGTGCAATTAGCAGTCAGTGACTGGGTACTGAACTCAAGATAAGAACATTTGTCATTGGTCAAACATAATGGCATGACTCATTTTGGATTGTTTAAGATATCAAGGAAAATTTAAGACTTTTTTTCTTTTTAGGATGCCAATTCCTACTTGACTAATGAATAGTTTAAGAAAATGGTATTGGCGCATTTCTAAATGTGAAACATTATCTAACAGCTCTTGTTTTAGACTCGGGAATGCAATGATTCTAAAATCACATTTTGGCAGAAGTTCAAATTATGTTATAAAGTTATCTTTGTGACAACTAGTTCTTTATTTTACTTTGTTTAGTATGTATCCATCATGGTTTCATTTTGCCAGAACAGTTAAGTAATACTAGTCACAGACAGATGTGATCGTAAGCTAACACTTTATTTTCCATGTGCTATAGTCAAAATACTTTGGCAGGTATTACAGTGAGTAGAACTGTTTTCTCACTTTAATTAATTCTCTACTGATATGCGTAATTTCATTACAATGAGGGATAAATGTTGCAACCAATACAAAGCATACTAGCACTAAATATGTGCAGGGGCATCTTACTTCAATATATAATGTCTTATATTAATTTGGGTTTTCCTTTTTGTTTTTTGTTTTTTTTTCTTTTTGCTCTTTTGACTTTTGTTTTTTATTCTACTCAAAGTATTTTAAAAGTTTCAAATTCAATACTTATTCTTTACTTTTGTATGCTTTTATTTCAATTGCCTGCTGTATGAAATAAATCCAATCCAGTTTTTTTTTACATTTTTTTATAAATTTTAGATGTGGCTTATCATGTTTGGCTAAGATTTGACCGTAAAAATGAAAGAAAATGTTTTTGTATGAAAAAATATTGAAGCTTTGTTTTATAAGCATTGAGAACTCTACCTCAGTGTTGATGAAACTACTATATTTTCATAAGAATAGGGATAATAACTTTTTACTAATATTGGCATTTTCTTCATTGCAGTAAAATTCGCTATGAGTGAATCATTAGCTGTCTGCACACAGTTTGCTTTTGCTAATCGTTTTTACTATTGGCCAGAAATGAAGGTTTTGTAAATAAAAAAGATAGACCAATTATTTGTGGCCTGGAAAATGTTTTGCTCAAAGATTATAACTAGATGCACAGGGTGTTAAATTTTTTTTTGTCTGTGTTATTTCTGGTTTTTTTTTTTTTTTCATATTTTAAATTTGCGTAACATTTTTTCCTTTTTTATTTTACCTACCAGTGCCATATCATTCGATAATCTCTCTCGATCCTAGTTAAAATTCTGATTTTTAAAATTATTTTAGATTGATAGGTCTTCAACATGTGTTTTTCATGGGTTTCGTCAGTCATTTTTGTCTCTGTATTTGACCTACCTATACTAGATCATTCAATGAAGCTCTCTCCTTTTGCCAGATGACTGTGTCTAAATTCCAAGAGTTACGGTTTCATGTGGCTTCAGTTCTCAGTGAGATGGAAAAGCTGGAGAAGCACAGTATACTTAAGATTAAAGACTGATTTTGGTATTCAATAAAATGTGTATGTTTGGACTAGTAAGCATTAAAAAAAAACATATTTTATATCAAATTTAATTTCGTTTTACAGTATTTTTTTTGGCCTACCAAGAGTGCCAAATATTGGTGCTTCTTAAAATTTATTTCCTTTTCTCTTTAAACTTAATGTTATCTTATTTATTTCTTTTTTTCTTTTTTTGGGGGGGGAAGGTGTTGTTGAGATGAGCAACCATGAAGAAAGAAGAGAAAATTTGATGAATGTGGACTATCCTTTAAAAGATGGAAATGTTTGATCTGAAAAGATGGGTTTGAAAATATTTAATTTTTTTAACTCCTTGATTGAGAAGTGAAAAAATAACCACTCAGGAAAAGAAGAGATACCAATCTATATATATCTAAAAGATGGTTCTCATGCATAAGTGCTTTGGCCAAACAAGGCAAAATCGATCAAATCAGGGTGTTTTTAAAAGGATAAATTTCATGATATTGATTTTTTAGAGGTGTATATGAATGCTATAATGATTTGAAAACGTATGAATGTGTGAGATGAATAACATGAAAAGCATTGAAGAAAACTTGGCAAAAAAATACATCTGTGAGTTCATTTTTAACTTTGTTTGATTATTGTGAATGGATTACTATATTTTAAAAGGCTCTTGTCATTGCTAATTCTTCCTTAATACCTTTTTTCTTTTCAAAATAACACAATGGCTGGCTTTGCAGCTTTATTATTATTATTATCTTTATTATTACATGGTTTCTTTGTGAAGATAAGCATAAAGTACATTCCAGTGTAGCATGCTGTTGACTGCTTTAGATTGCTATGGTATCTTTGAATGTTTGTTTTACTCAATTCCTGGCAAAAGAACAGGAATAGAGGAGCACAGAAGCACATGTGACAGGGGAAAGATTGTAATATTATGTTGTGACATATTGCTGTATTGTAAATTGAAAAATCGCAGGTCTGTTCAGCTGACTGAGTTAAGGTGGAGAGATAAATGTACTGGTGGTAATGTGACTTCTTTGTTTATCATTGAAAACTTCCTAGATAGATATACTGTAGATTAAGATGTTTTTATAATATTCATATATAAAAATTTATGTTGACTTACAATATAAGTGGTGTGTAATACATGTACTTCTTAATGTATGTCTTCATCCTTTGAGGGCGGGAAAAAGCACAAAAGTAATTATTGAAGCAATAAAGGCAAATAAAGTTATTAATATTTTTTAGTCTATTCTGATAATCTTGTTTATTTTTTTTGTCTTCATTTTGTGTTGAATTGTACACATATTCACTAGTCTTTTTTTTTTTTTTTTTTGATGAAACGATCACACCTTTGTCTTAACATTAGAATTCTGTGAGCATAGTGGAGTAGTATAAATTAGACTGACTTTCATGCTTGGCCTGAGCATTAGTAAACCAGAAGTAGGGTCCTGATTGTTCTTAAACTTCTGAGAAGTTTGCTGTTACTTTCTTTGCCCTCTTTACTTTTGCTGGGTCAAAGGAGACCTAGTTCCCCAATTAGTGGCGAGTGGACATAGGGGAAAAAAATGAAAAAATCGGTGCATGTATTAAACATGTATTTAAAAAATATATTGTGTGTATTTAGTTGTGATTTAAGATATTATTTTCAAAAGAGAATACGAGAATACATTTTTAATTTTTATTAACACTCGTATAATTTTTTCCTATGCGATATGATAATTTAAAAACAAACCATATTTCACATAAAAAAAGTAAAACAGGGAAATGGGGAAACATTGGCGGATTTAATGAGCCTTTGACACTTCTTGGGTGGAATAGCAGAGTTTTATCCATGTACATATGTATCTTGGGTTTCATTTGTGTTCTTGCTTTTCTATGATGGTGTTGTGGTCTTATTAAAAAAAAAAAAGGTACAATTGGAAAGTATGTAGGAGGAAAAAACTTGAACAATGCATCATCACAATTGTGACAAAATGAAAATTTAACTAATCATCTATCAGAATTTTTTTTTTATTAAAGACCCAAGACTCATTGTGAGGTTAATTTTTATACAAGATCGAAAAGTATTGAAGACCAAATGGACCAGTTTGAAGCAGTTTATTTATATTTTATTTACTTTTTCACTGCACATGTACGATAATACAAACAAGTACTTCTGCCGTCAATGCAATCAGCTTTCAAAGGCAGTGGCTAGCTTAATTTCATACGGCAACCTTCATGTCATGGTGGCCAGAATAAGATCTTCCTTCAGTTTAAGGACAAAGTGAAGATAATAGCATAGAGCCAAATAGATCATGATGAGTCCAAGGGTAGAGGATTTCTTTATTTTGGTGCTAATCACAGACCAATGCAATACTTCATTCTTAATGCCTACGAAAATAGGCCAACTAGTACTTTTTGTTTTGTTTTGAGTAATGAGATATGGGTTTTTAGTACGTTTACATTGTACATATATGAATCTGAAATAAAAAATATGTGTAAAAAATTAAGAGGTAAATTTTAGAAACACTAACAGTACCAATTCCCATCATAGAGATACTGGTTTTATTGTTTAATTCATTTGCTGAACATCTGCATAAATACATTATGAACACAGAGAAGACCACTTGAGGTCTAGGATCTGTTTGGACCAATCATATATATGTATGCATACTATATCATTATATATTACTATATATTATATTATATTATATTATTTCTGTTTCATTTGTGGACTAGATAACAGAATACATCCATATAAGGTTTACATTTACCATATTTTACATGTCCAAGACCTCAAGTATTTTGAGTGATGGTATCAAGGGGGCCGGCCCATTCCTTTGTTTGAAAGATTAATTTTTGTTTGATCTTAATTGTCATCTTTCAAATTATCAGCAAACAATCTCTTGTTAATTCACATTCACATTATATTGGGTTTTATGACACTGACACTACCGGAACTTTAGATAAATACAGCTCTTCTAACTCACTGTCTGCAAGTAAAAATATTTGTGATGTTTCTAAAGGCATGTACAACAAATAATTGCAAGCGACTTTTTTTTAGTTTTAAGGAGCCCAATGCATGGAGAGGAGGTTAAGTGGGAGCAGTGACATGATGTTAAAGTAGAGCAACACTTATGTGAGACTTTCTACTTATTCATCAATTTCAGCAAAGTGTTTTATGTGCTCTAGCCACTACCCTCTTTTATAATTCCTTTTTCGGACACATTGTCCATTGTTGATAATGTGGGGGTCTTTTGTTTTTGTTTTTGTAGCTTTTCTATGCTGTGGAATGATGCCCATTGTAAGAAGAAAAAAGAATGCAAAAATGGATACAATTGGCCTGCTGTCAAAATTTGGTAAGATAGTTTTACAGTTCATATCACAACGATCTCATTTCGTATACCTTAATGTGTATGCTCAATACACCTATATTGTTTTCTTAGCCTCTTAGTTAGTGTCTAATAAAATGTCCTGAGATTTTATTACTTGGGTGGATAAAGATTTGAGTTTCAAAAAAAAAAAAAGCCACGAAGGAGTTAAAACAGCATGACAGTTTCAACAAAGAAACCAAGTTTCAACAAAACGTACGTGGTATAAATTATTAATAATTCGCTGCAAGTTAATTTTATTTTTATCTCAGGAATGCCCTGTATCTAGTGAATGCTGGAAAGGATGATGTGGAGGCATAGGTTTTAAAATTATTCTGAATAAAACTAAAATATATTGCTATTCTTTTGCATGGATAAGTTAAATGCTATGCAATTTTGCAAATTTTTCACAATGAAAAATTTAAAAAGCCAAGGTAGGCTTGTATGATCCACCATATTCGTCTCATTTGAAGTGGCTATAAGACTTTCATGAGAGAACATTTACCCCCAAATAATCATGTATAACATGAACACAAACAAATATGGCTGGCAAAGACAACAAAACTTTGAAGTAAGCAAACAAATACTTTTATTTTATTATCAATACCAAAACACTCAACAAATTACAATCAATCAAAGGTAACCAAAAAAAAAAAAGATTTGTAAAAAAGGAAAGGAAAAAAATCATGTGCCCTTCTTGGGGCGGATTAAATGTGTAACAATTTGTATAAATGTAATGTAAAAATGTAGCAAAACAAAACATACATACCGCTAAGACTTCCAAGCATAGAGGAATATAGCAAAAGCTTTTATATGAGGACAGGCAACTAAGAAAGACAGATAAAACCTGCAGCAGTTTTAATAAAACCACCGATAGCCATCTCTTAGTGGGTAACCTGTCCTACTCCTTGTAAGACCTTTTTTTTTTTTGTTTAGTTTTCGGGGTTAAGCTTTTACCAAGTCTGAGGTCTTTTAATCATAGAAAGTTCATCCTGACAAACTGATAGGGGCTTACCAAAAACAAATGTTAATAATAGTGATCCGAACAATTTGTATCCTTTGAAATGGCTTAAGACATTCAAAATTGTTTCCCAGATTGATCTTGATTTCAAAAAGACAAGTGATGGTTTCAAAGAATACACACAAGATTTAGAAAAGAGAAGCAAATTGGTAGAAGCTGCAGAATACTAAACTATTGTCATATAATAAGCTAAAAAGAGAGTGGAAAGTTTCAGAAGAAAACTGTAGGAGTTTTAAAAAAAAAACATATCATGGAACTTTTCATTTAACAAGGGCGTAAATAAAACGCATTTATTGGCAAGACAGTCAAGACGGGCATTTGCAATAATAATTGCTTGAACCTGAGGCAAAAATTTGTAATATGGTACTGGTTGTGGTGGTAGTTAAAAAACAAACTGGAGCACACGAAGTTGATTTAGTACAATACTTCAAATAAATTCACAGCCACACCCAAACTGAAACTGGGGGAAACATGCAACAACACCAAGGACAATAACAATAGCATTGTTGTCTATGTGCTCTATTTGCAGTGCTAGGCAGTTTGACTCCTATACTTGCATTGATTTCCACTCTGAATCTCATTCCCCATTTCCTACAATATTTTAAAACTTTCCTCAAAACCCTTAGGAGTGGCCTTGGTGTTGAGCCAAATGTACAGCAATGTAATTAAGCCCACTATTTCCGTCTCAATGTAGCCTTTTAAAAAAAAAGGAATCAAATTGATTGGACACTCCCTTGTTCCTTATAATGAGGATCTAGGGAGTTCCAACACATTGGACTAACTTTGTTTCAGGTTCATTGTCATCATGAGTACACTATACTGAATCAGCAGTGTGGACAGCGGCAGTGAGAATTATCAACAGAAAATTAATGTCAAAGGGTAACAGCACACTAGGGTAATACCAGTGAATAGAAAATTTCAATCATGCGTACAAAATTGCATAAGTTTTGACATCTACACAACAAAAACATACTTTTGTGTTTAAAAAAAAAAAAAGAAAAAAAACATGTATTGACATCAGTCAACTTCAATAAGGTGCCCAGTGAAACAACAAAGATTGTTTTTAGAAGTAAAACAGATCCAAAAATGTTTACACTGCAATTGCAACAGTGAGGCTATTTTGGAGAATTGACAAAAACATCTGCAACAAAATTCATTTTAAAAGTCACCGTAAGATGGTTTTTTTTTTTTTTTTTTTTTCAAATAAGTAGCATTCAATTTCACATTCATAAGCTGCATACAT
>BLXT01000976.1:1537181-1547628 GCA_019648995.1 Plakobranchus ocellatus
AAAAAAAAAAAAAAAGGAAAAATGACTTGTTTTGAAAAAGATCCATCAAAACACATGATGCTGAAATCATTTCAGGAGCACAGTATTAAATAAAACTAAATATGGACAATAAATAAATAAAATGAAATGCCTTCAATGAGTACATGAAAAACAAAACTGTCATTACAAAAAAAATAATAAAAATAATAAATGCCCTGAAGAGAGTTATCTTAGCATAGAAAAACAAATTTAAACCAAACCCAAAAAGAATATTGTGGGGGAAAAACAAACCAAAAAAAATAATTATAATAAAAAAAGTAAAGCAAAAACTGCATTGGAGCCTCCTAGTCCTACCCTTTAGTACCGAAGATAGTACATTTGAGACAAAAAGGGTGAGGATTCCTTTTTTTTTTGTTTTTCCTTTACGTTCTAGTCTCTGGTTCACTCCTTAATATTTTATCAGGAAACGGCTGAGCAACATGTTTTTAAGCAGTAGGAATCATTAATACATTCATGGATTACACATATATTAAATATAAGTATGATAAAAAAAAGAAAGGTTAACAATATGGATCACAATAAATAGTTACAAACAGTACAATAAAGTACATTATTGTGTGAGTATGACTTCTAAATAACAATGAAAGATAATAAATACATCTGCAAAGTTTACAAAATTATGAAAATATTTACAGGATAGAAATAAATAACCACAACTTGATACAAAAAAAAAAATATCATCCTTCGCATCAAATAATAAAAAGAATAAATATTAAAAACAGAAAATTCTCTGCAAATATGTGTATCGCTTCCTTCATAACATTTGAACATTTCATTCTGTTCACATAAAAACACCAATTTTTTTCATTTAAGCCTATCAATCATGTTACTTTTTCTTTTATTTCCAATTCAAATATAAAGCATCAAGTTTTCATCTCCTAAAACATTTTTCTGGCACCGTTATTGGCTGACTAGATTCTTCTACACTTTTGTATATTGTTGAGTAAAAAAAAAAAAGAAAAAAATCTAACAAAATATTGAAGTCCCCATCTTTTTTCCATATTATTTTTGCTATCAGGACAATATTGGATTGAGAAAATATAGATAATAATAGCTTATTTCCCCAGCAAGGCTTGGACTGTTATGTTTGAAATGTAGGAAATTAAACTATAGAAACAGTGGAGTGAGGCATGAAAAGGAAAGGCTTTGAATTTGTATAAAATGGGAGTGTTGAGGGTGAGATTTGGTATTGAAAAACAGAAGCACCATCAGTTGCATATAAAAATAAAAAAAATAATATATAAGCATGAATTAAAAAAACCCATAAAAAAAAAAAAACTTAAATGGCTCAGACTTGGGCATTTAAGCGCTGCTAATTTCGAAAAAGGTTAACTTATGTTTAAAAGGTTTCATTAACCTGTGTGATACATTGTATAAAGAGACAAAACTATATAAAGTGACAAAATCACTTCACAAACATGTTTCAATTGATGAGCAATCTTGTCCTGTTATACGTCAAAAGATAGCCTATACTATGTAATAAATTCCTTGTTTATTTTCTTGCTGTGTTGTTCAATATTGTGCATCCCTTAAGCTAAATTCAGGCTATGACGAACTGGTTTAATCTTACCCACATGGACAGATGAGACTGTAAGAAGTCAACGTTCCTTTGCAGAGGACAGTATATAAGTTTGCTTTAAGGCATTCTGGATAATCTTTTTGGCAATACTGTTTTAAACCTTACTCTGTGACAGATGGGCTTATGAAAACAATAATCTTCAGACCAGTCGTAATAAGTCAGATATTGCATATAACATATACACTTTTCAGAGCATTTTTTTTTTAAATGCCACTCTTAGCTCTCACTGGTTTCCAACATTGTTTTCCACAACTTAAAATATACAATAATAGTATTCAGGCTTCTAACTCATTCAGACTGGCCTCAAGACATTCAGCCCAATAGTAATTCATTTTGAGAGTCCATGTCGTCAGACAAGACTCTTAATACTAGATACAACAATATAAGCAATCACCTTTACATATGTTTCTTTTGTTTGTATCTTTTTGCAGATACAATAAAGACATTCAGTGAGTAACATCCCATCAATAAGTCATTTTTCATGATACTTACATACACTACATTTCTGCATTTCAATTTTTTTTTTTTATTTATTAAACAGTACATGGAAATTTCAACTTTAAAGCCTCTTGTCATTTCAAACCTAAAATGTGGCAAAGGTGAAAATCAAAATCTTAAGGTTTTTCAATGTTAAGGGCCTTGCTGATATAGCTAAAGTTAAAAGGAACTGATGATTGTAATAAAAGTCCAAAAGTGGAATGTGATGGGAGATTTCTTAAAGCAAATATGAATTCAGGATTTTAAGTGTAACTCAAGCTTGTGCTGGCTCCGATATAACAAAAAAAAACTTCCAACAGCTTCTTTTCAATACGAATGATTAAGTATCCATTAAATGTTTGCTTTCAACTTCTGAATTTCTAATTTTGATAAAGAGTAGCAGACAAAGCACTTCCTTCTTACTGCAATTTTCCCCTCGAAATTGCTTCTAAAAGGATTTTCTCTTGTCGTTTTGACCCATTGTACTTTAGTTTTAGATAATGAAGAATTTAAGATACTTTCTAATGAAAATACAATATATCATGTCACTTTTTTTTTTTTACCTATTGTACTTAAGTTTTAGATAATGAAGAATCTGAAGATAGTTTCTATTGAAAATATGATATACCATGTCACTTTTTAAAAATGCAGTTTAACATACGTTTGAACATTAAAGCTTGCATCATTTTTCAGAAAGTAAAAGAGGTCAAATAAACAGTTATTTTTAAACAAAACTATCATTATTCTCTATGTCTTACATTATATTGAAAAATGCCCCTTCAGGCTTTTTCTTTTCCTTTCCATAACAACATAATAATAATAATAACATCATAACAACAAATATTAAAAAGCTCCTGGTCATTGTGTGCACTTGAGTATACTTATTGTTAACTGTGATAATCATAGTGTATCATTATTTTAAAATTTAAAAAATGATAATGTTTAAAAAACATCAACAAGAAATGGTTTAAATGATGCATTGTTTGTGTTTTGGTATAAAAAAATATTATCAAAAAGTCAACAAGCCAACAAAATGATGCTAACAAAGTAAAGATCTCTAAATTATAAGCACATTGTGGATTGTGTCAGTAAGCTCTTCCCTCGTACTTTATCTCCGAGAGACGAATGCTGAACAATTGCAATATTCTTCTTTTAAATATCTAAGCTATAGAAATCATCCAAAAAAAAAAAAAATTAATTTCCTAAAAACCTGCCCACTCTTATTATTTTTTTTTTATCCTTATACTTCACAAGCATTCTAAAACTAAAAAAAAAGCCTTCTCTCAAAAAAAAAAAAAAAAAATTAAAAACCTATCCGCTAATCTTTTCAAATTTCAAAGATTGTGATCCAAGATAAAATTTTGTGTGGAAATTCAATCGACTCGTTTCAATATCATACAGTGAAACCTCAAAATCCAAAGTCTCAAAAATCAAAGTTTATAAGACGTTTTTGTCCTCCTCTTTGGCTTCGATTCATTCCAAAGTAAACAGGACTCACAATATAGTTCAAAGCTGATACCACCACAGACTGTATTAGATTGTGTAGAACATTTGTTTCCCTTCTTCACCATCTCCAGTAAACACAAAAAAAGGACAAAACCTCTGTAAAATGAGGCCATGCAAAATCCTTTCTACCCAGGCTGAGCTGAAGGAGACGCATGAAGTAGCTACATGAAGAAGGTCAAATGAAAAAAAAAAAGAGAAAACCTCCAAAAGAGGCTCTACATCACTTTACACCACTTCTCTTTGAAAAATAAAAAAAAATTAACCCAAAAAATTGTAGCCCCTTTATTTTAAACTTTGGTCCAATCCCATCGAATTTGATATTAGATTTCCACTGCACTATATGAGGTTTTGTTTCAAGACTATTGTCAGGGAACAGATTACTGCATGGAGTTAAGTTCACTAGTGATCTCAATTAAATTTAAGGTTAAAAAAAAAAGGCAAAAAAAAAAAAAAAAAAGATCAATGTTATCTAACAATACTTCACAAATAAGAACAAAAAATTTGATTAGTATCAGAAGTGGAGGCGATGGGCAACAGAAATTTGTTCGATAAGTCAGATCACAACATTGCTTCCTGCCAGGAGCTAAATCATAATTATTATAATTTTTTTTTCTGTAATGTGTTCTTTTCCTGAGGTTTTGCTCAAAACATCACAATGAAGACTAGAGAAGAAAATTGTGTAACACAGGCATTTCTGCTTTGATAACATCATTAAAAGCCAAAGATCTGATCTGGAGTGTACAGGACACATGACTTAGCTTATTAGTTATAGCTGCCAACATAGCATGGACAGAAGCTGATCTGCCTCATAAAAAAAAAAAACTAGGATTACAGGGCCAAACCTGGGATTATCAAATGATTGTGATTTTTTTTTTCTACCCCTCCAACGTTTTTACCATGCAATTTCATCAAGTGGCATAATGTGACGATAACATCCTTTATTTACACCGTTTTTTATTTGGGCGAATGGATACTTACCAAAGTCAGAGCGTGATATATAAAACAGAGCAAGTTGAAAAAAAGGCCTGTTTTTCAAAAAAGTAGGACAGATGGTACAAATTCTATCCAGTTCTCTTAAATCTCTAGAGTATATCAGAGCCTAGAGCTGAGAATAAATTTAATATTTAAGTCAAGCAGCTAAGCTGGCAGCTATATTAGATTGTACGGTTTGGGGTCATGCAACAGAGTTAACCAAAATCAGCCTGCACAAGTGACCTGAACGGCCTTCCTGTCTCCTCACTCCAAACAAAGGTCTTTGTCAAATAAATAAAAGATGGCTTTACTTACATTCTTAATTGGATACAAAAAATTTTGGTGACATGATAACAATAGTGAATACAAGTGAAATTGAAAAGAAAATATTTGTTCACAAGAATGTTAAGCAGTCTCTAGGTGAGAATGTTTTGGCCTCAATGAGCAAGAGCAAGCACGCAGTGCAAGTTTGTCTGGCCCATTGGAGCATGTTCAAAAAAAGCATTCTTGCATTAAAGTCAAACAAAATAAAACAATGTATTAGTTAACTCACAACATCATAATTGTTAAATGAAAAAAAAAAAAAGTTAAAACAATTCAAGTTAGTATTTAAAAGGATTAGATATTAAACGACAACAAAAAAGAGAAGGGGAATTCAAACTTGATTCAAAATACCTATGTACAGCCAGTCACTCTCATAAAACACAGATTAAAGTACACATCTAAAATGGATGTACTTGTGTTTAGCACCTACGATCAAACAGTGCTAATTATTTGTTGCACCCACTACAATCCTTGAAACTTTTTTTTTTAAATCAATTTCATTACTGCTTTGTCCGTTGTATACTCTCTATATAATGAGTATCAATTTGAAATTTTACTACAAAGTAAATTTGCTTGGTGAAAAGAGAGTAAAAGCACTTATTTTCCCTCAAGTGTAGACACTGCTATATGTGGTAGCAAATGTGAGTCCAACAGAGTAGAAGCATAAAGTCTTAGAGAGGGAAAAAATAATGCACAAAGTTGCTTTTAGGAAAATCATTTAAGTTGGGATTTTTTTTCTTTTAACCTCAGATTTCAAAGACAAAAAAACACGCACACAACAAAAAAATAGAAAAAAAAAAAAAAAAAAAAAAAAAAAAAAAAAAAAAAAAGGAAAAAGGCGAAAGAATGAAGCGCATCATTGATTTCTTTTTAATACATAATTTGTATGTAACTCAACGAGTTTTGGGATGGCAAGGTGGACAATGCATTGGATGAGAGAGCCCCTGTAGAGAGGCAATAGCACAGCGTGACAGCAAGGTTGAGAAAATACTTGGCACCATTTAAGTTTTCTTTGATAAAAAACGTGTATAACAAAGTTATGGCTTTGGAAGTAAGAACCTAACACCCTTTTTTTATAGGGGGGACTGCAAGAATGAGCGTTCATATAATGCAACAATTAAAAGAGAGAAAGGAAAAAAAAGGCAGCAAACCACCAGAGCACACATAGTAAATTGAGATGTGTAGCTTTCAAATTTAAATGAGGCAGCCTGCAGTTAAAAAACAAGAACTAAGATATTGAAACCTTGGTGACAATTATTGATTTTTAAGGCCCTATTTCTTATCTAATGTAACAATCACTCTGGCAAAACTAAATATCACTCAAAATTTTTCTTTCTTTCTTTTTCTTTATGCACAAAAAAATATCAGTATCGTTGTAGCTATATTTTGTATAGCTGAAAAAATGTCTCACTTACACATGGTAACACTTACCATTTATCCAACACTTCAACATTTCATCTACCAGCTTAGCAAAGGCCCACATTGGAGGCGAAGTGACTTGTGTAACAGCCGAGACGGGCTGATGTCGCAATTACTGTGCTCTATCCAACTGCAACTACAAGTTAGCCTGATAAGTAGCAAAACTATCCTCATGGTTTGCACAGAAATGTTCAGTAGAATTATGCATTATCACGTAATGGGACCCCCCTTTCCCTAATCCAACAGTGCCACTGATGTAAGCACAGGCTGTAAAACACAAAGGATACCTCAGACGCTTCGACAAGATGAAAGTCACAGCTGACTTGATGTGCTCTTGACCAAAGAAACTAGTGTATTTCCAAACATGTATTGTTGGACACATGAACTGCTGCCTCCAGTGTGGGCTGGCCTTAATGTTTCCTGCCATATTGCTCATGAAGGAAATCTTTCATTGAAATTTAATAAAAAGTACCCCCCCCCCCCCCCAAAAAAAAAAAAAAGAAAAAGAAAAATATGCTTATACTTTAAGATCTTAGAGTTAGGTTTACAATGAATAAAGCTGGTCAAATCATGAAATTCCTAAGTGACTTTGATACAACTCGCATAACATAAAAGATGCACTTGAGCTTTTCAAAACTCGTACAAGTAGAATAGCAAAAGGAATCAGAAACTTCATATTTCTGCTTTTGATGCAAAACTCAATTATTAAGTAACATCATAATATTAATCATTCATGGGATCTTCTTAAATTTAATAAATGCATTCACAATGATGATCGTTCAAACCATCAATAAGGAAACAAAAATTTGATGGGTCAAATTGACCACAAATAATTTACACTATGGGCAACAACAACAAAACAAAACAAAACTAGTAACAAAAACAGAGATACAAATATTATCAAAATCTGCATAACAATTTCTTGCATGTGTTTAAAAAAAAAAAAGGTGAAATTTAGAGAAAAAAAGTTTTCATTTTTTTAAAAAGTCTTTTAATAATGAATCTTGGAAATTATTTTTAAGCAATAGCGTAACAAAAGAACTACTAGTAACCATGACTTGGAATGTCAACATTTCTATGTTGTGATCCATTTCCAGGGTTTGCGAGACAAAACTAACCACTGTAGAAAAGCACGCAAGTTAAAGCCACATACATGTATCACTATGAGATTATAACAACACGCACATAGGGGAAAAAAATTCACGTTCTTCATGTCTCTCTATTTACAGAGGATAACTTGCTCTTGATTAAGCCAGCCTTCCCTTTATAAGCTTTGTCCCAAGTTAATCAATTACATAGAAAATAAGATATACTTTTAGCACTGTGCTTGTTTACACTTTTAAAGAAATATCAAAGGTCTTCATCAAGTCCAATCCAGAACATAAACGGGAAAAGATTCAGACAGCCAGAAAGATGCACCGGGTTGTTGTGCCTACAAAAAAAAATGGTTGTCAATTCAACAGTTGGGCTTATTCATTCAACACATCAATAACCACAAGCAATTCATTCTTGCCCAAAAAATACAAAGAGTGTGTGATGCTTCCAGCACCTTCATTTCATTGCTTTAAACACTTGGCCATTATAAATATCAAACAGTGCTGGTCAAGAAAGGACCACAAAAGTAAAAACTTCTTGTATTTTAACTGCTGTCACCCAACATAGTATTCGAATATTTAACACATATACCACAATCAGTTACCAAGCTACAGGTGTACACAAACTACAGGTTACAGGTTACCATAATGTGCGATTTATGCATAAAAATTGAAGGAAAAAAAATTTTTTTTAACTACAATTAGGAAAAAAAAACAAAAAAAAAAAAAAGATAATGTTCTTATGAAATAAAAAATTTGAAGTATGAAAAAAAAGAAATTCTAAGCAACAACAAAAAGAGAGAAATTTTGATACTGTGCATTGTCAACATTTGTGTTTAATACATCATGAGACAAAGAATACAGCAACAGCAGCATTAACATTAACAACATTAAGAATATGAATCACATAAATAACACTAAATTATTCAAACGCCCCCCCTCCAAAAAAAAAAAAAAAAAAAATAGTATAACTTTAAAAAATTGTAAGAGAAGTATTTCAGAAAATTAAAAATCTGACAAAGAATGAATTGCAAAGGCTAAAAATTGTATAAATAGATATAAAAATATGTTACAACATAAAAATTTTAATCAACGCTTGGCTTCAAAAAAAAAAAAAAGTGTTCTTATAAAAGTCGCAAGTAAGTTGCTTTATTCCTGGTTTCCACATGGCTCATATGTCGCTTAACTTTCTGTTTTTTTCAATTCCTTTGAACAACAAAAGAAAAAAAAAAACGATAGCAAACCCTATCATTTTGCCAATAAATTTGTTCCTACGGAAATCATTACATAAACAGCCAGTCCAGATGGAGCCTAGATTCTTAGATGTTTAGATTTTACTTGAAAAACAGCATGTTTTCTTTAAGTGAGCTCACTATGTATGCAAAAACCAGGCACTTTTTTATTTTGGAATGATCCATGTTATTACCAAACATGACACGCATAGGGAGAAAAGTTGTTGGAAAATGAAATGGAAACAATACTGGTGATATGATTTTTTTAAAGAATTCAATCTTTTGGTGAGAAACAAGCCAACCCAAAGGTGGGAAGGAAGATGAGTACGCTGGAACAAAGTCAGTGTATATCCGGTTGATATAATAAGGCTCTTAAAAACATCTTGCAACAAAGTTTAGCAGTACTCTTTGTCAATGCAGGCTGTCAACATATGCTTGAACGCATCCCCTTCAAGTTTTTTTTCCAAAGGATAGATTTTACACAACTCCATCCTTAATATTTTCTTTTGTAATGTTAGAGGTGAGGCAGAAAACTGAACAATCCAACAATTAAAATCATTTTGTAGGCAAAATTTAACATGTAACAATACTTGGAAGAGCTTTTTTTTAAACTGATGTTTAAAAACCTATGGAGAAGAAATTACAGAAATTGTGTGCGCACAGAGATGAAAATTCAAGCGAGTACTAAAATAGGGAAATATTGTGATCATTTCAAATCTATTACAACTATCGAATCAATTCACTACATAAAATACATATGTTCAAGGGCATGA
Source organism: Plakobranchus ocellatus (assembly GCA_019648995.1). Taxonomy (NCBI): domain Eukaryota; kingdom Metazoa; phylum Mollusca; class Gastropoda; family Plakobranchidae; genus Plakobranchus; species Plakobranchus ocellatus. The sequence continues at coordinate 1,546,597 of BLXT01000976.1, forward strand.
AATGAAGGAGACAATATGCATGTAAAAAAATAATAATAATAAAAATAGAACAGAGACAAAACAAGAAAACAATAACAAAAAAAAAAACAAATTGTGGTGAGCTTGGCATGTGACATTGCATAACCTCAATATGTGAAGAGGTGAAGGACTGCGGTGTCAGTAAAACTGGAGTTTTTCTATGGAGAAATGAATTGCTGAGCTAAGGAATCATTTTATAGAGAATCTGGGATGAGAGAGGGGAAGCATTCAAATAAACATCAGTAATGGCACAAAATAAGTAACCAGGGCTGACTTAACGCAAAGGAAAACATTACATGTCTTGCTTGCTGTGTTAGATTCAAAGCATCAGTCAGTATGCATAAAATTGTTTTCACCATCAGTGCTGGAAAAAAACTAATAAATATGAAATGGAATAATATATTTAAATATATTAAAATTTACAGCAAAGATAGGGAGGTAAGAACCCATAGTAGAAAAAATAAACTTGACAAAATAAGTTAATAGGAAATGATTCTTTCCCTTTTGAGATATTTAAAATTTAAAGCATTGCATTGCAATAAATAGTGATTTAAATCACATATGAAAAAAAGAAACTTTAAACCAAATGAAGGAACAGTTATTGTGCAATCAGATATTAAGATCTTGTTATGCATACAGTTCAAACAGTGAATAACTTATTATGCAAATATCATTTTCCCATATACACAAAAAAAAAAAAAAGACATTAAGCTGTCAACATTTAAAATAAAATGTGTAAATAATGTGACTTTATGAGGTAAATAAAAATATCTCTAGATAATGACTCAACAAGTCAATCTCATATTTACCAACACACTAAAAACGATGCAGAAATCTTTCTACAATAAAAAGCAGGAATTGTTATTGATAAGAGAACACATATTTACACTTTGAAAAGGGGAGGAAACAAACCAGGTGTTTGAAAGCAGATTTCAGTTCGTTGCGAATCTCACTGCATACTTGATATAAACTGTCTTGAAAAAATAAGCCGACATGAAAAACAAAGCAAAAAAA
>BLXT01000976.1:1547645-1565599 GCA_019648995.1 Plakobranchus ocellatus
AAAAAAATGAAGGAGAGGGAAGGTGAAGGAGAGGTATCTAGGTTTTTTTTTTTCTTTTTGTTCGAAATGACAAAAAAACCCACCATATTATACTTGCCAATAGAAGTTAGCTATTTCACAAAAGGCAAGGGACTAATAAATCAACATCATTTTACCACAACAACCGGCTTTACAGATTCACAATATCAAGTAACACAGGTGATAAAACGAGAAACAATCAAGATTGTAACAATGAAATATACTAACATTCATATATACAGTATTTCAATTGCAGAACACTGCAAGTATCAAGTATTGCTACTTAAAAACAATTGGTTGGGCAGAGATGTTTTCCTCAGAGGCAAATTGATTTCATGTGAAAGGCATATAAAATACACACCATCCTCTCATCTGAAAACGAGTGATAGTATTTCCCTCCCTTTAGCAAAATCTGTCAAAGAAAAAAAAAGGGTAGGAGTTTGTCCAAACAAGGATTTGTTGAATAGCTTGCATGATATGTTTTCCGACTCAAATCAAGAGCCAAGAAAATGCCAGAACTTTTCTTTTACATTCCAATTTAATATATGGTCTTTATGTCCACCCCCTGCTCGATGGACTTAATGCTAGTGAAGCATGTAGAGTGTATTTTTTATAAAAAGACTTTAATTACTCAAGTGGTAAAACTATCTATAGGTTTAAAATGTGGAGTTATCACTGAAAATGAGGTATTACTGGGAGAGTATCAACAAAATCCAGCCTTGAACAGGCATTTTTGTAACAATATAACAAAAATTTACTTTTTTATTGTTTCTATCTTACACATACCTCTGCACCCTTTTCACTTAGATAAAAAAAAATGTGGGTATATTGCAGTGAATAAAGTAAAACACAACCGGTTTACGACTAACTGTAGTAACATTGCATAAAAATATTTATCATACATATTTTATATTGAACATTAAAACTTTGTATCAAACTTTTTTAACAAGCAATTATTACAATACAGACTTTTATATCCTTTTCAAAAAATTATGAATAACCTGGATGAATTGATTTAAAAATTAAAATAGTGAATATTGAAGAATAGCAGAAACCCAAATTAAATTAGAATAGGAAATGCATCAAGGTCTTTATACAAAAAAAAAATACTTGAGTAAAAGCACTACAATAAGGTAACCAAAGTATGAGATGCATTAAAAAGTTTCAAATACCTGCTGGCTTAAGACTGAATCACTGCTCAAAGTCTTGCACTTTTCAATGTCATTGGATCCAGAGGCAAAGTTAAACTCATATTTATTTTCAATTTAATGTTTTTCTCATATACTTGGTTACTGAATTGTTCAGTGTATCTTTAAGCATGTTCTCAGAAATGTTCTACTTTCGATGACAAAAACTTACATTTAAAGAGAAGTACATGGATAATGCCAGAAAATCTTTTTAAACATGAAAATAACAAATCTGCAATATCAAAATGGATTGAACAGAGAAGCTAATAAAATGTAGAGCTGCTACCATTCGGGTTGCAGGCCATCACACTGCTGATGCGACTCCCTCGCCTGTTGTTCCCTCCCTGAGCACGGGTGATAGGTGGCGTCTGAGGATGTGGAACATTTGGATCATAATTAAAGAAGTAGACACTGCAGTCCTTGGTGGTCAGCATAAGCTCCAGACTTGAAGGGTGCACAGCTACATTGTGGCATTGAGCCAGTTTACTAACAGACTCAAATATGGTGAGCACATTCCCAGTCATATCAAAGACTGTAATGTTGAAGGTGTTATGATTATCTGTGACTACCACTTGGTTAAGATAATTGATGGAGACACCTATAGGGAAATATGTGATGCTTTCATTGCCAATCTTGTACAGGAAATCTGCTTCATAGTTGAAAACTTGAACACAGTGTCCACGGTTATCACTGATAAAGATTTTGCGATCACGGGCAGCAACATCATTTGGAAATTCAAGTTCCTTGCTCACTGAATGGGACACAATAAAGTTTCCCTCCTGTGTAAACATGACAAGCTTCATAACTTTGCATTCCACAACAATTATGATACCTTCTTCATCAACTGTGACACCTCTAGGATGTTGAAGAATGTTTCCTCCAAAACAGCGTACAAAGTTCCCATCTTTTGTGAAAATTTGAATATCATGAGATGGAGGTCTTTCTGTGGCTACTATGTTCTGAGAGAGCGGGCAGATGGCGACACGATTGGGAAAATACAGATAGCCCTCTTGACGAGTAAAGCCTTTCCCTCTCGGTCCATTGCGCGACTCCTGATCTTCTGCAACTGGTGGCAAATTTGGCGGCTGACCAATGGTGCGAATATATTCATGTTTTGCATTGTAGTAAACAATACGATGGTTATTTGTGTCACAGATGACATAGGAACCGTCACTGAGATAGGCCTGGCCACTGGGTTCTGTGAAAGCATACTCACCCCTACCATATTCACCAAACATGTGCACGTAGGAGGTCTTGACTCTACTTCTGTTCAATTGTGGGATATAAGTGCCACCCTTACGTTCACGTTCTGGTCCATTGTTCCAGGTAGAAATAGACATGGAGTCTGGAGCAGCTGACCAGCGCTGGTAATTGCAATCTGGATTGTCATTATTACTGGAATAATCAACAAAGCTGCGCCCCCTGCTGCTGTCTCCTCTATGGCCCCCACCCAAAGAGGGAGTGACACGATGCTCAGCCCCATTGACCACAAAGCTGATAGTGGTAAAATTGCTGTTGAGGACATCATGAGACTCTCTGTAGTTGGGATCAAATTTAAGATCTATTTTGATGCCCTCTTGGTCCTTTATAACATCAGAGTAGCCAGCCATGATTCGTTTGTACTCCTCCTCCATCATTGGTAGAAGAGATAAGACATCAGCCACTGAGCCTTGTTCAGTAGTGCGTATGTTGAAGGAACTCAGATTGACAAGCTCTGCTTCTATCCCAGACACACTTTTAGACCAGCTGTTTACATGACACTCCATCTGAGAGTGGGCCTTGTCCAAAGATTCAAAAGCTGCAGCTCGGTTCTGATCTACCACATGCTTGCAATAGTCGGAGTATTCTTCTATTTGTTTTCTAATTGCCCGTTTTTTATTGTCCATTGATTGAAGAAGAAGGGGTAATCGTTTTGCCATTTCACTCGTGTCCTTGGCCTTAATGCTGGAGTCCTCATTCCAGGTCTTCATTCTTTCAATAACAATATCATGCACTTCATTAAGACTGTGGCAGTTGTTGCCATTGCTCCCATCAGAGTGAGTGTGTTCCTTCACACACTGCTCACACATCATGGTGTCACAAGTTACACAGAACTTGGTCTGCTCCTCCAAATGTTTTGGACAAAATGGTTGATAGTCACCTGTCACTTTTGACTTGCCTACTTTTCCAATTGGGTTAAGAACATGGCCCTGAAACTGGTGAATGGTGTTGTGCCCATGTTGACACTCAGAGCATAAGTAAGCCATACAAGTGGTACAACAGGTCACTGCCTCTTGTTCTCTGGTACAACCAGTGCAGCCAAATGGGAAGACTTTAATCTCTCTCATATAGCGACAGCCTTGATAATCCAGTTTCAAACCACATGGGCCATCAGGGACTGGTGTTTTGCGAGAGCAAGAAGGGCAAGTGATAGTTTTCTCCATACTGTTGTATTTGGCACATATGCAGGGGAAACAAAAGACATGTAGACATTGCAGAACATGAGGCCACTTCAACTGTTTAGCACAGCTCGGACAAGTGACTCTCTTCAGAACAGAATCAGGTATTCCAGGGTTGTGGTTGTATGCTCCTGATCTCCATGGATGGGGTGCAGGAGGTGGCAGGCTAAAATCCTGAGACCCAAAGGGTTGAAAACTATTGTGAGATCCAAAGTAATCAGGGTTCTGCCTGGTGGGGGAATAGTAGCCAGGTGTACTGCTGTACCCAGGCTGGGAAGATGAGTAGAACCCTCCATTCCTGCCTCTCACCTGAAGCTGTTGACTGCTTCCTCCATAATAATTTTGGGAAAAATGAGCACCACTACTTGGGTTGACATAGGGCTGGAAATTGCTGTACGCCCCTCCCATGTTTTGGAACGACATAGAATTGGATGACATAGGGTAACCAACCGCTCCCAAATCTGAATCCGACTGCAAGCTCATTGAATTGCTCTGGAAGTTATCAAAAAAAGCTAGTCCCATAGAGTTTGACTCTGGCTGGACAGTGGAGAAATGTGAGGAAGAATAGCCATCTCCAATAAGTTTGTATAGATCTACTTCAGTTCCATGAGGCATACCCGGAGAGAAAGGTCCTGATGAGCTGGTTCCCATAATTGGCCTTCCCTGACCTGAAAAAAAAAAAAAAAACAATTCATTTTTGTGGAGTCACACAATCAAGCCTATTCCATTTGACATTAAAATTTATGTTGCAGATAGAAGCATTGAGAAATGCAATAAATGTCTTGGGACCACCAACCCTAACCTTAAAAGATGAATATAGATTTTTCCTTCTAAATGCTTTTTTCAAAAGTGATTTCCAGACAATTCTGACTTGTCTGGAAAAAAATACCCATGCATTCCTTGATACATTTTTATGTATGTTTTAAAAAAAGTTAATTCATAATTCTGTAAATAATCTTGGCATTTAAATAACACAATTATTCAGAAAACAAATTTACAAAAAGAAAGGTGAGATTCATGCTGATAAAAAGTCCAAGAAAGATACTCTGAAAGATTGACTTAATCTACAAAAACTTGTGAGACCACATCCATATTTTGGGATGTCAGCTATCTTGACATCTATTCCAACAACAAGATCTGCTAAGTACACTAGCAACTCATCCTAACTTATGAAAGCCTGGTTTCAGCAGATTTTGTATACACCTTCTAGCCTGTGAGAAATCTAGATTGGTTCATGGCATCTTTTGCTGACAAGGGATCAGAGTACTAAGTGACATATACAAGGGCAGGCTGATAATTAAGTTCCGTTTCCTAATAACTCAGGTCATTGGGACGTCGCCATTGTCTCATAAACATGGCTACCCCATCACGTGTTGCGCGTCACTGCATTATGAGTACAAATGACGTCACACAAACTTGTTTTAGTTAAGCCTAGAAAAATGGTTCGAGAGTATATGTATGAAACTTTAGGTCGATGCGACAAAAATCGACTGAGTTATTAGCAAACGGAACTTAATTATCAGCCTGCCCTCGTAACTTAATCGTGTGAAGGCATCTACATTCTTGATTACTATAAATGGAATATGGATTTGGTACCTTCTTTCCTGTTGAACTACTGCTTAACCCTTTACTCAGCATTTTATTTCCACAAATTTGACGAGCTGTTGATAATTTGTCATCGGTAGACCAAAATATTAACTCACGTGGTGGATCAGAGCCTGAGTAAGTCCCAATCTCTAGCCCTGATTGTATGGATTGCATGGCTGACTGGCCTCCTCCCATGAAAAAACCAAATGGAGATGAGATAGCATGTTCACTTGTGACACTGGAGGGAGTCGTGGTCTTGGCCTCTGATTCTGCTAATGGTTGAGGCTGGAAATGTACAAATATTCAGCAATGAGTTAATGGCTACAAAATGAGAAAATTTTTTTAAAGTTTTATTTTATCTTGCAAAAACTATCGCATCATGACAATATGCCTTGATATGTTGAAGTTTGTTTCTGCCAAGTTTTAAATGCTCTGTTTTAATAAATTATTTGGCACATAAGCTGAGAATTTATAAAGTCTGTCCCTAATCTTTAGCATAACAAATCTCTTAGAATGTAGTTATAAATTTCATTAATGGGTTTAAATATTGCAACTCATTAAGACTGATACATGTATATAAAATGGTAGGACTCCAGCTAAGCTGAAGATAGCATTTCGAATCAAACATGCTTGCACAATTTCACCATAACTACCTCTTTATCTTGGAAAGACACTCACCGGCTGCCTTCCATCTAACAAATCATTGTTCTGGTCCATGTGTGCTCCTAGAGTCCCAACCACTAAAGAGGCAGATGAAGGCGGCGACACCGAGGAACCTGATGCAGCTGTACCATTGGTTCCTCCATGGTCAGTGGCGGCAGCATCCTGTGCGCTCCCTGCTCCAGTTTGGGTCTTTGATATACCAGAGGCCAGAGAGGAAGTTGCAGGGGATGTTGAGGAGGCAGCTACCAGAGACAGACGGCTTAAGCCACCCTGGGCCTGCCGCATGGCATTGCTAGCTTCACTGGTGGTGGCAGCACCCTCTGCACTGTTGTTAGAACCTCCTGATGACACTGAACTTGAGCGGCTTGATCGCCGATGCTCACCAATGGCTCCATGCAAGTCTGGTTTTTAAAAAAAAAATAATGTAACAAAAATATTTGAGATAGTAATATGTGGGAAACATCTACAATGCAATGAACACCACTTAGATTTTTAAGCTTAGGCCTGTGTGGTCTAGCAAGAGGTAACCATTGCTTGATCAAAATTAAATAAGTTCTAGATAACATAATGAAAATTATTTTTATTTATAAAATGTTCAAAGTTTATGATATGAAATGCATATTCAAATTAAATCAACGACAAGATACAAGCTAATCAAAGGCGGTGACACAATCTATCAGCCTCTGTCTTAGCTCTTCTAAAAGTATCAATCTGTTCTTTTCATTTCTAAGATTATAATCTTTGCCCATTACCGAGGCTTCATCAAAGTTCAAAAAAACCTAAAAAATTATTGTCTAGCATTGCTTCCTTCAAAAAGGGAGGGAAGGGAAGAGGTTGCTTGATGTATACTTTTTCATTTGTTTCAGGAAAAAAAATTACTATGCTTCCAGTCTAACCTTCACTGCTGACTTTTCATTTTTTCCCACTGATGTGGCACAAAGTTTAGCTAAAACAAATATTCAATGCCTTAATACAAATCACTTTTGAAAAAAGATGAGAAATTCAAATAAAGAAACAGGAGATATGTTTGCGTTTGTCCCTATAAACCCTGATACAGTATAATCTTTGTTTGTGTGTTTGTATGTTTGTGTGTGTATGTGTGTGTGTGCGCGCGCTAGAACGGTATGTAGAAAGAAACTACCTTGAACAATAATTTAAGTAAAAATGCCATTTTACACACATATTTATGTATTTATATATATATATATATTTTCCTTTCTTCAAGCCATATACCCTCTCCTCTAATTTCTTTCCCTGTTATTAAATTACGAACATTGAAATGAAAACATGAGTAGGATGATCAATAAGTCCAAAGTTCTCACTTACTATGTATACAAAGGAGTGTTTGATCATGAGCTTTCAAATTACAAATCTAACTGCTCTGTAAAATGTGTATCAATGCGGTTTGCTTTACGTGGACTGAGAAGCAAAAAGCGTGAAAACATGTGTGCCGGATATTAATATGATCATGTAATCTCTCACTGATTGTGTTGGCATACATTCTTTGGCAAAATAGCGATTTCTCCGTTTCTTTCAACTTTGCCTCATGCATTTGCTGTGCGAGTCGATCCAATGGATTTTTTTTCCTTTTTTGCATAGCACCAATGACTTCGCTTTGGGTGGCGTCAGTTGAACTGAAAAAGGATCTGGGCTTACATTCAAATGAAAGAGTCCAGGAAATTAATCCATTCGATAAACAAAAAGGATCGTCGATTAACAAAAAGGATCGATCTACAAGTGGCTACCGATGACAGCATTTTTTAAAAACTACAATGACCTATATACAGTCAGGTCAACCGGTTGATAAAATATTTATTTAAAAATAAAGTCTACGTTTTAAACAAGTTTTTTTTTTTTATTTACTCTTCTCTCCTCCCCCCCTTTAAAAAATTGACCCTTAGATCCCTATTGATGTACAAATATACGCGCTCGTCATGGGTTGAACAAATGAAGAGAAACTCCAATGTGCATTTTTAGCATCGCTATATACAGAGGATAGGCAGAACCTACAAATGGATCTGATTGTACAGATGAGTATAATATTCACTGTCGTGCTTTAGCTGAACTCGCTCCAATAATTCCAGAAGTTAAGAGAAAACAAAACCTCTTTTTAAAAATGGTAGTGTTTTGGAAGATAAGATAGAAATTCGTGGGGGGAGCTGCATCTCTCAAATTTTTCCTTTTCTCGATTCTGAAAGCTAAAGGCAGAAAAAAAAGGTCCTGGTCCACATCATTTCGAGCACAATCAAGATTCCTACCCTTTTTGGCTTCTGTTTTTATCCAGCCCAATGTCAAATGATAGTGAGTCAGGGCCCGGGAGAAAAAAAAATGACCTAATTTCCAGCCCACCTACTGACCCAGTTTCCTAGTTTTCCGTTGAAGCTCTTTGTTCACTGGATCGGGATGGGCAAAGGGAGGAAAAAAATAAATGATACAATAACACAGGAGTCTGTCCTGGTAGTGTGCGAGCTTTTTTGTACGAGATCAGTGCTCTTCTTGTAATTTCCCTGTCTGTAACCTTTATGAGCTATATAGAATATATATCCGATATGCGCTTTTATTCCATTTAAAAACTATAACGAAAAGGAAGCCTGGATGATTAAATTAATATTAGTATTATTCAGCTAGCTCGCTGGCTGGATTAGCTCGTGCACTACTTCAACACACAAGAGCACACTGTATACACTTAGCCCACATTCTTCACACACATACACGCAAAGCATGAGCGCCGGGTGTGCAAATCAAACCCTCAGCCGCCAACAATTATTCTACATCTACTAGGAATTCCTCCATTGCTTTTAAAAAATGTTTTTATTGTATTTGTTGTTATTGTTTGTTTAAAAGAGTTACTAGATCACGCTGAAAATACCCCTGTGTGCTGTACCTGAGGTTGCGGAAGTATAAAAAAAAATGTGAGGCCTTTTTTTTTTATCCTTCACAAAATTTATAGGCCATAATCTTTCTATAAACCGAGCTAGCCATCGCTTACTGTAGGTATATTAACATTCATTCGGGGTTCGAAAATGAGAGAATGGTAATGGTCATACCGTACATGAAAGACGGTTTGATTTGGCGATAATGGTTTTTTTTTTTCCTCGAGACTAAACAGCTCATAGATCTACAATGTAACTTTTTTTTGTTTATTTGAAGCCCCGGTATTTTCTATTTGACAATAATATACTGCTTCCTGTACTTATTATATATTAGGACATCTATAGGCTATGCCTCTCCATACACTCACATTACATTTTAACAATAACGCATATTTAAAGCTCGACCAGTACACTGTTCTCTAAGTTCAGTAACGCCTATTCTGTGGCGAGATCATGTTTCAGGCTGAATACAGACACCACGCCCCCATACAGTCATAATCTGCCACCATAACCAACACACCATGGTTCTTAATAGTATACCAGACAGTATTACATTGACCTCCACACTGGGTAGAGGCGAAGACAGTTCAAAAGCAAGTATTAACCTCATCTTCTTATATGTGAATACAAATCTTGTCCTGTGCCATTACTAAGAAATGCAAATGCATTTTTTACACTCTCCAGGAATGTAAGTGAATCAGCCTAAGTAAATAACTCTTAAGATCGAGCACAGTGAGCGATCAAACACATATATACATACACACACACACACACACATATCCCCCCACACACACACCAGCGGCCAACTGGGAGAATTAAGCTTCAGTAGTACTGAGCCTTCGTTTTAGTATTGTAGCATAGCAAAGATTTCGAACAGTGTCAACATTAAGGCAATGCAAGGCTATCCTTAATATCAACAGGCCTGTAGACAAAAACACAATTGTACCTAATGTACCTAATTTCAAAACCAGGGAGTAGATTGATATCTTTTGATGGCCAAGAAGACTTCAAAAATTAAGATTGTATTTACATACACTGATATGCCAGTTGTAAATAATAAGAAAAGTTGGAGAATCTTGTAACAACAGGAATGTTGGAAGGAAAACGCAGTAGGGGAAAACAACGAGAAAAGCTCATTGAAGGCCTGACAGACTGGCTGAAGGCAGGGAAATCGTTGGAAGCAATAGAAGCGACAAAGGACAGGAAAAAGTGGAGGACCATGATCGCCAACGCTGTAAAGCAAGGCACCTGATGATGATGATGATGATATGCCAGTCAATATAACACAAATAAAGGTAAATTAAAGTGGATTTGTTCAAGGTAAGATTTCAGTACTTTTCATTTCATTTAAGTCCCTCAGTATTTTGGTTCTCATTTCAAAAATATATTGATAAAAATCAGTTAATAACTGGCAAAGCTGTATAATTTATTCAATTGGTTACAAAAACGAATATTCAAGGAGCAGATAACAGTTGTGTGTGTGAGTGTGTACTTTTCTTAAAACGTGTATGCACGAGTCAGCGAGAGAGAAAACGGATAAGAAATATCATGGTATTTTATTCTGTTCCCATTTCTTGGAAAAGATCTTTGAGAACTCACGCTGTTTCAGGCAAGTGTGTACTTATTTAACACCTGCTAAAAAAAAAAATAAAAATTCGCAGGTGATGTCCGTGAAAAGTCCGTGTTGAATTGCACCACATTATCTCGCTTCATTTCTTTCTCTATAAAGGCTGAATCAAATAATTATGTCACTTGCTAGTTATCGCAAACATTTTATACTTTTCTGCAACCCCGTTGCCTTAGGAAGGAATTAAAAAAACATACGAAATAATCAATGCACATTTTTTTTATTTTAGACAAAATAAACCAACTTGATGCAAAACTACACACACACACAAAAAGTACTCCTCTTATACATTGCCACAAATGTTCTGGCTGGTGGTCCAAAACAATTTTTTTTTTTTCTGGCAAAAGCAGAGTTTGTTATTTTTTCCCCCACGTGTTCATTCTTTATATGAACGGTTTAAATTGAAATCACGTATATAGAGAAGACAAATGTACTCACTGGCTGTTTGTGTGTGGGGGACGGTTTCATCTGCAGCTTCTGGTGGTGTAGAGGAAGTTGGGGCGCTGGGCCAAGCAGATCGGCCGGCGCCTTGAGTAGCTGGACTATGCCGGACCATGGCCATAGACTGCTGCTGCTGCTCTACCTGGGCCACGGACGGCGACCTCCGTAAATCGCTACAATCGTACTCCTGGTATTGTGGATAATGGCCACTCGAGTGGTTGTGGCGCCTGCGGTGGTGAGAATGGCCAGGGAGGTTGCGACGGCCGTTTACCCTGCTGTCCGGTAAATTCAAACCTGGTGAAGACAACACAAGAGCGAAAACATAAATATGTATATTGAATGAAATATTAATACTACCATATTCCTGTCGCTCAGACTTTCATGAAAGGTCACCGATCTAATTCCAACTACACAGGCGGCATTACATTATCAAAATTTAGAAGTTAAAACATACAAAAACGTGTATTATTAAAAGTGACCTAGACTCAACAAACTACAAAACAAAAATTCCTTCAGTATGCAACAATCAAGAAATGGAAAAATTCAGGATAGAAACGGTTAACTTTCGCTGAAATCGCACTCTTTCATGTGAGTGAAAGACAAAGATAAAGAAACAAGAAAGAGCAAATTCCAAATTTAGAGCAATAAAAACCATCCTTCATAGAAATAAAAATGAAAAAAAATCTTAATTACATTGTACAATGTATCTATTTCCTTTGGTTGTGTATGACAGTGAACCAGGGAAAAAGTTAAAAATAGATCATGAGCCAATAATTATGACAGATGGCCTAGATGGGTCGCCTCCCTTTGTGGGAGTCATCAGTTCTTTCGTCTTATTTGGAAAAACAGGAAGAAAGAAAAAACAAACAACTAATATTCAATCCTTTGAATCTGCTAAAATTTGAAAGAAAAAGTAATAAACAAATAAAAACTCACAAGAAAAAAAATTCACGGTTGTTCTATTCAAGCAAGAAGTAGCTAAACCACAAAGCCCGAAATGGAGAGGAGGTGGGAATTGTGACGGAACTACAGCTGAAATCAACTATAATCGAATCAGAAATATGTATGGCAAAACGTTTGAATACTTTAATTTGGAGAGGTCTGAACACAACCTTGTGATTTTAAAATAGAACCAAAGCTTCACCTTTCTTTTTAATACCTTTCCCTGTTTCTCGGCCGACAAGATATTACTAAGTGTATGTAAAGTGGGTACGATCTTACAGACTTGCCTATACGTAGTCACCCACAGGCACTTGATCTGGCTCAAGCCTACCAACCTCATAGAAAAGCTGTATGGCACTATGAGAGAACTGACCCAGACAGCTGAGTTTGCTTGACCGAACTGCAAATATGACGCGCCAACGGCGCAAGAATGCGAAGAAGAAGAAGAGCACGATCAGAATAACAGTCTGCATTTTCTTTATTATTCGCATTAAAGAATGAAAAGCTTTAAATTCGATTCTCTGGACGTATTTCAATTCAGGAGCGACTTATCTAAAGAATAGTTTTTCACAAGCCATACACAATGAGGCGCCGCTAATAATAACAAACAAACCGCAAAGGAAGTGTTGTTTAGCTTGGGGTCTGTGTTTGAACACTATGCTATTATTTTTATTCCAAGCCGGCTTGGTGAGAGTGCTGAACACTATTATCATAGATGTCTGGGTTCACATGACATTTCATACACACTATTTGTTATTAAATAAAGCTCTTCAGTTTCTCTCTAGATTCAATCAAGGATAGCTCTGTTTCATAAAGGGGAGAAAAGTGATTCCTTTATCATGAAAGACGAATAAAGCTTGTCTTCTGATCTGTGATAAATGCGACACATTAAAAATGAAAAGAAAAAAAACCGCCGGTTTTTTTATTTATTTTTTTCGAGCACGGTAATTTGGCGCTCAGAACAGGCAATGGTTACAAGCTTTTCGAATAAGATATAGTTCGTAAAACTTGGCTAATTTGAAAATTTAATACATCCTATCATGATGAAGTGGAAGGGACATAAAGCACAATTTTTACACCACCGAAGATGGCAGCTGCATAGAGTGATGTGTGTGTGTGTGTCACTGTGGGTGTGTTTGTGAGGGGGAATGGAAGAAGGGAAGGAGAAAGGTTCAAAACGAATATGTACGTTCAATTTCTAACCTGTGAAACGAAAACTGTACTAGCTACGACCCCGAATGGATCTAGTACAAACGCACCAAAAAAGAAAGTTTACTTTCTACCTAATCAGAAAGGCACTAAAGATGAAGGATTACTTATCACACAGCAATCTAAAAAGGCTTTAAAGAAGGGCCATAAAGATTCGCAAGCACCAAACTGAAATTGGAAAATCGAAAGAGTACCATGACCAATTTGAATACAACTAACAAAATCCCAAATGCCCGAAATTCGTTTGTGGTAAGAAATAAATCATCACAGGTCGCTAGAATTAGAATGTCTTCAGAAAATCTTTTACTGCTGAAGCTCATACTTTTATCTTCAAAGCCCCTTGAATATAATTTCTTCTATTCTGTCATTAAAGTCTATAAACTACAAACACTTTTAGGTAGTTCTTTATTCTTTTTTAAATTACTCACAGACTATAAGATGCAGCAATTAAAATTCCAAGAATTTCGAAAAAGAAATGCTTGTTTAAATTGAAAGAAAAACTCAAAGAACGTCTTTCGAATAAAAATATCTGGAGCGAAAGGTCCGCCGTGAATGAAATTACTGAATACTCCATAGATATCCTTTTGACAAAAAGCCGAGCCATACGCTGCAGCTGTAGCTCTGCTCGAGCCATTGACACGGCAGACTTGACAGAAAATAGTGCTACTATTTTAATTACGTAATTTGAGATGCGTCTGATTAGTAGAGGACTTGTACAATGCACACATCACACATCTTCAAAATGTAGGCTACGGGCGCCAGATTGCAGGTATGATGACCCCCTTTTAATCATGCTGCATACCAACAAAGATATCTTAAAATTGAAAGCTTAGACAATACTTTGCTATAACTTTATGGTATTGTAATATATTATTAGCATGTTTTACTTCAAATAACCAATTATCTTGTGACAGCGAACTAATAGTAACTTCAAATAACTGGGGCACATTGAAGCATCTACCTGAACTACTCAAAACTCGCGCAATCACACACACAAAAAAAAAAACAAAAAACGGCACATGAAAGAAAAAAAGAGAAAAGAAAAGATGGTACAACTTGGGAAAGGACTGGATAAGCCGTGACACTAATTGTGATACGTACATGTTAAATAGCAAGAACAACAAAAAAATATAACTTTTTGAGCAGAAGGCGAGATCTCTAGCTAGTAAGCCACGTATGCCCTACTGTTTAATCTGATAGAGGACATCATCATATTTGCAAGGGTAGTTTGAAAAAAAAAATGGGGGGAGGGGGAGAGGAGGAAAAGAGAGAGAACCACTTCACAGTGCAATTTAACCTTGGAACATCGGGTAAATTTGCACTATCGAATCAACATTTTCTCACAAAATGGGGCTGCTGTA
Organism: Plakobranchus ocellatus; assembly: GCA_019648995.1. Lineage (NCBI taxonomy): Eukaryota > Metazoa > Mollusca > Gastropoda > Plakobranchidae > Plakobranchus > Plakobranchus ocellatus. Next base: position 1,561,992 of record BLXT01000976.1, read on the forward strand.
AATGTATATATAATGATACAGAGTGACCAATATCTTCAAACATTGTAATTGCAACGATTTAGACATCGCACTAGATTCAGCATTTAGGAAACTATCAGTGAGAAAAGTGGTTTCTTGATTGGAAAATCTGTGGTGGAGGGTTATTGTGCAATAATACTGAACAAAAATAATAATTTACTCATCCCCGCTTCATATTTCCCTATTCACACGAGGTGGATATCCTGAGTGAGCAAACAAGCCTTTAAAACTTTCGACTTGAACTTGACTGAAGTGAATCATAACACATCAACCTGCACGGTCGGGTGATGACTATATATTGATTTGTCATTCATGATCTCAAACGCTGTTCAGCGAGCGGCAATGAGTCATGGCTGGCAGGTAGGCTGCACACGCTAATCTAGTCCATATTACTACAGGATGTGTAGTGCTTTGGATATATATATATATTAATTCTTTTTTCTTAGCGCGGCGGTGGTAATGGTGAAAGACTAATGGCATGTATTTGAAACTCTGGCATTAGTCGCGAGGGTATCCCTCTTCTCTCCCCTCAATAAATCATTCTTTGTGCAATTTGTAGTTTCTTAGCCTGTTGCGTGCCAGTACCCACAGTAGAAATTTGCACATTTTATGACATAGAAATTGAAATAGCCCTTCGGCGGCAAACTTTTCAATTTTCTATGATAAAAAAATGCAACAAACAATTTACACCAGAATTAAAGATTTCTAAATAGTATAAACGGAAAAAAAGACATACGTGAAATGCAGAGGTGATGGATCAAAGATCACTTATTGCCTGAAATTAAATGTCAAAGAAACTGACCTGCTATCGTTAATGACAAAGAAAGGATATTTAATATTCCTCTCGAGAGAAGAATCGTCCCGAAAAAAACTAATAGCATTTAAAACGAGAGAGAGAGAGAGAGAGAGAGAGAGAGATGGGAGCAAAAAAGGCGCATTTAGGCATTTAAGGTCTTTAATGACATTTTTGTGTAGGCAAAAAAAAAAGAAAGTAAACTAGCAACAATCATGAAAATCGAGATCAACAAACAGCTTATCTATTTCCATTTATAAATAAATTTCATAAATTTCCATTTCAAATGTGTGTTTATGAGAAACAAGACTGAAATATATTCTTTTTTTCTTGGATGGATGCCGCTTGCGTCTATATTTTTTTCCAGATATTGTCGCAAAAAAAATACTTGCGCTGTTGTATACCTACATGTAATAAAATCATTTTTTTTTATCTATGGGCAGGTATGAAACAGTTAAAAATTTATCCCGCTGCCGTATATTTAGGAAAGCTATTTACTTTACACACAAGTAAAAAGGATACTAATCACTATAATCGTTCTGAACAAAACCGTCTGTACTAACGATAGCTTAGTGCCAGTTATTATCGATACGGTAAAATTATATAAAATGAATGACTTGGTCCTTTTCTATAAATCGACAAGATCCGTACCATCAAACATTGACTACTGTCCGTCCATCATTACCTTCAATATTCTAATTTGCAAAGAATAAAACTTTTGCCCTGGACTGGGAGACAGTAAGTGCAATTAGAAATAATTTATTAAGGTGGCAGTGTCGTGCCATGAAACCGAAATATGTATCTGTAGAATTTAGAAAGGAAAATAAAAATTATGTTTACCAAATCGGTACATTTTTACTTAAGGTCATAATGACACCAAGTTTCTGACGCCATTTGATACCAGAAAGCCAGCTATGACCTTAAGTAAAGTAATACTAGTTACTACCAAGATTACTCTACCTTATTGAATTCAGCAGGGAAAAATGAAATGTAAAGAAGTTACAACATAATCCTTCTACACACAAGCCGGGCTCTACTTGAAGATTTGATAAACTTGGAATTATTCGCAAGCAAACGACAACTATTTGCCGAACAACTACAGAAAGTTGAATGATGAAAACTGACATTATATTCTTACACTTATATTAAACATGTAAAATCCTACCCCATGGAGAATGCATGGTGCCAAATCCCCTTTGCGTATTCATCCTACTCACTATCCCAAGTCAATAACTTGCAGATGCAACCAGCCAGACCTTGTTTATCAGAATGATGTACTTGGCCATGCAACCACAAGGCAAGCACCCATTGATTCTGAGGATAAGCCGTGTGTAAAAGCCAAAACGGACGAAGGGCGAATGAAATAAGTCACAGGATCGATGCTCGTGCTTATATGGTAACGTTGGCCAAAATTCTCAAAGATAATACTTCCTCTCACAATGAGGAAGTTAGATGGTCTAGACTTTAAACGCTTTGTTCCCGGGAGCTGGTAAACCGTGCCTTGCACACATGATAACCATTGTTGATTTCAAGGTCGGAATTGTGAACCCTATCAGCTGGTTGGTCAATATACCTTGCAGCTTTGAAAAAGGTTGGATAAAGATTAGACGATAGCTGGCGTCCGTTGGCCTTCAACCATGACCACTTCAAATCGCGAGCTTTGCCCACGCTCTAACGAAGCGTAATGTTACCGCATCTGGACCTCCAACAGTTTTAGTAATATTAGTCAATTACAAATATAGGTCAGAGGCGGAGGTGGGGGGGGGGAGGGGCTAACATTGTGGAGAAGGCAGGATGGCAGTTGGGAGGGCAACCTGTCCACTGATACTAGTATGCCTGTAGCAAAAACTCCAAAATGTCTACTATGTCCAAGGAGGTATATGATTGTAACCTTGAAGGGTGTCTTCATTTTGCATCTGTCGAGAAAAGAACCTATATTAAAGTTACCCTACAGTCTATAGATTGCTATTCGTGATAGAAGGAAATATGTAGATTCGTGATAAAGTACATATTCATCAAAGTCCCCAAGATTCAAGATTCTTATAGGAGACTAAGTGGAAGCGAGCATGAGTAAGGGTGTCCAAGTCTGAGGGCAAAAATGTGATACATAAATAAACGGATAGTGAGGGAAAAGTTGTGTGAATGACTGGTCGAGTTCTGGGTGGAATACATAATAAACTGGAACAATGATGTTTACAGAAAATGAAAGAACTGCCAATACGAGTATTTCGTCAAATTCGACTTACATACGTCCGCTTTCATTATCACTCACGGAAAAGAAATAAAAACAGAACATCAATAATATTGTCGCCCCATCATATCAATAGATAATTTCTCCATTCTCAATGAGCGCTAATATTATTATGCACTTTAGAATACTAATATAGTGGGGAAACGAAGTTAACAAAATATAAGAAGAATATAGGATGAAGTTGGAGTGTGTGGGAGAGAAAGAAGTGATACTGATAGACGGCTGGGGATGGGAGGCGAAGCCTCGGAAGGTCGGAACATTTTAGTTGCCTACAGTCGGAACGAGCTGAGCTGAGGTTGACGACAGATTTACGATGTGTTAATATTACGCAAAAAAGCCCCTTAAGATCGTCAGTACTATAGCTAGCTCAGCATTTACGGCGTCTATGGAAACAGCCCGCAGGTAGAGCGCTTTTGTTGGGTACCAGCATGTAGACTACAGTACAAGTCCGGACCAAACCGTAACTGGTATAGCCTAAGCTACCATAAAACAATAATATAATAAAGCAGATTGCTTTCTCACTCAGGCTAGTGCTAAGAAAGCGCT
>BLXT01000976.1:1613265-1626255 GCA_019648995.1 Plakobranchus ocellatus
GATTGCAACGATAAAAGGAGAAAGTCAGAGATAGATAGAAAGTGACAGCGAGTGGGTGAGAGAGTAATGCGCAAGAGAAACAGACAATGAGCGAGAGATAATTGAGAGATGGGAATAACCAAAGATAGGGAGAGAGAGACACACACACATACACACACAGGCATTCAGAGAGAGAAAGAGAGAATGAGCGGAAAATGAGTTGGGGAAAAAGAATAGCCTGAGAGAGAGAAAGAGAAGAGAGGGAAAGTGAAGTAGAGACACCAAAGAGATAGAGATAGATAGTTAGATAGATAGATAGATAGTTAGATAGATAGATAGATGGATAGATAGAGAGTGAGGGAGAGAGAGAGAGAGAGAGAGAGAGAGAGAGAGAGAGAGAGAGAGAGAGGGAGATTAAAGCGAAAAGACAAATGGAGAGCCACTCACATGATAACATTATAAAGAATAAGCCAATACAAACATCCTCATGATTTTAGAGTTATGTATGAAAAGATAGTTGTATCTTACACTTCAATATCACCCTCACTCTGTTTGACCACCTCACAAGGTTTACTACAAGTAGTGGGTGTTGCCCTTGACCACTATTCTCCAATCTGTCATGGGCTTAACATAAACATGCTGTAATGCCTCAATAATATCAAATAAGGAGCTTTACCTTGTGAAAATGCTTATCTAGTCAGTTGCTTCTCTTTACTTTTTCGCTTTAAACCTCCCCCCCCTCCCCCTTCGTTCGCTTTAACCCCCCCTAAATAAAAATTCGTTTTTGCTTTGCTTAAAATTTAAACATTTTTTCCTACATGGTGTGATGGTGATGTGATAGGAGTAAAGATATATATTTATTCGGCACTAGTCTGAATAAAAATAAAATTTCCTGGTCGAACCTCTGCTTTTTTCAAATCTTTCCTTCATTCACATTTCCCTTCCAACCATCCAACCTCATATTAGGCTCATTATTAAAGGCACATAACCAAAACTATGATAACGTTTGTAGAAGTTTTTTGGGATTATCTATCTTACTACACGATTGAACAAAGAAGGGAATTAAAAAGTAAGTAGGCCTATTTGGGAGAAGTTTTGTTCCTTCTTTTCCTTTTTGATTTTTTCTTCATCAATTTTCTCTCAGAATCTGATTAACGATTAAAAAGGAAACAGATTTCCAGATCATAAAAAAAAAAAAAAAAATAAAAGGCAGCAATTAATATGAGTCTGTATAAAAACAACAAAACAATATCAACATCAACAACAACAACAACAACAACAACAACACAACAACAACAACAACAACAACAACAACAACAACAACAACAACAACAACAACAACAAAAACTACAAAAAATAAAACAAACAAGATCCAAAAACCATTATATATATGTATATATATATATATATATATATATATATATATATATATATATAAATACTTATATATATATATCTTAAAGATGTAATAATTATATTTAATTGTGGTATATATAGATATGCGACATGTTCCTTCCCCCTCCCACTTCTACCGAAAAATATAAATAAAAACAAAGAAAATCTAACGGACATCTTTGGTTCCTCTCTCACTCTCTTCACTTCGGGTTCATTGGGAAAGCAAGTTTTAAGACTAGAGCTAACTTCCCTAGTGAAATAAATCTACAGGCATCTTCCGAATTGCAAATCACAATACAACTCGTATACAAGTTTCAAGAATATCAAATGCCTATTAAAAAAGAAAACTACATAATATAAATCTTTAGATAACTCAAATTAACTAATGTTTTAAGCTACTTTTTAATCCAATTCTATATTTTTTGCCAGGTTTTATAGTACTATAAGCAAAGAAGCAGTGTATGTTTTAATTAAATATACTTATATGGTATTACTGTTAAAATTATGTATGTTGATTTATACTGCACCATTGTTATTTATTTGCAATACACAAAGCATAGTAGAAAGATTATATTCGACGTGGCACATGATGGACATGATGATGGAATCAATCCATTCGTACAGGAGCGGAAAAAATATTTTCAACCATGAAGTGAAATAAAATGATCTAATTTAGGTTAAAACAATAGTTTTTTTTTTGGCTGTGTATCAAAAGGCACATGCGTGAGTACCGATTTTTTGCCGCAGCTGAAGTGTTTTCTGCAGCGTGTCGTGTCTGAAGGCCTCCCAGCTGATCTTTGTCTCCAGCTGGCTCTGGAGGGTTTCCTCTGACGGCAGTGGGCGGATCTGGCCAACCAGGGGAGAAAAGGTATGATGACTGGGTGGAGGATTATAAATTATGCCGCTCTGCATATTTTTATTTTTCTCCCGTTTTCTTTTTCTCTCCCTCACTCACTCAAGCTTTATTTAGTTCATTCAGAGAGAGAGAGAGAGAGAGAGAGAGAGAGAGAGAGAGAGAGAGAGAGAGAGAGTGAGAGAGTGTGTGCGACAGTGAGAGCGAGAGGAGAGAGTGAGACAGGAGAGAAAGAGTGAGATCGAGAGCGAGAGTGAGACAGGATGAGAAAGAGATAGAGAATAAGAAAGAAAGACAGAGAGAGAAGAGTGAGAATGTGGGAATGAGAGAGAGTGAGAGACAGAAAGAGAGAGAGAGAGAGAGAGAGAGAGAGAGAGAGAGAGAGAGAGAGAGAGAGAGAGAGAGAAAGAGAAATACAAACAATTAAATTCAGCAACGATGTCTACGAAAAGGACAAAAAATGTGGATTTATCAATTTTATGCCATCTCAATTTAAACAATAATAATATTCCAAAATATTATATTGACTTGTTATTCTTAGTATTAAGAAGTATCAGGAATCGCAGAAGAAGAAAAGACAGCACAAAAGCAGACAGGCAGAGGGAATGGACATTAATGTTAAACATCAGTTGCTTCGATGTGAAGGCTGATTAAAGAGAAAGATCGATACTGCTAGTTGGCACTACACACCGTCAGCCAGGGCAGTTACAGAAAGGTCTTAGATGACGATAGGGAAAGAAATCTAAAACATTTTCGTTACTGCTCGATAGGAAATGAGTTTTTAGCATACTGATCATTGTTTTCATATGGTTCTTTGATAGTAAGAAGACAATACATTTTGAACAGCAACGGAAAAAAAAAACCAATCAAAAAGGACTTATCTTAGCTTTTCACCGCAAAAACTTGTATGCAGGCATTGTTTGAATTAAAGTTTATGAAATTTTGTTTGAACTTTCGTAATTTTTTTTCTTTCAGATGTAGATTTATAATGAAACAAAAAGCATTGATACGAGCGTCATGTTTATCACACACATGTTATTTTAATACTTCTGTTATTGTAATTTGTTTTTATACGTGTAGGCCTTAATTTATTTGCGCATGCAACCTCTCTGCGAATCCTTTTGCGCAGCTGCTCGGAGGTGTGGTCGAGAAAGAACTTCCGGTTGATCATGATAACTTCCGCCCCTGCAGACACCAGGCTTGTACTCGTTGTTCTACTTCCCATAGACCGGAAGACACATGACTCCAGACCCTGAAGTCAGGACACACACATGCAGTTTGACACCCATGAATTTTGCTTGTTAGCATCAATGTAAAAAGAAGCCACGAATTGTGAGAGGATAAAAATAACATGACAATTGGTTGCGGATAAAATGAGGAAAAAAAATGTCGAATCACAAATAATTTTGTTCAAAAAAGAAAATTATAGTTTCCACAATACACCATCAATAGAATTATCGTTAGAACAAACCTAAAGTGTTCAATATAATACAATTTCACTTATATGGCTAACGATCGTACATAGTAATGTCTCAGGTCAATAGAGAAGAGGCAGAAAAAAGAAAAGATGGGAAGATAACATGCGAGTGGGAGGCGTCGGTGGCACAGTGGCTAGCGAGTCCACCCTGATATCTGCTGGGCCCTCTTGTCGCGGGTTCGAGCTCCGCCACCGGCGTCTTGGCCTGACGCAGGGTCTGAAAGCCTGAGATCATTATGTTGTGGACCAACCTAACATGCGAGTGTGGACGGGTCTAGAGCTTAAGGACACCCTGAGAAAGGCAGAGAACAGGAGGGAAGTAAGGAGGCTAATCTACAGGGAGCAAAAATAACATGCTACGTTAAAAAAAGGAGAGACGTATGGATGCACTGAGATAATAAAGAAAGTGATTCGGGGGAGCTGAGGTATCGTTTTTTCCCATAGGTCTTTACTAGTTTGACAATAAGGACGAAATATCAAAGTTTTGAAAAAAAAAAGTGTCAGTTTTAGAACTCTCTCGTTGAAATCTTCACCCTTGGTAACTTTTAAAGATTTTATAATTAAAAAAAAAAGAAAGAAAGAAAAAAGAAAATAAAAAAAGCTTTTTCAGAGGTATCTATCCAGTTGAGGTAGGAACTTGTAGGTAAATTAATGTTTCCTATCACGCATTTCTAATCGCCCAGCTGGCAACTCACATAAATATCTCCCGGATGAAGTGTGAGCAAATCTACAAAGACAGTACTTTTGGCTAATGTTGTCGCATCTGTATCAACGATATTGTCGCCTTTCTCAGAATCCATTGATTCAGTCCTTGAAGTGGCTTCCGACACACCTGTCTTAGAAATAAAAGATCCGAGCATCTGACAAATTTTCGAAGAAGAACGACTTCTGCACTAGAATATACCTTTGGTGCTAATTTCGGCAATGTTTCACATATTATGTAGATGATATCGAGCACAAATTCTAATGAAACAGAGCGATGGCGATTGCTTTTTTCTAAATAATAATAATTATAATATAATAAAAATGATAATAATAATAATAAAGTATTTATAATTCTTAATCACTCACTTAAGAAAGTTTCAAGCCATGATGTTCATAATTGTGACGCTAAAGTTAATCAATATTAGTCTTAATTTGACTCAGACCTTTTATTCTCCGCCTTACCATGTACACAAGTACCAAACACTGAAGGATCGAGATGAGGATACAAGTTTCCATACGGAATCTTGGGACCCCATATTAAAATTTACTACTAAACCAACCAGCGAGCAACGAGCTTCTAAAAATTTTGTTCATTTTTCCTTGTGTTGTGATGTAGATTGCTATTTTCTAGATAATCTCAGCAGTTCTGAACTGATATATGAATAAATGGGAGATTTTGAGAGGTTTACAAAAGAGAATCGATTGCCTTTGTTGAAAGACTGGATCTACGGGTTAAAGTGTATCATTTAAGACTATATCCTGATTTATAAGCGCAATGATAAAGCAGGCCTATCGTTCAATGTATTATATATCTTGTACTACGATTTTCTAAATCCAGGCTGATCATTAATCTACTATCATTAAATTGCTGTACATCAAGTGAATAAACCTTTCCTCAAATTTTGTAAAATTTAGAGCTATTCAAGTCCTCTCGTCTGTTTAAAAGAAATCTATGGTCACCTGTGCTAAATAAGCTTAGTGCATCCAGGGGGAAATTCCACGGATGACATCTTTTTTTCAATGACCCTAATTTGGTTTGTCACGTGGTTTAGCCGTGATAGGACACACATGTAAACAAGTGCTAATTTCCATTAGATCTAGACTTATGATCTGTACAGAGTTCAGAGTCTTAGAATTTCCTTATAAAGCCACATTTGTGTTGTTACTGACAACGCCATACAATACAAGTTCCTGGCTCCTAGATATCCCTACCTCCTGACCTGAAAGTGAACGCCGATGGCGAACGCGATGAATGGCATCGAGAATGCTGTAGTGTTCCAGGCTCACACGCTCCACTGGAATTATTAAGCATCATAACAAGAAGAGTATATGATATGTTATAAAACTAAAGCAACATATTACTCAAATGTACAAAATAACCAAAAGTATATTCATTTGCATAGAATAATTTGTGATACAATTTGAATGGACAAAAGAGTTGAAAAAAAAAAACCACAACCCTACAAGGCAGTATATTACACCAATGCCGGAAACATCAAATGGGCAGTAAATAAAGTCTTTAAAAATACCATAGTGCAAAACAGTTGAATAAAATCTATAGCAAAATATTTGGATAGACAGCAGGAAAAGTCGGCCAAAAAGAAAGCCCAGAAGCAGTTTCACCAAATTGGAAATTTCTCAATGCGAAAAAAAAATCATCTAACCGTTATGAGTGACGTGGTATTATCAATTGAAAATTAGTTTTATGGAAAAAAAAAAAAACAAATAACTTTTGTCGTTTATTTAATACTTTACATTAGTGTTGAAATTTTCGTCAATCAATTGAATATTTTATACTGACGGAACGATTACGGCGAAACATTGTGAATACCATTGGCAACTGCATACTTTATCTCTGGATTTACTAGAAAGAGATAAGTAATAAGAATAACCATAAAAAAGACAACAAATCAAGCAAGGAAAATAGTACACAAGCATGCTGCTCGAAACTCATAAAAATAACAACAACAACAACAACAACAACAACAACAACAACAACAACAACAACAACAACAAAAACGACATCAAACGATGAGCAAGTATGAAGAAAAAACCAAAACAGTCTCATAGCAACAGGAAATCATTTTACTTTTTTCAGCAGAGACATCCGTGCCAGGCATAAGAAACCGCGTCTTCGTCTTAACTTTTATTCTCTCTCTGTTTTGAGGGACGGTTTGAATGGGAGGCAGAACTGGAATCGGAAGAGGTGCTGGGGCGGCTAATTTTTTAACAGAGTAAATATTATCTGACAAGGATGAAAAAAAGGAGGGGAGAAGGGGAAGGGGAAACGGAAAGAGAATTTTTTTTTAATAAAGGTGATTTCAACTTAAAATCTAAATTTATCATTCTATTTAAAAAGAATAACCCCCCCCCCAAAAAAAAAAAAAAAAAAAAAAAACTTTTTATCATGAAAAATATAGACTACTTTTTACGGTTTTAACAATTTGCAACTCTGTAACGCACTGAGGAAACAGAACTGCAGAAGGTTGGTGTTGAAATAAAAAAAATCCACTCGCACCCATTTTCAAAGACATCATATTCTATTTTGAACGCTAAAAAATCTAACAATTTTTTTCCCACCAAGAATCTTTCAACTTTTCGAAACATTATTTTTATTGTTTGTAAGTACACACACACACACACACACACAAATACACACACACATTTTATATGGTACAAAAAAACCCTAAAAAAACTGGCAAAAATCATGTTGGCTAGCTTTTTTCATCTTAAATATTTTCCTCAAGAGAACCACATTTTTAATCAATTCGAGCTATTAACTTTCCTTTAAAGTAATTTAATTTAACTTTATCGCAGTAAATATGATTTAATACTTAAAACTTAAACCATTTTTTTTTCGAAAAAAAAAACAACAACAACAACAAAAAAAAACCGCTTTTTGCAATTTATCAAAGGCTTTTCGTTTTTAATTCCTTCCATCTGTGCTTAGGTCTACCCGTACATTTTGAAATCACAAACAGGTCTAGGAATCTTTGTAAAATGACACTAAAGAATGTTGCATATTAACAAAAATTCATCGTTTTCTTTTTTATACAAAGGATTTAATTACGTGTCATTGATAAGGTTAATGCTGTATGTAATTAAAATGGTTAATCCATAAAGTTCGCAGTATTTAATAAAAGACGTAGAAACCCTAACGACCTTTAGTTTTAGTGTCTCTGCGATGTTCTGATGTGGTCTGCTGCGCATGACCGTGCCTCAGAGCCTTGATTACTCGGCAGCTTCCGCTTTTGACAACATAGATCCAATCAGAAGAATTGCTGTCTTTACACAAAACGATGCCTCGCCTGGAGAGATGAAAAAAAAAAAGTGTATTATCCAGGCCAAAACACTAGCGTGGATTATAAATTGTTCATCATTTGATATTTTTGATATTTATGATCTAAATGGGCCTCGATTCAATTTATTTTAGGTTTCATAATAGGCTTACCTTTGACTATTATTCCGAACTGGGTTTTATGTACATTATAATTGTGAAACAACGGTATGGTATGATGGTGCACGTGGAGAAGAATGCAGTAGTTATTCAGGAGTAAAGATGACAGCTTCGAATATCTACGGCATTCATCAAATGTTTAGGCTCATCTTGGCTCTCGAAGAGAAATTAGTTAGGAGAGATTACATCGTGCCAAGTGGAATTTTAGTCCACAAAAGGCTCAATTATACCGAACTATTTTATGCACCAGGAAGAGGACAATAATCATAAATATTTGTTTACTTGATAGTTCTGGAAAGTGGAAGAATTATTTAAAAAACATCTTCAACTTTTGTGAAGCAAATTTTTCGTTCAACATCGAATTTACAAAGAATAAAAGATTTAGTTTCGATTTGAGAGCGTTTTGAGTTTCTTTTTCGGATATTAAGGATAAAGATTTTATGCACTTAGTTAATATTTTTGGTTTGTTTTTAATAGCTGAAATAGGTTTACTCTTAGAAACACCATTCTTGATAGCACTATCTTCCTTTTGCATGACTTTAACCCTTACACCTTACCCACAGTCTTTTCATTAAAACCTACTGTGTGATCAAACTGAACAAAGAAAAAAAAATGTCTAATTTCTCAGCCTTTTCACAAACACTGTGACAGGATAATGAAAGCGAAGATCAATACTGTCTTATGACATTGAGGTGGTGTAAGGAATATCATATTTTTGAAATCTATAAGCAATTGTCTGATCATTACAGAAACTTTACATAAGGGGTCACGTACCTGACATATGTGAATACAAAGACTAAAGGGTTATTCGCAGGAAGAACGTCCACAGGCCAACCTCGTAAGACGTGTAGACTACGGAGAAACCGGACGTGTTCAGGCTCCACGTCACCCTCCACATGCATGAAGATATCCACAAAATCTTCGCGTCCCACGGCTAGTAGCTCCACGTCTTCTTGGCACCTGACTGTAGCTGTACGTCTTGACTTGTACATCAAGGCTAACTCCTTTAAAGACATTAATATTACATTTTTATGGTTTTCGTTATTGCGAAGAAAATAATGTCCCGTGATGCTTTCTCTTGACATAAAAAAAAAGAAAAATTAAGGCATTCTTTTTCAAAATGAAACATTTGCTCAAAGCTTGTCGTATTTTTTTACTTCTTCAGCCACAATAATAATATTAAACCCATTAAAAGTCAACTCTTTTGAAGAACTTCTCAAGTGAAACCAACCCTTTTGACTATCCTATTTCGTTTTTCTTTGTATTTTGTCATGGTTAAGGTCAATCCTTGCTTAAATTCAAGGAGGCATTTCGGTCACGTGGTATCGACTTTATTTAGACTGTATGACTATAGCAGTCAGTGGCGCCCAAAATGTTTATGTGCGAATATCAAGCAAGTTGATAGTCTAGTATTGTTATGGGCAGAACAACACTATCGTAGAAGTTAAATCCCAGCGAGGTAGTGTTTTAAATACGTAATACAACTAAAAACAACACCTATACTCATTCAAGTAGGATATCACCATGCAAAATAGAATTTCATTTATATTTTTCATAAACAAGACTATTGTATGGACCGAATCATCACGTACTAAAATTATGACGTTGGTTGTGCTGGGAGTGAGTGTGAAGGATGCATTTTGATTTGTGGTGCGGTTGTTTGAAATATTAGGTTTCGATGATTTTGTACATTCTTTTCCCTATTAGTGAGGTGGCAAATAACTTCCTATAATTATGCCTCAGCAATCTGTAGTTCTGAGTTATATATGATACATCGCATAAAGAATGTTGGTTTTGAAAATAACAAAATGGAGACAATTGCCTTTGACTCTTTTGATTGGGCTCATTTGGAAACGAATCCTCAGTAGGTTTCATTTCATAAATTTTTAGATACAGTTGAAAATACCTGCATATGAATTGAATGTGGAAACGACTGAAATTTACGAAATTTAAGACTTTATTGAGGCTCTGTAGTAAATATTCCAAGTTTTAAACTTTTACCATTCAAAGCTTTTCAAACGTGGATATGAGATTGCCATTCTAAATACAAGCACATCTACCGCACGCTTACACCAAAGCTTTTTCCTTTTCCAAGAAACGTGACAGTCCTGGCTGTCTGTTCGCCTGTTACTTTGTTTGTGTCCAAAATGGTAACAACAGCTGCGGAAAAATTTAGATTAGAAGTTTTATTACATAAACAAAACATATAACTTGTTTCGCTAGTATATATATTTTACCAAACAAAAAGTGGAGAAAAACCATTAAGAGAAGAAAAACCTAAACGCGTTAAAAAAAATTGGAAATAAGAAAATTAATAAATATATTTGTATATGATTAAATATTATGTGATTATAATTCTATTCAAATAATACATAACAATATAGACTAACAAACAGATAGGGGGACAGGCAAAAAGATGGATCGACATATGGATAGGAAATAAGCCTTTGACAGAGGATTGAGTGTAATGAAATGGCGAGGAGGCATACAGCTAAAGAAACAAGAACGCGATAGCAGGGATACATACTTAAAAAAAAAAAAACAAACCATCCTACCAGTTTTGCGCATTAGTCTTAAGGCTGAATACTCTCAAATGCATGAAATAAACAATTCATTAGCACACACTGACATACATACCTCACACACGCCTTTAACTAGCATTCCCTCGTGCCCCCACACCTACCTGTGCCAGAGAGAATGAAATAGAAGTTTTCTGCCAGATGACCTTGTCTGATGATCACACGCTTTGCCTCAAAACTACGTTAACATGGAAACAAAAATGAAATCTTAACACAGGTAAAAAGATGATTTAATATTAAGACCAATTTTTGATCGTGGACCCAGAATTATTAAACTGACTTGATAGTCCCAACTTTTAAATGCGTTTGGGATGTCTTCAAGCAGTACTAAATTACTCTCCCAGGGGAAAACGAAGATGTAAAACTTTTGATTTATGCTCTTTTAAGTTTAAATTTTGACCAGTTCTATTAAATCATGAGAATGATTCTTACATATTTTCCCCAAGTTATTTGAACAACGCTTTTTACTAGTCTTCATAATTATCAATTCTAATCTGGTCGAAACATTTACAAAGGTTATTTCAGACATTTTGTCCAGATAATAACACACGGCTCTTTACTTGAGATTAAAACTCCAGACACTTATACTCTATTTCTGCTTTATAATTTCTACAAAAGCTTTTAAGACCCCACTTTCCCCTATTCTCGAATAAGAACACACCAGTTCCGAATGCCTTTGTCTCAAAACTATGGACCGCTGTTTCCCGATTCATATTGAAAAAAATTTTATCAGGAAATTATCACCGAATGCAGTATCAAAGCCTATACTTAAGATTTCTTATACTTGTCTCAATTTTTTTGTGTGTGCTTATGATGATAGCCAAAATGAAAAATATAGCTTAAATTAAAAAAAAAAAAGTATGCTATGGTAATGCCTTAGAGTAAACTCACTGTTCATATCTGCCGACCCTAGCGAGTGACTCCTGCATGGTAATGGGGAACTCACTAAACTCCTCCACAGCTTGTCTCAGGGATGCTAAGGCTTGGCGAAGCTGCTGTGCTGACCGCTGTCCAGGTTCTAGAGACAGGATGGCTTTAGCCTCAGCACTTACTTGGACCTGTGAAAGTTGTTGGTTTAATAAGCCTGCTTGGCTGATTTTTTGTGGTAATTCCATTTTAAAAATTAATTTTCAATAACATTAGTCGGCACTACAGATTAATAAATAACAGAGGCCACCGTTTTCTTGATGTTTAGTTTTCATTGAGAAAAACTGAAAAATCAAGCAATTGACATAAATAAAGATACAATAAATTCATATTAATGACATAATGAATCATTACCGATCTACAGACTTTTTTGGGGGAATATTTACAACCTTCAGAGTGTCTAAGCTAAGACAATAAGTTTAGGCGAATCCTAACTTGGAATGTAATCTATTTACCTTCAGGTGATCTGATGTTTTTATTAAAACTTGTTGGTCGAGGGAACCAATAGCAGGATTGAACTCAGAGTTCATGCCAGAATACCAAATATCTATAATGGCATAATGTCTTAAACATCGCAAAATGAAAAATAGACCAGAGTTGGAAACAGAACTGATTTGCTGTCCATGCAAAGTTGTTAACGGCATTGACGATATATGGGAGTCCTAAATCTCTTAGAACGTTCCTTTTTATCAGAGCATATATTTTTTTACATATTTGCATTCATCTCATATCATATTTGCCCTCATATATCAGGAGTTTTGTCCACTCTAGGCCAAAAAAAGGCGCACGTTCGAGTTTTAACCTTAGTTTATCTTAGGTAGAATGACTTGCATAAGACGTCTCGTTTTATCTTTCGAGTGAATGTTGTCTTACTATCTCAAGAGCTGAAAGGTTATGGATTGATACCTCAGACGTTTTTTTAAAATTTCTTCTTGCACTATTAAACAAATACAGAAAATAAACATTTCTTGTGTCCATGACTAATCGCACATATAAGCCAGATAAGCTTAACTACCAAACATAACGCGATATTTCATAAAACACCAATTACGACTTCTTTCTTCTGTTTTTAATGTGTGTATATCTTTTTGTCATATTGGGTCGATCTAGTTCTTATAGATTATCTTCCAGTTATATATAAGAAAAATTTGTACTTGGAAAAAAAAAATAACAACTTGTCATTACTGTCTATATTAATAGGTTTTGTGGGGTTTTTTTTTTTTACCTCTGTGTTGGCTTTAAACTCTTGCGGATCAAAACTAATGCCGTACATCTCATACGCCCTTCGAGAATTCCCGAACTTGCCGTTTAGAACGCTTGCCCACAGACTGAGGTAGCGCTCTCGTCTTTGGCCACCTTTCCTAGAGGTCAAAGTTATACGAAGCTAGGGTAAGCTAAAATTATATGGATATCAGATCTGTTTCCGTTATATAACCCATTTATTACATCATAATATTTAGTTTTTTGGCCTCAATGTGAGAATCATCTAATCAATGGCGGATTAAAGCAACAGAGGGTCCTGGAATTTTTACTTTCATATGAACTGAAAAGGAAAAATAATTGTATATGTATGTGCGGATGGAGGGGGTGGGGTGGGGAGGGGAAGGGTGGTGGTTAA
>BLXT01000976.1:1637585-1649213 GCA_019648995.1 Plakobranchus ocellatus
AAAATTCAAAAGAAGTAAAAAAAAAAAACAAAAAAAACCCAACCGCTATCGCATTCTTTATGGAAAACGTAAAAAAAAAAAAAATTGTGTTTTGTGTCCCCTAAGTTTCTCGCGAAATTTAAGCAGAGATACGGCCAAAGCAAAACACTATACCCACGATTTTATATGATATACACACACATACACATGTAGATAGGTAGACAAATAGATAGATAGATAGGCAGATAGATAGATAGATATATAAATAGATAGATAGATAGATAGATAGATAGATAGATAGATAGATAGATAGATAGATAGATAGATAGAGAGAGAGAGAGATAGACTGGTAGATAGATATACAGAAAGATTGATTGATTGATTGATAGATATGTAGATGGATGTATTGGCACATTTAAACAAAACGATTGATGAAGATGAATTTCATTGCATTTGTTGCGAAAAGCTATTATAATTAAACTATTATAATTAGTCCAAAAATGTTGTATTCGTTCTCAAAGTAGCTATAATTATTTAATAATTATTCTTTTTTTGTTTAAGGTCACCTTGAGAATATGAACCCGCCTGGCAAATGGAAGCAATGGATCTTTGCCTTTGCTCCAAAAGTAGGTGGTACTACCATCCTCTTTGTGATTAAAGTCATTAATGTTTCTTTCTATACCTTTAACTACACTCTAGTTTCTGTGTTTTCTATAGATTCAGTAAAGATAAAAATTCCGATGATTGGAACAATTTTGTTGGCGAAAAAAAAAATTTAAATACAAGAGCACATCGTGTACTTGCAGGATTAAAAAAAAATTGTTCCCATGAAGTTTGCATCTGTAGCTAAGGACGAATGCTTTATTGGAGGTGTTAGATGCTCATGACTGGCTCCTATTGAACGATTTATTGCAATATTGTTATCTTCAAATAGAAAGGCGTTTACTAATCTGTTCAAAATCAGTGTGTGTTTTAATATAGTGAACGAAATGATTTTTGTGAGGTTGAGTAATTGAATGGACGAACGAAAAGGTGAGATGGGGTTGGTGCATAAGAGCATTCGCCTCTCTGAATTTCAGCGTAGATTGTTTCCTCAATCAAATTAAGTTAGTATATCTTCTGGTTTCGTAATAAAGTAGTATAATGTGCCTTCAGAAATAAAAAAGAAAACATCCATAAGTAGTAGCCATTTTGGTGATATTTGAATTGAATGTATGAAAACAAAGGTCGTTATGAAACAAAACCATTCGGTTTGGGATGAAATAAAAAATTTAAAAAAATAGAAGACTGAAACATGGTCCTCATGATAGCTTGTAACAAATACACACGATCACAGTAAGAACTAAAGCTACTACTAATCAGTCTTCTTTTGAACAGCTCTATCTTGCAAACATTGAAACTGCCAAATAATACTCTCTCTTGTTTAATCACATTTGAGCCTTGTTCACTAGCTCTCGTCAAAGTTGTTTAATCACATATTCGCAGGGTCATAGCATACACTAAGGGGATTTTTAGTGTAATTATGTTTAAAGGAAAAATATGTTTGTTTCAGTGTAAGACATTGTTTTATCGAATAGTTGTTGAACCTGCTAGAAGTTTTGTGTTTAAGCTTTGTTAAAGTTGTTTAAAGCTCTAGCGGTTATACTGAGATTTTAAAAGGAATACCAGGTTATTTATGTTATTACATATCTTGACGTTTTGTCGCTAAATTTATTGCTGCCCAAGATAAAAAACAACTCCATTTAAACTGATCAACACCGAGTTGCCTCTTGGTATAATTTTTCAACTGATTTTTCTTTGAAGGGTTGTAATTTGTATCCTCTGCAGTTTTATAATCAGTTACTTCCCTTAACTTTGTGTAATAAACCGTAATGAAGCGCAAACTTTTTTATTCTTCGTGCACAAGCAAATAATTATTGATGAAATAAAATTAAATTTACTTGATATTGGTTAACGCTCACCAAAGTGGTTATCTGTAATAATTTTGTGCTTAGCAATAAAAATTTTCTAATTCTGGCCTTTAGGTGTGGAGAGAAACTTTTTTATGCCAAAAACAAATGCTGCAATTGTGCTTCTTAAATATAAACAACTTGGTCTTACTTACTAAGCAAACAAGTTAATAATAATTATAAAACTATCCAGAACAACAGCAACAACAACAACAAAAGTAAACAGCGAAACAAAACAAAACAAAAAAAAAACAACGAAAAAAAAATCAAGAGTAAACAACAATGAAAGTGCTGCAATTCTTTCAATTAAAAATGTAAGTTGAATGTGTACAAACAAGACTGGCTTTCGTAAGACTATCTTTCAGAATTTTTTATTATTTGAATGAAACGTGTCAGTTGTCTTCCATCATTTTTTATTTTAAAATATACTGACAGTGTTTTTCTGTCTATATCATCTTTCTGGACAATTCGAGCGGCAGCAAGAAATATCGAGTTTCACTCTTTTTATTTCAGATTTCCCATCTTATTCTTAATTCTGCTATTTTATCAATCTACACAGGTGGATTACACAGTAATCTATCTGGACAAGGACTTTGCTGTAGAGTATGACTGTAGTGTGAAGCTGGGCATGACAAGCTACTGCATCCACATACTGGCAAGGGTCCCCAACCCAGATCCCAACAAAGTCCAAAGGCTGGTCGATTTTGCGGAAGGACTTGGGCTCAACACCAAACAACTGCCCTACAAAGAAACCAATCATGCGGGATGTTGGTGAAAATTATGACATGTATCGCGGGAGATTTTCGATTTCAATAAATAAAAAACTGAACCAAAGGAAATAATAATAAAACAAACCCCATAACCCACGCATTTTTACCTAAGTTTTGACAATTCGTTTGTATTTGGGTTACTCGGTTTTATTTTTATTTCTTAATTTTTCTTTGATCAATGCTGTTTTTTTTAATTGCTTTTTCTGTTTTTTTTTCTGCAAAATAAAACATTGTCGGAGCATTTCGTATTTAAAACTGTGTGATCTGTGCGTTATTTTTGTTATGTTAAAAAAAATTATATCTTCTGGAACCTCTACGTGAATGCCCAAAGAACAAGCACATTTATTACAAAAAGAAAAGCCAAGAAATCGAGATTTGTAACACATAATTTTATTGATGGAAAAAAAAATTGAAAAATCAAATATCTTTTTCAGCTCGTCTCTATTTTTATGTTCTGTACAGTTTCAAATCAACAGTTATATGATCGTAATTTTTGTGACAGTCTACATATATATATAATTTTTGTGACAGTTTATACATCATCATTAAAAACCATGTTCAAATAGTCAGAATAAGTGAAAATTTACGAATAATTTTCATGCTATGGAAAAGCTTGTTTCTTTCTATATTATATTGCTCAATATACATTCATATATATATATATAATATATATATTTATATAATATATATATATATATATATATATATATATATATACATACACACACATAACTAATAAATGCAAATATTGTATATCAAATTTATGTTATAAATGTGCAGCACAGCAAATCTCTTTGAGACCCAACAGTAGCATATATTTTTAATATAACTTTTGCTAAACACACCCACCCACAGTATCCCTATAAATATGCAGACATTAACTACCCAAAGAACCTTGCAAAAAGAGGGGCCTTCCAAATACTTGAAGACCAATCATCTTATTCACCCCGAGCGAAAATCGATGTAAATCATTACCTTGAACAGAGTAAGCCCCATGAGAAAAATACTTTTTTTATTTTTGTTCGTTGTTACTTGTATTATTTTTTTATATTTTTACAACAAGGCGATCTATCTCAGGTTTCCAGTTCCTCCGTCAGGTCAGGGCGCCGATGCCGGGGCTCGAACCCGCGACTGAGAGGTCACTGCAGATCTCAGAGCGGATTATCTATCCACTGTGCACCGACGTCCCTTCAGAAAAAATACCTAATGAAATTGGGTTTCACCCAGACCGAAGTGTGAAAGGGGACAAAAACTTTTCAACAAAGTCAAAATATCTATCAATGGAAACGAGCTGTGCATTTTAATAAACAATATCAACATATAACAAATCCACGGATTTGTCAACGAATCCAATTTATTTACAAGCAATGTTGGAACACTCCAAGGAGAAATTCATTCATTCTTTCTAATCTTCTTTTAACATTCTCTCCAAGAGGTCATATTGCTTTACTACCGTGGACTGACACTACTCGTCATCTTTTCTCTCTCTCTCTCTCTTTTTCACTCTCTCTCTCTTTCTCTCTCTTTTACTCTCTTTATCTTTCTCTCCTGATCCTTCTATCTTTCTTTTCTTTCTCTTAATCTCTCCTTTCTCAATCACCTATTTCTCTCTCCTCTCTTCTCCCTCTTTCTCTTTCATTTTCTTTTTCCCCTACTTTTTCTACGTTCATCCTATTACGGAGGAGGGCGCTTGATGGATCAGAGAGAAATAAAGATAGAAAGGATGAGATAATTATTAGACATAGATAGATAGATAGATAGATAGATAGATAGATAGATAGATAGATAGATAGATAGATAGATAGATAGATAGATAGATATACTTGGTTGAATACTTGGTTGAAAGAAATGGTATGATAGTGCTCGACTCATGCAAGGAGCTTGAAAAAAAAAATGTTTCTTACCTAGGCATACTTTCTTTCTGAGGCACCTATAAAATTGTTTCCGTCCTACGTGGACTTCGTCAGGGTGCAGAATCTTTGCAGAATCTCTGCACCCTGACGAAGTCCACTTAGGATGGAAACAATTTTGTAGGTGCCTCAGAAAGAAAGTATGCCTAGGTAAGAAACTTTTATTTATTTAGATAGATAGATAGATAGATAGATAGATAGATAGATAGATAGATAGATAGATAGATAGATAGATAGATAGACAGATAGTTAGATACATAGATATACTGGAGATAGGAAGATAGATAGATAGACAGAGATAGATGGGTAGATAGATAGACAGATAGATAGATAGATAGAGTTAGATAGATAGATAAATAGATAAATAGATAGATAGACAGATAGAGATAGAGATAGATAGAGAGAGAGAGAGAGTGAGGGAGAGAGAGAGAAAGACAGACGGAGAAAGAGAGAGAGATAGGAAGATAAAGTCTGGTCAATTGTTTATGAATATTCTTTGCATACTAAAAAAAGATTTCAGACTGTTAGTCCATCGTCATGTAAAGGCAAAATCGAAGTCGTAGCAAGAAATGGCCATAGACTTCAAGGTAAATTCGCCGGTGATTGGGCAAACGGAAATCAGGACGTATATGTTTCTGTGAGAGAGAGAGAGAGAGAGAGAGAGAGAGAGAGAGGGAGAGAGAGAAGAGAGAAGAGAGAGAGAAGAAATTAGATAAGGAAAGAGTAAGAGAGAGAGGTAGAGAGATAGATAAAGAAAAAGAAAGAATAAGAGAGAAAAATAGACAAAGGCCGAGAGAGAGACTACTAGCAGTGTATAATAAGAAAAGGTTCGAGAGCGGAGTTAACATGGCGACCCGTTAAGTGTGCTTGATGAATTTACTGAATAACTTACCAATATTAAAACAGTCTCTTATATTCCATAGAGAAAAAGAATACTGGATTCATCTGATTAATGCTAAGAGCGAAACAATCGGAGAGTTTCATCATTTGTTTCTTGTTTTGAAGGAAGACGACTGCGCTTTAAGATATATTTTAGAATGAGTCGCGAAACATTCAATACTATATTGGACCGCGTCATAGGCCTTCCAGACACTGCCTTTCTTCCTGATTCTTCTGCCAGTATTCCTTACTTTATGATAAAGGATGTTGCATACCCTTCAAGACCCTATCTGATCACACCTTTTTCTGGAGCTCTGACGCAATAACACCATATATACAACTACCATCACTCCAGAGCCAGGAGATGCACTGAGTGTGCATTCGGCGGTTTGGCAGAAAGATGGAGGGTATTAAAAACTGTCATAGCAACAGACCTTAAGACTGCAGAAAACATTGTAGTTGCAGCTGTTGTATTGCACAATATAGGCAAAATGACAGAAACAGGGAGAAAAACATGACACAGGCACATAAAGAAATAAGCAAAAAAGACAAATAGACGCACAGATAGACAGACAGACACAGATAAACTGACTGACGGACGGACAGACGGACAGAAAGAGTGGCGAAAATTAAAATAACGTTTCCAGAATTTGATACTGAGTACTATAGGATACAGGTTCTGGAGAGAGAGAGAGAGAGAGAGAGAGAGAGAGAGAGAGAGAGAGAGAGAGAGAGAGAGAGAGAGAGAGAGAGAGAGAGAGAGAATGGCATTTCAACTCACCTGTCATATTATTTTTTTGTTCATTTTCTTGAAAATTCTTTCACTTAACTTCCTTATTCATGACATTTTTGTCCTGTTTATCCATTATGATAGGAATTCTCGGATTAAACTTATAAATTCAAAAGTTTTATAATAAGCATCCATTATTTTGTTTCTGGTTTGGTGTGAAAGTTTGATGCCTAAATCCTGATCTAGAGAAAGACATGCTAGCTGCCTCGAGCTGTCCGATGTCGTATGTCAGATAGCACTATTGTCAGATGTTGGCGACAAGATTTTTGGTGTGCTAGGTCCAATCCTGATTTTCCCGAACACGCTACAAATTTTAAGGGGACTCGTGCTTCTAGATCTAACTTCATCAGCAGACCATGAGTTCAAGAATGCCGATGTTGCCGTTTTTATTCTTTCTTCACAAATTACTGACGAAATGAAGGCCAATTCATAATGTAAATTGTGTTACTTTCATACAATGTATATATAATAACAATATTATGCCCGCGGCCTCTTCATTTTTTTGGTAACCGATGAAAGCATGGGTCTCCCTAACATGAATTTCCCCTGTATTTTTACTGCCACAGTCCATATCTTTCTAGTTTAGGGTGATGCCTCAGCAATCCCATACTATAGTTATTGGACTGTGCGAGGTACGATAATGCGTCAAATGACGTTATCAGCGGCAAAATGGGGAGATTGTTGCCACATTCCAGAAGAGATGGTACTTTGGTAGAGGTAGATAAACTGATGTGCCATCGTTTTGCGCAACTTGCGGTTTTGATTTAATTATGTCAGACCGGCATTCTAATATCCCATCTGGATCCACTTCAAGGTCCAGGTGTTTTGCTTGAATACACAATTCAATAAAGTTCTTTTTTTTTTTTTATTCCATTATAACAACGCCCACTTTTCTGAAAAAGCCTTTCAATTTAAAATCCTTTCTCCCACATGTAACTTCAGAAAAAAACAATAACTAACTTCAAAGCCTCTCTGCAGCTATGAAATGATTAATATGGGTCTGTATTGAACCTCTAAGACTCCGAAAACTGTACAGATTATAGGTCTAGATCTAACGGAAATTCGGGTTTGTTTACATCTGTGCCCCATCGCGACGAGACCACATGGCAAACCATGTCAAAGGTCACTGAAAAAAGGACGTCACTGTCGTAATTCTCCCCTGGATGCAATAAGCTAAACCACGATTTCGATGGTGATAAAAAAACTGTTTTCTTCAATAAATGTTCTGCCTACAGCTTTCATTTTTTTCTTTTATTTAAGGATTGTTTTATTAAAGTTTTTATTCAGGAACAAGGTCACATTGACGTTACCTGGTTTAAAACAGCTTCTCCTGTCGCAGATGAGTTCACCAGCCTTAGAGAAAAGGTGCTCTGACAGCACTGAAGTTACAGGAATGCACAGATAGCTTTTGGCCAGCACTTGCAGCTTTGGCAGCGATCGTTCTCCCGCTACCAGGCCAGTGGATCAGCATCTCTTTTGAGAGGGCTTTCCTCGTTGTATCGCCCCATCTGAAGATAAGGACGATCTCCACGTGGTCGTGATTTGGCTCTCATATAGTCATGAAATTTATTGTCAAAACAAGCCCATATGCTTCTGGTTAATGCTTCTTCAGTTTGGCCTCCACTGTCTGTCACGTCCATCTCTTCTTCCCTTTCTTCCGTGGCAGACATTCTTGCCACCAGCCTCGCTTCAATTTTTCTCACTGCATCTTTGTCTGCAAACGCAAAACTTTTAAAACAGGGATCTAGAAAAGTGCTGACACCTATGATATAAATTTGTTCTAAAGCAGGGAACCTTTTTTGAATCTGCTTTTGCAGTTCCCACGCCAAAGGCAAAGTGTTTCTGTACTTATTGTGCTGTGCATGTGTTGAATTAAATGGAAATGGCGCAGAACCTTTGAAAGGGTCGAAAAGTTGTCACTGCTCAGCTCAAGTGTTGCTTGCTCAAAGGGCTCTAGAACAGAAACGACTTTCCTCATCTTTTTTCTCCCCCCTTCAGACACATATTGCTGCGGTCAGCTAAACACAGTGCTGTGGTAATATGCTCTTCCTATTGCAGAAATCGCTGAATCATGTAAAACGTGGAATTTCAGCGGGTGTCAACGTCTTGAATTAGCTTCCGCTTTTCTTTTCCATGAGTCACTTGAGTTCTCTCAAGACAGTCAGAATGATGGAAGAAAGTGACAATATCAGAGATCTTTTTTTTTTTTGGTTTGGTCAAAATTATTCGACTGTCAATCTTCAGGGCGCCCTTGACGACGATATTTAAGGTATTATGCGCAAAGCATGGCAGCTGTCGAATGTTCAATTTATCCACGGCTGATGTCATGGATGATGCATTGTCGTTAATAATTCTTTTGATCCTCCACTGATTTATTACGCAGTCTAGTTCCTCAGCAATATTGGCAGCTGTATACGCTATCATCAGTTTCCTTGATTCCAGGACTGCTGACTGCAGTGACCAGTGAGCATCAATATTATGTAAGAAGTCCCTGAGTCCGCCGCAATGTCCATAAGTCAGTGGTTAAGGCTATGAACTGGGCTTCAGCAAGTTAAGCCTCAAGTCGCGTTCTCTCTTACTCATAAATCTCGGACAACAGAGTCCTCGCAAGAGTTCGCCTGCTGGGGAGATTGCATCGAGGATCCAATGCTTTCAACAAATGTAAGCCTTCCACAACCATACGTAGGACCAAACGATCACGCATTTGCTTCCTTGGAGTCCCACTTTTGTACTTTACCGCAGCCTGGAAAGTGTCCATTATGTTGGGCTGTGTGCTTGGGCCAGCAGCTGCAGGTTTGGATTAATTGCTTTTTTCTTCCTCATAAAGGACCATACATGACTATACTTGGTACGCTTAGCAGACATATTGAATAAGAAATAATACAAACAAAGCTTTCCTTTAGCTGATCTTCAGATATGGAGAAAAATATAAAAATGTATCTAAAGAAAAGAGGTGTAGAGTAAGTGAAGGAAAACTAAAACTTATTTGTACATATATAATGTAACTAGGATGAGAGACAAATTCCCTAAGGTAAAGGTAATGTTACGACAGAAAATAAATGAATGTAATAGAGTATTGTAATATTTGGAAAAAAAGTGAAATTCAAACAAAAAGAAAAAAAAAAAAAAATTAATGCAACGAAAAATGTGAGAATGCTTCTGGTTCTAATTCAGAAAGAAAAAGAGTGAGTAAAAGATGTAAAGAAAAGAAAGGATGTAAAAAAGGCAGACGGAAATTATAAAGACTTTAAGAATCAATAGAATGGCGAGACGCATACAGCAGCGAGAGCGGGAGGACTGAGAAAGAGCCTGCAGTTAAATCGTTGTATAGTCTGTTCCTGTGATCAGCTGATTATTGCCTAAATTATTGCCGAATACCGCCAACGAGCTGAGTAGACCTAGGTAATTATTTGGGAGAGGATAGAGAGGTCATCCTTGTTTTGGCGAGGAGGGTAGTAAATCTTACTGCGGAGCCCTTGTTTTAGGCACAAAATGCAACCATACACATACAAGTTAAATCACAACCACGTTCATAATGAGCCTGGTTTACATGCCATCTGTTTAGACAGTGCCTAAGATTGAAGCCCACCACCCATTATGTTTGCCTTGTATTTGCCTCACTATTCATCAAGCCAGCGCAGACGAATCCTAACGAATCCTGATGAATCCTCATAAAGCCACTTTATCTTGCAGTTGGGCTAACGTTTCCAGGCCTATGCCTGAGATTCGTACTTTTCCCTAGGCAAACCAATTAAATACCTGTTTCCGGTGATAGAATTAGACTGATATAGACTTCACGATGCCTGCGTAAAATGGTGGTAATTTGAAGGAAAAATTATTTATTTATTTATTTTTTTTTTTACCGACTCGTGTGCAGATGGCAACCAAGTATTTGCGCAATGTGGCATGCCATTTTTTTTTTTACTTCCGAGTTCATGTTTTTCTCCTTTGATATCCTTTTAAAAAGCCCAAAACAGTTCCATTAATTTTGACACCCGCAATAGTATGGAATGCGAGAGTCGATATAATATCAGTGATGAGTTCAATGTAATAGAAAATGTCGAGCGTCAAGGGAATTATGATCTTAAATATCATCTATTCTTTGGATATATGAATTTGACCATTTTTCTTCAGTAGTAGAGGAAACAAGCAATCATAAAAAACAAGTTCTTAATTCTTGCACTTATTCCATCGTAGTCAGATTATAGTTGAATTGTTTCAGTTAGTGCGGAACGATATAGCAACCTGAGCCAATAGACTTAGTGCATCCAGCGGGGAATTCCGGCAGTGACCCTTTTTCCGTGATCTTTGACATGGTTTACCATATGCTTTTCATTGCGATGGGGCATACATGTAAACAAACCCTAATTTCCGTTAGATCTAGACCCATAATCTATATAGTTTTCGGAGTCTTAGAGGTTCATTACAGACCAACACTATTCATTTCAAAGCTGCAGAGAGGTTTTGAAGTTAGTTATTGGGGTTTTTTTTTCATAAGTTGCATGTGGGAGAATGGATTGAAAATTGAAAAATGTAGAAGAACTGAAAGACTTTTTGAGAAAAAGGGGCGTTGTTATTACTGGAATTTAAAAAAAAAAAAAAACAACAACAACTGAACTCATTGAATTGTGTATCCAAGCAGAATACCTGGGCATTGAAGTGGATCGAGATGGGATATTAGAATGCTGGTCTGACATTATTTCATCAGTAATTTGTGAAGGCAGAATAAAAAGGCAACACTGGCATACTTGTACTCATTCTCAGTTGATGAAGTTAGATCTAGAAGCACGGATCTCCTTAGAGTAAGTAGTGCGTTCGGTAAAATAAGGACTGGACCTATTTTCCCAAGTGTTTCACAATTAGTAGAAGGGCCTGAAAGTGAAACTGTTTGGGTAGACTCAGATTACCTTTGGTTTGAAATAAATTGGTCTACTGAGATCTTTCTTTAGATCTAGATCTAGGTCCAGAAGATAAATTGTAGATTCAACCTCTTCCCACACCATGAGTGCATAAATGAAAAATAAATGCTATTCTTAATTTAGATTGCAAGTTTTAATTTGGATTCCATATCAAGATCCCTGTTCTAAGTTTGATTCACTTAACACATTGAGAATGAGAGTGTGGAGAAGTTCAAACTATTCATGAATTAACAGAGATTTCTACACGGGGAACAATCCTGTAAAACTATGCTCTAATGTAGTAAAAAAAAATAATTCCTTAATATTAACATTTATTGCAAATAGTCTCACCGAGGTAAGATGTGGGTTGAAATTGTTATTCAGCTTCACATACATCTTGTCCTCTTCGTAACGAGCATTATTAGCCTTCCAAACACTAGATCTAGATCTAGA
>BLXT01000976.1:1706673-1720966 GCA_019648995.1 Plakobranchus ocellatus
GTAACAAAAACCTGTCAGCATTTTCCTCAAAAGTAGCAAGCTCACTCCAAGCTTTTAAGCCAATCTAAACTTTTGCCTGGTGTGTCCAGTTCATAGAGGCTTATGACAAGTAACATGATCTGTGAAGTGGATTTGATACCCAACACTAGGAAAACACTCATGCTTGATCCCTGGTCATAGGAAGCTATCAAGCACCCGAAGCCCGAGGTGCCCAGGCGATCTGTTTGTGTATCTACTTAAACACATAGGAACCTTAATTGGAATTAAGGCCACGTAAAGAATTTCTGTAAGACTTAAGAGACAAGAAACGTCCACACATATTCAGATTAGGAAACCTTTCTATTGCAGTTGCATTCATTATGGGTGGTTCGGTTTCGTATTGCATTCTTAGAACCTTGTCAAATCGGCCGTGGTCTTCTTAAAGTCGACATTTAGAGTTTAGGATATGGAAACACGATTTGAAAACTTAATAAAGAAAAAGAAAAGACATTTTTGGGTGGCTGGTGAATTGAAGTGGGAAATAAGAGGGTGCAATCTTTTTTACTTTGTGGCTCAATCATTATCATTATGATGCCACATTCTCTTCACGATTATGGAAGGCGAATGGATAGTAAAGAACAACTTATCCAAACAAAAATGAACGAAAGCTATTCAACTTGATCTCGTATTTAACCAAAAGTCTCCTATGCTATCGTAACTCACTGGGTAGCTTGGAACCCTAGGACAACAATATTTGAATATCTTATTTGGAGCCGCCAGTGGGAAATCCTTAGTCCTAATTGCCATTAAGAAACGCTGCTGTATTGAGAAAGAGATTTTTCTACGCCACCCTCAGATTGTCCTGCTTTTTTGTTGGACTGCTATTGATTGTCAGTTAGGGCTAGGTTAAAGTATCGGTTGATGACGTGAGAAGGTTTTTGAGGCCCTCACATGGTATGGTTATTTTAGCTGCTCTTGCCGCAGGAATGTCCAGTCTGCTCTAAACCCTTTATGTTTCTATCCCGCACTTCTTTGTTTCATTTTTAGTATCTGAAGTATGGCGAACAGTATTTTGTAAAATTAATTGTGCATGATTAATTTCGAGCTAGCTAAATATACAAAAGAAAAGATAAAACTGATATAGAGAAAATATTTATACAGAGAGAGAGAGAGAGAGAGAGAGAGAGAGAGAGAGTGAGAGAGAGAGACTGAATGATACATATAATCAGATAGACAGATAGGCGGAATGTAAATTTGATAAATTGATAGCTAGCTAGATTGACAGACAGATAGATAGATAGATAAACAAATAGAGAGATAGACATGTAGATATAGATAGATGGAGATACAGCTTGATAGCTGACTAGATATATAGATGGGCATGTAGATATACAGACTGGTCCATTAGTGAATCTAAAAGTAATTTATAAGAGATACAGAGAGATGAAAAAAAGAAGAAAAGAGATTATCTGAAATATTTTATTATTACAAAGAGGACAAGAAGAGCAAATAGTGGATATTTAAAATGAATTATTAATTTATACGTAATGGATAATTAAATTCGTGGTTTCCTTCATTTATGGTATGATTATGTTGTAAATAAAAACAAATATTCTTTAAAAAAAATCCTGATCCGTTTTGATGAAGAACTGACAAGGATCTTTGGCCACACAAAGTTCCTCTTCAAGAATCGTAAAAAAAAGTAAAGATCCATTCTGGAATCACATTGCATTTATTTTGTGATGAATACTTTCACCACCGCCTTTATTATCTAAATATTCATCAGATTAGGAATATAAATATCTTAAATAGCACAGAACAGGTTCACTGGGAGAAAAATATTTATTCCTGTTAAAAAGTAGATCTATTTTTTGTCTTTGCAGAGCATTGTGTGTAAAAGTTTCATTTTTCAAACGAATAATGGAACTTTTCAAATAAACAAATGATCGTTTATGCATTTTGTGTCTGTGGGAAAAAAACTGGGAAAGATTTGGGCCTTGACAATAATCAAAAGAATACAGCTTTCCAGTTAAATTCTAGAGTTACTTTAAGACGAAAAATTTCTGCACTAAAGTTCTTGTTGCTTGAATATATAGGCTAGTTATACATTTATATTCATGCATAATTATTCAGCCAAGTTTAAGTTTAAATTACGCCTAAGGCGGTAATCAAATCTTAGAGATCGCTGAACCATATCAGATCATGTGGCATGTTGAAACATGCACGACACTGCACTATCGTAGTCATGCACATCAGACACACTTTGACATTCCCATAAATGTTAAGCAATTGCTTTTACGCTCCCACTAAATATCAATCTTTGCCACTACTCTATTTTGCAAACGTGATAAATTTTTGATGAATGATCGTTAGATCTAGTTTACATTCTATAAAGCATTGAAAACCTACGTTTCTTTTAACTAAGAAAAACACACGATAAAGTAGAGCAGTACGGAGGTAATCAGCCCGCTGAGATGTCTTTGTGATACCTATTACTTGAAATATTTTTATATTGTCAAGGCAAATGGTCGCTTATTTTTATTGCCCAGGTACCGGCATAGGATTTACCCAATCAAGCAAATAGGAAGAAGTAACCCTTACAAAAGAAGGATTAAAATATTAATGCCGGCCCATTGAAAAAAAAGAGTGAGTAAGAAAGAATGGAAGATGATAGCCTTGTAATGTCAGTAACATAAAGGTTGTTTCAAGTGGGTTAAGAGAAAAAATATGATCAATTTAAGAATTTTATATCTTGACGTTTTTCTTCTGTTAGCAAACATTGGAGTATCACATCTCGAAATTGATATCACAAAGTGTCGCAAGTGCCCGTCTGAAAACTATAAATTGTAATGCCCACACAATTTTTTTAGCATGGATGAACAATTACAGAAGATAAGAAATGCACTTTGAGCTTATTTCTCTTATGAAAAAGAATCAGGAAGGCGGGTAAAATGTGATCCTAACGTCTCCGCCCTTAACTGCCCCTATCGATTAAACACATCCGCACAAACACGCACACACACACACACACATATATATATATATATTATATATATATATATATGTGTGTGTGTGTGTGTGTGTGTGTGACTCTTACAAAGTAGGAACAAGTTTGTTTTCATTTGCCGATTGTTAATACTAATTGAAGTGAATGGTGCAATTTGTATGAGCGTCAACAGGTTAATAATGAAATAGTGAGATAGGCAGGCAAAGAGAGGGAACAAGAGAGAGAGAGAGAGAGAGAGAGAGAGAGAGAGAGAGAGAGAGAGAGAGAGAGAGATTAAAAGTTAAAGCACCATATTAATTTTTTTCATGATGCAGTACCCACAAATAATAAGATGAACAACCACACAAAAGTTAGAGAGAAATCTATAGGAAATCTAAGCACAGTTTTCGAAACCTCAGCCGTGAAATGTGGTTTCTTGATTCTATTCTAGATTTTTGAAACTGAAAAGAGTTCATAGTGGAAATCATTGTCCGGACTTCAGTGGCATAAAATCAGAAC
The DNA here is from genome assembly GCA_019648995.1 of Plakobranchus ocellatus. Lineage (NCBI taxonomy): Eukaryota > Metazoa > Mollusca > Gastropoda > Plakobranchidae > Plakobranchus > Plakobranchus ocellatus. The sequence continues at coordinate 1,710,158 of BLXT01000976.1, forward strand.
AAGTGCCTTGCTTTTTCCCAAGAATCGATGCTTTTACTATTTCAATAGAAGTATTAAAAAAAAACAACCCAAAGTCTTTTGTTCATTCTATCCGCATTGATCGAAGACAGCATTTATTTAGCTAAATCTTTCTTTATCATAAGGGTACCGTGAACCGCTACAATGTTTTGTGCTATTCGTAGAGTCTCAAAAGAAGCAGTAATACTACGGATTTGACAAAAAAGAGGAGTTAATCCTTGTAACAAAAAATTAACGACTAAAGGGTTAATCCCTGTCTCAAAAGATATAGCACGGCACTAATCCCTTCCTCTATTCAGATGCTGTTCCATGGGACAGGAATCCGCGTCGATTCATCAAAGGAAGAACCACGGAACTTTGATTGTAACTCAGGTTCTTTTGTCAGGGAAATAACTAATGCTCCGTAAAGTTTAGCGCATAGATTTATTTTAAGGCTAATTTTGGGAACACTTTTTCTTTAATACAGATTTCATTAATATTTTTGTCGATGAACTTTGTGCTTTGTAATGAAAGCCATGGTCGAGTTGCGACCAACGATGGGAAAGGGTAAATGTCATGATTTTGATAAGGAGAATTCCTTAAATCTGTTTCAACCTATGTCCGCGCACGCGTGTGTGTTTATGTGACGGGATTGAAAGTGCTGTCATTATGCCTTGGCTGTAAAAGTTCGAGGAATGTGTGACAAATTCATGTCTTCTATATCGTTTCGCTTTAAAAAGCTATTGAATAAAATCACGGTTCAAAGAAGCCAGGGTCAACGTCTAGAAATGTGACTCTAAGAAAAGGGGGGTAAGATACATAGATAGATAGATAAATGGATTTAGATAGAGATAGAGAGATAGAGAGATAAATTGATAGATAGATAGATTTAGATAGAGATAGAGAGATAGAGAGATAGATAGATAGATAGATAGATAGATAGATAGATAGAGAGAGAGTGAGTGAGAGAGAGAGAAAGAGAGAGAGAGAGAGAGAGAGAGAAAGAAAGGAAGGGAGGAATACATATATGTATTCATAGTTATATTTATATAAATAACTAAATATCTGATGCATGATATACGGCCAAATAAACTGTGATATTAAAAAAGTCCAACTATAGGATGTTCAATATTTAGACGATTTGTCACTAATTTCTAAATCACCTACATAGCACGGCGTGTGTAGTGAGTATGGGACCTAAAACAGTTTGTGCTTGCCGAAGAATATTACTATTTTTACAAAGTTCTACATATGCCACATTTACTAGGTCTATCGATTAGATCATCTTGTTTGTTTCAAACACCTGAAAAAAAAACCTGTTATCTAGCTGTAAACAAGATAGATTAGATAAATCATACACAGTATTCCTTATCTATATATGTCCCGTTGTTATCAAATGAAATCGAATCAGATGATCACCTTGCATCAATAGATAATACCGCACCGAAAAGGTAAATGCTACGATTCAAACACAAAAAAGTATTTTGCCTTGAACATAGTTATGAAAGTTCGTGATATCGATGATAAAGTCTCAATTGTGTCCACCTTAAGTCGTATATCTTTGCCCTATTAAAATGAAATTTTAAGAACATTCATAGAACTTAAACCTGACAAAGTTTTTCACGTCTGGCTGGCTGCATTAGAGTCGCATTCCCTTTGCAAACGTTTCTATTACTGCAGGCATCAGTAAGACTGAAAAATAATAATATTGTATGAGGCACAATGTAGAAAATGTTTTAACATAACTGGCCATAGAACTTGAAAATTTTATATTTTCCAAATCAGTAAAAAATCCCAATCTGTCGATCAACACTTTTTTTCAATCTTAAGCTACGGAAAAAAAATGTTTTCAATCGTACCCAATAGATTTCATCTGCAAGCCTCGTTGTTTTAACCGTATGTCATCAAAAGCAGACCTAGGCCTAGGTCTCTCGATAGGGAATGGCGGGACGGTGAAATTAGTTTTCTCTCATGAGTGAGATGAAAAAAAATGTGCAGTTTTAGCCAAAATTTATAGGGATTCAAAATAAGCAAGAGAGACTGCTTTTCCATAACATTCATAAATCCTTGTTAGTTATCATTATTAACAATTGCTGAATGTATTAATTGTTGACAATTTTGCGCAAAATTTCTTCACTCTTTTCATTGGTTTTAATTGTGACATTCAGACACAAGGTTTCTGCGATAAGATACTTTAATGATTTTATGTAGCAGACGCTGCTTATCGAAGAGTGATAACCCTTGAATTACCGCTCACTCTAGGTGAGCCTCTGTAATAGGCTTTACATGCTTACTGCCCTTCAATCTTGCTGCTGTTTAGAACTGCAGCAAGGAATATCCATTTTGACATTGATGTTCTCCTATTTCACTTAAGACTTTTTTATTTCATCCTCAGTTTTGGGAGGTGATCTCTGACGAGCATGGCATCGACCCAACAGGAACCTACCACGGGGACAGTGATCTGCAGTTGGAGAGAATCAATGTCTACTACAACGAGGCCACCGGTAAGATGGAGAAAGTTTGAGATCAATGAGAGAGAAAGTAGGATTAAATGACGAAATAAATAAAAGGTGGAGCGAAATGAGGGAAAATAGGAAGTGAGGAAGGAGGGATAAAGGAACAGATTGATGATTAGGGGGACGGATCGAGAGGAGAGAGAGATGGAAAAGAAAATAAGGTAATAAAAAGACGAAAAAAAAGCGCACAAACCGAGAGAGAGAGAGAGAGAGAGAGAGAGAGAGAGAGAGAGAGAGAGAGAGAGAGAGAGAAGGATAGGGGGAAAGAAAAAGAGGAAGAAGAAGAAGAAGAAGAAGAGTGTGCATAAAAAGGAACAGGCAAAGTTTTACAGAACAAAATCATATCGATTGTACATTTTGTAGCAGGAGGATATTACAGCAAAAGAGGGGCACATACATTTAGGCAGAAAAAGTATCAAAACACCCGGTTTCGAAAATTTCAAAACGCATATGAAATTTTGATTGCAGAACTTAGTTTTGTACAACACATATAATTCTCACGATTTGAAATCTATCACACAAAACTCATGAATACTTTTTTTTTTTCAGGTGGCAAGTACGTGCCTCGTAGTGTTCTCATTGATTTGGAACCAGGTACCATGGACAGCGTCCGATCTGGATCTTTTGGACAAATATTCCGCCCGGACAACTTTGTCTTTGGTAAATGATGCTTATTGGAAATTTTAAGAACTCTTAACAGCCAAAAAGTGTGAGAAATTTTCTTAAAGTACTAACTAGTCTGTTTGTGTGGATCTGGGAAATAACTTCTTTTTTCGATAAGAAAAATTTTGCTGATAGTATAAAAAATGGCCAATGAAATGAAAACGGAAAATGAAAATCCATAACACCTTTTTTCATGAGAATCCTCTAATGATATTAAATTTGCACGATGAAACAAACTAAGTAAAGAAAGAGAACATCTTTTTTAATTCAGTAAGGGAAAGGTATATTTTTTGTCCCGTGTTGACCTTCACTTGTTTACAGCTGTTGTATTTTTCATCTGAAACCACGCCAGTGATCAGAACCCTTGATGTGAAATCACAGCTATGTTTTTGTGTCCATGCACGCACTAAATTATTTTATCATGGACGTGTAATACAGGCTCAAGCACAAGGACGTTCGTGATCGTTTTATGACAGTTACTTTGCCCTATGTGGCAATTATGAAGTAAAGAAAGGAATGAGAAAGCTATCAAAAATAAACACAGCAAAGGTTAGGTTGTCATGACGTGCGCTGCATTTTAGTTTAACAAAATGGAATATTCAAATGCCACTTTCGCACATCAAAGTATAGCTGAGATTATCTTCAAGTGCCTCCGCCTGTCACAGCTGCTCTCAAGCAGAGGTTTCATCTAAAAAACAAAATACTCAAAACCAAGGTCGAGTTGGGGGCTTTGATTGAAAGGCTAGAGCGCTGTTTGATGATGGTATATGGAAAAAACCCCCATTATTTTTCGCTTTGTACCCTGTCCTTAACGATCAAATGTGCAGTAATGATTACAGCTATCTTTTATAATCGAAGATAAAGACCCCTTAAAAACAAAAAAAAACTCATAGTCCGTACATTGCAGGTCAGAGCGGCGCGGGCAACAACTGGGCCAAAGGTCACTACACAGAGGGTGCCGAGCTTATCGACTCTGCTCTGGATGTGGTGAGGAAGGAGGCTGAGGGCTGTGACTGCGTGCAGGGCTTTCAGGTGAAATCTATTGGTTTCAAATTCATGTATAGGACACTGCGAAGCCTTTCAAGAATCCAAATGACAAAATTACCGTCCAAACTATACTTATGCGTTTTTTAAGTGCTTATGTCTCTATACTCAATACTGGCTTTTACGTTGTTTTGTATTCCCAGCAAGAAATTCTTACTTTTGAATTTCATTCTACAACCAAACGTTTAATCTCTTGTCTTTAAAAGGTGTAACCCTTTCATCACAACCCTTCATATGTATGTGCCCTTCTCTCCCAAAAGAAGACATGTGCGAGCAGCAGTTAATGACTCAGTGGTTTTCATAAATTATATTTGGGAAAAAAAGTATAACAAATCACTCATTGGTGCTAATGGTTATCAAGCCAAGGAGGAAAGCGCCCAAAGTTTATAACTATAACGCTAGGGATAAAGTGAAGAGACCACTAAGCACTTCGGTAGGATTATCCTCAATAGTAAGTAGTACCAAATACATATCTAGCTGAGTTTCAACATCTAAAATGAACAAGCCTGAAAAGATTTTCGTCTTGTTGTAATTTTCCATTATAGCTGACGCACTCCCTAGGCGGAGGAACTGGTGCCGGAATGGGTACCCTGCTCATCAGCAAGATACGAGAGGAATACCCTGACAGAATGATGAATACATTCTCTATTGTACCCAGTCCTAAGGTGGGTCTCATTAGACGATTTTCATGCAAAATAAAGCTTATATAGTACAAGCATCTTTGTCGTCCCCCACCAAACGGTCTTTACTTTGAGTATCGGTCTCTGTAGGTCTCGGTCTTTCAACATTTTGTCATTCTCAGCTACTGTTGATCTCAATATCCCGAATGCCCATTCCTACTACCAGTTTGGTCTTCTATTGATATTCTTCCTCGTTTTCCCTCCTCGTCTCATTTTAGAGCCAATAGAAAATATGCCAGAGAAAGGCAAATACTTATGTTACTGATGACTATTGCTTATAGATAATTCAATGACGCCATAAAGTGAGTGAGATGAAGGCTATCATCTTCAATATATTGTCAACTTAGATAAGCAGTTCACTCCAAGTTACATTTTTTTGAAATTTTTTAGGTATTGAGATAAAACGAAAGACCTTTCAACAATACTTTGTTAGGAGAAAAATGTAAAAAAAAAACGTGAGATAAAGGCATAAGTGTTTACGTTCTTCGTTATCTTTATGCAGCTGATAATTGACGAGGTGAAAAATAAATGACTCATAAGTAACGAAGAGCAAACTAAGCAAATGAAGAGTGCAGCTGAGTACATGGTCTGATGAATAAATTACATTGTGACTTTAATCTGATGTACTCTGTTATATATCTAATGAGAATAAAATGACATAAATTAATGACGCATTGGAAGCAAAAGATTAAAAAAAATTAAAACTCTATCAATCTATACATATATGGTACACGTTTTTGGGACATAGCTAGAGAGGAGTAAACTTAAACCTCGTCAGAAGGATAAAGATTACATGTAGAATATTCGTGAAGGTGACTTTCCCAACTTCTGATCATTTCTAGGTGTCTGACACTGTAGTTGAGCCGTACAACGCCACCCTATCGGTTCACCAGCTGGTAGAAAACACTGACGAGACGTTTTGCATCGACAACGAGGCTCTCTACGACATCTGTTTCCGGACTTTGAAGCTGACCACACCCACCTATGGCGATCTGAACCATCTGATCTCCGCCACTATGTCTGGTGTGACTACCTGCTTGAGATTTCCTGGTAAGGGAGGTGTTAAAGTGGAAGGAAAATGAATTACAGGAGTCAGAGAAACAAGTGCGCGTGTGTGTGAGTGTGGTTTTGTGTACGCGCATTGTTAATGAAAGCAGTATACTTCAAACATGTCTGCAAAAATAGAAGTGAAAAATGAAAGGACGAAGAGAAGGAGGAAAGAAGTACCGGTATATACAGTTTGGGAAAACTGCGTTCACATCCAAATAACCTTAAATATGTGCAGTAATGTCTCCGCTATGAAGCTGTATGTAGTTCGTTAAATTGTATTTAAATATAATCTCCTCTGTTCTTTGTCTCGCAATCTTATAAACAGCCGTACGAGCCGTTTAGCATACAGAGCTGTTCTGTTCTTGAGTAGGTGTTACTGTAGCTATCTACTAGTACTAGCATTGAACCGATTCTCTGCCAGTAGCAGAAAAAAATGATTACAGCATCTTATCAATTGTGAGGCAATAGCAGAGTCAAATGGAGAGAAAGAGAGAGAGAAAAAGAGAAAGAGAGAGAGCAGAGAGGGGCAAAGAGAGAGTGAGAGAAAGAAAGAGAGAGAGAGGAAGAGAGAGAGAAAGAGAGAGAGAGAGAAAGAGAGAGAGAGCAGAGAGGGGCAAAGAGAGAGTGAGAGAAAGAAAGAGAGAGAGAGAAAGAGAGAGAAAGCAGAGAGGGGCAAAGAGAGAGTGAGAGAAAGAAAGAGAGAGAGAGAGAAAGAGAGAGAGAGAGCAGAGAGGGGCAAAGAGAGAGTGAGAGAAAGAAAGAAAGAAAGAAAAAGAGAGAGAGAGAGAGAGAGAGAGAGAGAGAGAGAGAGAAGGGTTACGATAATTTCAGCATTATCTAGTCTCATAAACGGGATTCGTATGTGCAATTTTACTATAAAGACTAATCAGCGAGACATACAATTTCCTCGCTATTTTTAACCTCTTATACCTCTATCCTTACTCTAAAGGCTAGAGCAGACAAAGCTGGCCACCAGCAATAAACATGTATACATAGTTATGTCTTTCCTCGCCCAGGCCAACTGAATGCTGACCTGCGAAAGATTGCAGTCAACATGGTTCCCTTTCCACGTCTGCATTTCTTTATGCCTGGCTTCGCTCCCCTTACTTCAAGGGGAAGTCAACAGTATAGGTAATAGTGTTTTTTAGCATAAGCAAGTTTTACTGCCCCTGAATTTGGCGTTGACTAAGACGCACTTGTAATAATATCAAGTGTGAAAAATGTTGAGGGAGAAAAAATTTTGATTTTATCCATGTTCCGGTATACTCATGGGTATATTTTTTTTTAATGCGAACGAAATGCAATTTTTTTCCATTTCCAATATTTTGTGCGGAAAAAAGAGCAATTATGTTTTGACCATTTCTCTGTAATATTATGCTTAATAATGTTCTTTATTTTTGGAAATTTTTTATTGCTTTTTTTTTTTCATAAATGGTAATAATAAAAAAAAAGATAATGAATCCACGGCTCATAGTTATTTTGTCCATTCAAAATTTTTTTGTGCGATGCTAAAAGATTGTTTAAGAGGCTTCATAATTTTACATTGAACCTACAGACAGAAAGAAAAAATTCAGATCATTACCCTGAATTTTACAAGAAAATAAAAAAAACATAAGAGAATGTAATCCATCGGAATATCTTACTTTTTATTTCTGGTGCAGTGATCTGTTTTTAATTAACTCATTTTTTTTTTAGTCATAGATGGAGGTAGAAGCATTTAGCAAGTAAGTTTCGATTTATTATTATACCTTCAGAGCTTTGACTGTTCCTGAGCTAACCCAACAAATGTTCGACGCCAAAAACATGATGGCCGCTTGTGATCCCAGACATGGACGCTACCTAACCGCCACTGCTATGTTTAGGGGACGCATGTCCATGAAAGGTCAGAGTGGGCCAATAAGAGTAACACCGGAATACTATTACGTTTACGTTTTTGTTGAATATTTCTCTTCTTTTTACGGCATATTTTTTAAAAACACAGAGCTTAATTTTTTATGGTTACTAGATGTCCAGCTGTTACATATTTTGCAATCAAATAGAATGAACGATTACAAAATACCTATAGATTTATTCATGATGAAACTTTAAGAATACTCTTCATAAACTTGTAAGTAGCTAAAGTTGAAGATAAAAAGTATAATCTATTTCGCAAAAATGCAATGAAAAAAAAAACAGGAAATAAGGTTTCTTCTTTTTTAGCAACATTAAACTTGTTAAAAATCCAAGAATAGATTTGCTAGTCTTACGTAACTATGAGTACTTTTAGACAACATTCGCGATTTTAAAAATGCAATTTTCAAAGTCTTGTGTCGGTCGAGCTATGTCCTGGGGATGTGTCAAGTGGCGTTTGCTTCTCTTCACCTTTTGCGGAAGCTTTTAGGACCGCCATAGCAAAAATAAAAGCTTCTTCATTTTATTACAGTAGGGGATGAGTACCATAACGGGGACTTGAGAACCAAGATGCTTTGGCCTCATTTTACTTGACATCCTCCATCCCAAGTGAACTAGGGCTTGAAAAAAGGCGAAAATAACTATGATCATATTGTTCTTGACATAGTAAAGATTATAAAGCTGACGCTAAAGGGTAATGATAAAGTTTAAGAAGAGAAGGATATCTAATGATGGTGGTGGTGAAGCTGTGATGATTATAATCAATGTACTGATAATTAAGATGACTATGATAATTTTATGGTAATCATTCAACATGAGCATAAAAGATATATTACCTGATATTGTTTACCTGACTCGGGCTTTCATTTCTGTGTTACAGTAAAAAAAGATGTATGCAAGTTTTAAAAAAGGCCTTCAAGAAAAATCTATTCTGTTTTTATTGAGTATCCCCTATCACGTGGCGGTGAAGAAAGCTGATGAAAAGCAAAATGTGATTCCATACAATTATTTGATACTTTACCACTGCTGTTTTTTGTGTTTAAAACAGAGGTGGATGAGCAGATGCTGAACGTCCAGAATAAGAACTCCTCATACTTCGTGGAGTGGATCCCTAACAACGTGAAGACAGCAGTATGCGACATTCCGCCCAGAGGGCTCAAGATGTCGGCCACCTTCATAGGCAACACCACGGCCATCCAGGAACTGTTCAAGCGGGTGTCTGAGCAATTCACTGGTGGGTGGAGTCTGAACGCACACGTTTTTAAAACCCAAGACTTACTTTGAAAATTATTATTTAATATTTTGTCTTTTTAAAGTACAGTTTTCAACTTGATACGTTTTTTTTCTACACCTCTGAGACAGGAAATGGTATGCATGACATTCTATTTCATTCCGCCTTTCAAGATCCTTGAACCCTGCTGAGAATATCCCTTGCCACTCACTGAACTAATGCCCGTTTCTTTACTGCACAGCTAAACATGGCCGATACCCATATGTATGTGCCATATTGCTACGAGCATGAGGTTAAGTCACACGAAACTGGATTTAATTGAAAATTTGCAAAAAGCTACTGACCTATGAAGTTGAAACGTCACATATTAAGTCTCTGACGGCATCGTCTTTAATGGCCGATATCTTCCTTTTGAAAAATCAATAAATTTTGAATCATTTGAATAAAGTAAGAAAATTCTCAGTGTCTAATCTCACCTGGCTGCACTGAATGTCCTTAATATACCCAATCTCGTCCAATGCCTAACCTACTGTTTGAAATGCTGACCATCTCGATAAATTATAACATGACGGGATTTGTGGTTTGGCGTTAAAATGTTGTTTGGAAACCTCTGTGGGTTTTTTTTCATCAAATCTCAAGACATTTCTTTTACAAAGAAAGATTATTATTTGCCCGACTTATTCTACTTCTAAGCTCCCTATCTTTGTGGCTGATGGCCAGTAATATAGAATGATAGCGCGCATTAGAAAACTGTACGTTGTTCATGAGACTGCAACTCATTTTAACTCATTATTTAGAAGCAAATTTTGTCAACCACAATGCCCTCAACTTTGAGGTGTCGGTGGCGAGGGCATCCCTCGGTTTTAAAATTTAAAAGAACCTCATCATTCCTTATGTCAGTTTTCTTCTTCTCATATTTATTATTTTTATCTTTAACAAGACTGTTTTCAACGTCTCGTTTATGTACTCCCTCACACTTGACATCTTTCCTTCTACAAAGCTGTTCCCAACGTTCCTGTACATTATCTACATATCACCACCTGAACAGAGCTTTGTAAGACATCATGCTTTGCAGATATTTCAAAAGTTATTTTTTGCTTAAAACGTCTTTCTTTTAATGCACTATTTACGTTCGAACTACGACAACTTACTAGCCATGTTCCGACGCAAGGCCTTCCTCCACTGGTACACTGGTGAAGGTATGGACGAGATGGAGTTTACTGAGGCCGAGTCCAACATGAACGATCTTGTGTCCGAGTATCAACAGTACCAGGTTTGTAGCAACAGGTTTTCAATTGTGAATTCGTCGCTCTCATGCAAATCTCAGGGACATGCCTTTTCCCACATTCTAGGGTAGGAAAAAGCAATTATTTAAATAAAGTATTGATTGAATGAATCATGATTTATAAAACAAGTTGTGCTTTTTGAAGAAATTATTGTCGTTTAAAATATTATGTCTAGATACAAGACATTGAGTTATAACTTACATCGTGCATTCAATTTGAATCATAATATAACCACATTTCAAATGAACATTGTCTGACCGATTTAGGACAGTTAAAAAAACAAAAACAAAAAAAATTGGAAAGAGGCAAGACAAGAGTGAATTCTTTTTATGATAATGTTCAGAACACTTTTACACTGAAATTCATTGGTGTTTATAGTTTGTAAGAACAAACCATAAAAATTGTTGATGCTTTGAATTGTTCTCCTAAAAACAAAACAAAACAACCCCCCC
>BLXT01000976.1:1759083-1769419 GCA_019648995.1 Plakobranchus ocellatus
GAAGAAGAAGAAGAAGAAGAAGAAGAAGAAGAAGAAGAAGAAAAAGAAGAAGAAGAAGAAGAAGAAGAAGAAGAAGAAGAAAATGACGACGACGACGAAAAAAAAAATCAACCAAAAACAACAACAACAAAAAAGAGAGAAACTTTTTCAATGTTATATACGTACAAAACATGAAGAAAGACGAGGGAGAAGAAATGGGTGTGGGTGATAAATTGGCGAAAAGATGAGTATCATTGCATCAAATTTCGCTTACTCGTCTGTATGAGAGGATTTCTCCGTTGTTTTTTTTTTCACAACTTTCAATATTTTTTGCATCAGCGTCAAATGAAGATATGTTATTCACTTCAATTTGTTAATCTGCTGTTTTATCTTAAAGCTCATTAAAAAGGTATTTTCGGTACGTATGTTAAGCCTATTTTTTTTCTTTTATTGACAACTAAAAAAAAATCTTTCTTAATTTGTATGTGAAGGTTTGTGTGTGTTCGTGTGTGCCTATGTGGGAGTCAAAACGAAAGACATCTTACTTAAATGATATATGCAGTTATGAGTTCAGTTCAATATACAATTTTATTGTTGGTAAAAATATTTGAAAGAAAAACTGTATTTTACAAAATGTGTTACATAAAGTATGCTTTCACTGTTCATGGTGCATTTTTCTGTGAGGAAGATAACGCATACATTTATTCGATCAAACGTTTTTCACGCCAATACTCATTGAGGTTTTTTTTTTTTTGAGCCATGTAATAAAATGATCGATGCTAACTTTCATACATTCGTTTTCAGTTTTTATTGATGAAAACCAAAAACACAAAGATTACCTTAATTGTTTCTATCTAAGTTGATAGAGTTATATTCTAGTGCAGAAAGTTTTGGTTCGAACTAATTTCTGAGGATCTTTTTTTTTTTTTTTTTAAACTTTCAAGCTTATCAGACTTTCAATTTTTATTGCGCCATTTTTTTACTTTTATATTTTTAAGGAATTCTTTTTTCACCCTTCGTCCAAAATCTTAAAACTGAGGATTTTTTTCTTTGGATTCAATTTTTGTCTGTGTTTTGAAAATTGACTGCAAATTAATTTTGACCTGCTTATAATAATAACTCAGTTCTAACGAATCCTTTATACATAAGATTATGTCTCCGTATGTTTTATGACTCCTGATACTTGAGATTTTCTTACTCTTATAATTTTCTCCCGTCTGGTTTAAAACTGCTCACAATATTTTCTTGCATTTCTTTCGTTTCTCAGTTTCATACTAGAAGAAAGAATTAGTAGATATCAATTTTTCCCAACTGAGTGGTTGCATAGGCTTCTGACTAAGTATAGCATGTAATTGTGTAACTGCATCATGTATATATGTGAAAAACGTTTTTTTAATTATACCCTATCTTCCCAAATTTACACAGAAAACCTTTTATTCTCTCTTCTTTTGTCTGACTGTCTATCTGACTATCTGTCTGTCTGTCTGTCTGTCTCTGTCTCTGTCTCTTTCTCTCTCTCTCTCTCTCTCTCTCTCTCTCTCTCTCTCGCCCTCTCTTTCTCATCCGACTCCCACAGTGAAACAAGATGAAAATTCATCATGCAGAGAATAATATGTGCCGCAGCGCGAATAATGGGTAAAAGGTGACGAACAGTTAGACTCTAATAGACTGGGATTGTGGGATGTGGTTTCCTTCAGATTCATTGGAACTCACACGCAATCACAGACGCATTCATTCAATAGTAAGGGAGAAATGCTTTAGTATGAACTATGAGTAAATATCGCCAAATAAACAGTGTATCTATCTATTTATCTATCTATCTGTCTATCTATCGATCTATCTATCTATCTATCTATCTATCTATCTATCTATCTATCTATCTATCTATCTATCTGTCTATCTATCTATCTATTTATATATGTATTAAACTTTACACTCTATTATCACGTGACGATGAATTTTTTTTTCTGCATAGAGTTCGTCAAAAAGAAGCTATTATCAGGCTCTCAGGCCCCCATCAGACCAGGGCATCGATTACGGGCTTGAACCCGCAATAGATATGTTCCCTCAGATATCAGAGATGTTCGCTACCCATTGTGCCACCATGTCCCTCACCCCAACATAAACAGAAACTAAAGCAATTCTTCCCTTCTCTATTCTTTTCCTTTACTGACTTTATAATTTATCTATGAAACTATCTTTATTATTTTATCTTTGGGAAAGAAAGCCGAATATATGAATCAACGAAAAAAATTGGATGCTAGCAATGAAGTGCACCAGTGAAAGAAGGATTCGGCTTTTACATTGTAAAATACTAAACAATACACTCATGTCCGAAAAACGTTTACCAACATAAACTAATGAGTCTAAAAACCAATAGGCTGTGCACTTACAGCAAAGAAGTAGATTTTACAGAACATTTTTTTTCTATATAAGTGAAATTCTTAGTCAGGTATGGAAAAAAATAGAAAATAAAATCATAGGTTTCAGGGCCAGAAGAGTACGCCTCGATACTGAAACAGTATTATTCGGAAGGACTCACAGTCATGTTCTGAATTTAATAATGTTTAAAAATTATAAATAACGCAATATTAATATAAAAGATGTAGATCTCAAACATGAAATGGAATGAAAGAGGTAACACCATACATGTATTCTATAATGGAGCTGATCTAAGGACAATCTGGCATTTGAATGAATAACGAAATAAATAAGTAGATGATTAAATCAATAAATAATTTGAAGCATACAATAATGGCAATTTGATTGTATGTTTACTTTATTTTATTTATGTTCTTATTTATTGGTAAATGTATTTTTATTTTTGGCTTATCTGTCTCAGTATATACATATATGTTGCTATGTTATTTATTTTTTATTAACAAGCTACTTACAATCCTAATTTCTGTCGAAGGCCTTAAAGATATTAGACAAAAACCCATCCAAGAGAGTTTTTTTGGGGGGTTGATTCAAATTTTTGTATGACCTATCCAGTGCCAAAGGAACTTCAATAGTAATATCTCTTCACTCATCTTGGTCACGTGGCCAAAGTACTAGTATTATGTTGTTGAAACAGAAAAAGAACTACGCAGAAAAAAATTATAGCATGAAGCTATTCGTGGGTGGTTTTTTATATTTTCTCTCTTTAATTACGTGTTTATTATTTCACTTTTGCGAATTGAATAATTAAGAACGTGAAAATACAGAAAAAAAAATATTTTAAAAATGAAAGCACTTGAAGACATCGTGTACGATCATGTAAAGGCATTCTTGACATAAAATGCATATAAACATAAAATGTAGTCCTGTGTGATTCAATTGCCAAACAAGAGGGAGCATCTGTCTACAAATATTTACACATCAACCTTAACAGATGCATCTGAGCAAGATTTTTTTTTTTTTAAGAAGAAGAAGGAGAAGTGGGGGAGAAGAAGGAGGTGAAGGAGGAAAAGGAAGAAAAGAAGGAGGAAGAAGAAGAGGAGGAGGAGGAGGAGGAGGAGGAGGAGGAGGAGGAGGAGGAGGAGGAAAAGGAGGAAAAGGAGGAGGAGGAGAAGGCGGATGAGTAGAAAGTATCTTGTACATCTTTAAACATGACAATGGGCATAAAACGTTTTAAAGAAAAAAAAAATAAAGCTAAAAAGAGTGCAATTCGAACATTGTTTTACAGCACACGGACGAAGAAGAATGTGGTAAAAATGACATTTTAAAGAGGTTTATAAAATACCGAAAGAGTCTATAATATTCCAAGCCCTTGATTTCAGAGGGTAGTTTTTTCTTTGTTTAAATACCTTGGCATATAAATATTCATACCAAAATCTGATGTCACAGTCCGTCTACCATATTACAAGATGATGTCAGATATTATATAATTTTTCAAAAATCTGCCGCAATAAGCCATTTCGTGATATAGGGTCAAAAAAGAAAAATAACGAGTCTGTGAAACTGTCTTTTATTATCATAATAACCATAGGATTTTATCATGTGAGATACACTTTCAGGAAACGAAAAATCCTAATGAAGTCAGAAGCAAAGGCATCTTTTCTTTCTTTTAAGGGAGGGCCGAAGAGCAAGATCCCACGGACAGCTGGATGAATATTACTTTAAAGATTTAATTCAAGAAACACACTTTACCTTTCTGTTACATCTTTTTGCATGTACGACAGCCTTGATTCGCCTTCTGCTTTCATTGTCGAGTTAACATTTTTGTTCTTATTATAGCTGTGTGTCTTAACTTCTTTTCCTTCTCGATCTCGGAGGTTAGCTGTTTAAAACTAGGTAAACATACAAGGCGTACACATTTATCCACGAAATCAGAATCAGCTTTGATCTAAACTCATGAAAAGTTAGTGCACACTTACGTATTTGTAAGTGTGCATTAACTTTTCATTTATTTATTTTCCGCGGCGGAAAATAGTGTACAAATATTTACTTTTGTGAGTAGTTTAATATGTTGCTTTTGCGAAAATACTAATGGGCCCTACTAAGAAATTGAAGATAAAGGACAAGAAAAGCAATGGGATTTTGTGCTGAGTGATAGCTAATTAAGTGTTTCTAATTAGAGGTTCAATAAGAGAATGAGATTTTACTGCGTGATAACTAATAAGATGTTTCGAATTAAAGGTTCAATATTAATAAGAAGATGAGATTTTACTGAGTGATAAGTTATCAAGTGTTTCGAATTAGAGGTTCAATAAAAAAAAAGAAATGACTGGTTTTGTGAGTAAACAGAAGAAAGTGCGAAAGGTTTATTATGCTGAATCAAACATTTTAGAAAAGATTTAATACCATATGACACGCACCACTTTCCATTTGAGCTTGGGAAGAGAAAGCGAGCGATTTAAAGACGGAAAAAGGAAAAAAAAAAAAATATATATATATATATATATAAAGGAGAAAAATAATGTAAGGCAAGGAAAAGAAAAGAGAAAAAGTGAGAACGACTAAACTAGTGAGCGAGAATTAAAAGAGACAGAGTGCACGATGAAATAAAAAGGTTAGAGTTAGAGAGAAAGATAGAGGGAGGGAGAGAGAGTGAGAGAGAGAGCGAGCGAGATAGAGAGAGAGAGAGAGAGACGCAGAGATAGAGAAAAAAAATCAAAGGAAACCGAAAGAGAAAGGTGGAAATAAACATAGATTGACAATAAGTGATGTATAAGGAAATATGAGGGAGAGAAAGTGGGAGAAAGAGAGGGAGGGGGGAAGAGGTACAGGAGAGGGCGAGGCGGAGTGCGGAGAGAGGGAGGGAAGGGATGGAGAGAGAGGAAATAAAAGAAATCAAAAGAGAGAAAAAATAAACCGTTGTTAAAGAATAAAAGAAGACGCTGTGAAAGTGAGAGAGAGAGAGAGAGAAAGAGAGAGATAAAGAGAGAGAGAGAGAGAGAGAGGGAGAAAGAGAAAAAGAGAGAGTGAAGGTTGGAAGAGAAAAAGAGAGTGAGAGAAAAGGCCGAAGATGCCGATAAAGGCTGAAACCACACCTAAAGTTGACGCTAGGAAAGATAACATTCGTGCGCTTCATAATGAACTACTCTTATACAAAGATGGATTGTTTCACAACAAATAGTCCAACATCCGATACCCAATAAAGGCCTCGGGAAATACGAAATAGTAATAATTTCATTTGCTTTTTCTCATACCCTTCATTTTCATTTCCGCGTTCAATCTAAATCCACTTTTCGGCCTCTTGGTTCATGTTTTACTTCAAAACCTGAAAAAAGTATATATCTATATGTATGTAATAGAGGATTGAAAGAGCAACGCGGAGAACACATGATGTTCTACAAAGATTTACTATTTTTACGAGCATCACTGACTATCAAAGATTGGGTTCCAACATTGATAAATAATAAAAAAAGAAGAGCCAAAATGTACTTGTGCCTTTAAAAACCGTTAAAAACAATGCATTCTTTTGACTCATAGTTTTACAAAGAGATGTAACAAAAAGCTTTTAAATAACTATGTAGAGCTTGGTTTCCAATGGCTAAAACGTCCTTTCTTTTTCGTTATTTCAGCTTTAAAATGTTTGCACGTATCGTAATATTGCAGGCTATGAATAAGAAAACGAATCAAGTTTAAGGTACAGGCTGCTTTACATTCTTTTATGAGACAATCACGAAAACGAGAAATCAAATTCTATTTCTTCGCACAAAGAACTAATACCTTTGCGTTGTCTACTTTTTTCTCCTTCAACATATTCAGTGCTTTAAACTCTCATAAAATATTGATCCATTTTGAGATAAATCTTACTGCTTTAATGATCCTTCCTAGTTTCAAATCAAAATCTATCTAAAAGCTATCGGAAGCAGTGCGAGAACCAGCAACGCATTCAATATAAAGTTACTCATCTGTGTAATCGAGTACTTTTCAGAAGCCCATAGCTCCGAGCGTTTCGTTCCCATATAACTCTGGGCCAACCGCTCTTTCAGCTCTACGACAATTTTATAAAGGCAAAAACATTTTTTTTTCTCAATAGCCAATGTACGTATTAAGTGTCTTTGTAGCCTGTGGTTTCTGTTTCATTTTGCCTTTGAATTTTTCGTTTCAGCCCTTTTTATCTGAAAAAAAAACCCAACCAAACAAACAAAAAAAACAATTAAATGAAGTAATAGATTCAAATTGCGAGAAATTTATTTTAAATCATTCGATTCGTATCTTATATGAAGCATCTGTTTATACGGATTGCTGTTTGGTATGATGTTCATCATTCTACTCTACTAAAAACACCAATTGAGTTCTATTAGGTACTTCTGGGGTTTTTCATACACTTGAGAGTGTATCTCTTTCATCTGACAAGGTTTAACATCTCCAAAGGCTTATGATTATCTTTAGAAGATAACTATAGCTTTTACCCCTGCTAGTCTCGATCTCTTCTTTCTCTCTCTCTGTCTCTTTTTCTCTCTCTCTCTCTCCTTGCTTATTTTTCTCTATCTCTTATTTTCCATCATGAGATTTTCTCTTCTCTATTTCCTGGTTTTCCACAACTGGCCATCTTAAAAATTCAGTTTGGATTGAGAGCTGTTAAAAGCTCTGAAAAATCTCCAGCTCCAGTGCTTCAGCACACGGTCTATTCGATAACATCAATAATACTTCCTGGTGGATGAGTCGTGCCAACCTGGCGCGAGGAGACACAGACTGATAGATCGATGTTCGATGTTCGTGGGAGTTTCATGGGACTACTGATCCCTGGAACACGACGAAGGCTCAGGGGCGATCCAAAAGATTGAAATAGAGCCATATCCAGCAGATTTGGTTTGATCAAATGGCTGCCTGGAGGCAGCAGATCCCGATATTCTATTCTGAATAGTCAGGATGTGAGTGAAGATCAGTTCCTCAAGAGCTGATTGGTATTCATGGTTGGGTTTTGTGTTTCTTTTTAAGCTAACTTTTTTAAACTGCTGTTTTGGAAAACTAAATGCACCAATATCACTATTGCCCCTGCCATTGGAATAACCGTCATCATATTACGATCATCATTATCATCATCATCACGAGAAATATCGGTATCGAAAAATAAAAGGAATATTTGTGGTGAAAAAATAATGATAAGAGGATAAAAAAACGTATTTTAAAAACATATCTTGCTTTATTCATCTTGTATAAACACTATACCTTCAAGAGCATTTTTCTTGTGATTAGAAATAGAGTATCTATTATTTGATGAGGACTGACAATAGTGTGAGAAAAAAATCCATTACAGACTTGACACCTTTTAGACTGCGGATGAAAATTTTTAGGGGCTTGAAATTTCATAGTTACGCTAATAACTTTAGTTGCGTGCAGGAAAGAAACTTGGACGTCAATGGCAGTAGTTCAATTAAGGTTTGATTAGGTTAACTTTCTGAAGGTACAAAAATGTGGTTAGATTATAGTTTTGTATGATGGGTAGGTGAGGAAGAAAAAATCGAGGAGTAGCTTTCAGGGAGCTATTCAAAGGTAAAAATAGAAAGAAATGCAAGACACAGTGCAGTATGGTGTAAGTGAATGTCTGAAAAGATATTTTCTTTACGGTAAAAGGATCGCAGTAAAGTAGGAGTGGTGGACAGACGCAGTTTAACTGTGAGGTCCAGAATGAACTACAGATTGGTAATATGGAACTTAAAAAAAAAAAAAATACGTCCCGATTCAGATAGTCTTTTTCACAGTCATGACCGTTCGGGATCAATATAACTTGAAGTCCACATTGATACAATATTGAGTCTTTCTCTTTCTACTCCTAATGACCAAAATGCCCTGTAAGGCAGCGTTCCTTTTTAAATAAGGAGCAGCATAATGTGCTAGCGAAGCACAATGATTTGTGATATAGCTCTCATCCAAAACCTGTTATCCTTCCTTTACCATCTGGGAACCGTTTACATGTTTGAAGCCGCTTAAAAAGATACCTGCAGGTTTTTGGGGTATTTTCACTAGCGTCTGTGCCCCCAAATTTTCCACTTACTATGCATAATTGTGCTATAATTCTGGATTTACAAGAATAATCAGATGCTCAACAGGGCTAGGTGAGAAGTTTGCTTTCCAAGGATCGAACCCCGATCTTCCGCGTAAGCGATCATCATTGCAACGACTGAACTTTTTGGCGTCCCAGCAATAATTGTTTATATAATTTCGTTTGGAGAGTTCCGGGCACATTTCTTAATGAAGTTTTTGCTTATTGTGGAGAAGCAATTTTTTTTTGTGTGTGTGTGTATTTATAGCTTCATCTTCATAAACAATTTAGTCCAACAGAAAATATCTCTTGAGAAAAATGTTCCCGCGACTGACAGTTAACAATGAGAGAAAACCGCTTTTGGAAAATCATTATTACATTATGCTCTTCATTAATAAATGTCTCATTCCTCTTTATTAAACACTCTATCAATTTTTCTGTCGTTTCTCTTCCATACGAGAGAACAGTCTTTCAAGAGAGGTTTTCAATACTCTTATATTCTAAAAGCAGCATCGATTCCTTTTCTTCCGGCCTAAATCAATATCGTGCTTTGACACTAGATAATAGACCAGGAGATTTTGAGTTCTGGATTCTAAATGGTCCGGATGCAAGACACTTAATTAATTACCTTTTAAGTGAAGTTATTAAACGCTATGTTCAAATTGTAGGGCTAGGCCTCTCTACGGATTAAATTAAGTGGCTTGTAAATTTAATAAAAGCTTTTTGAAATTGAGCTTGCCGTTTTCTTCCTTTTGAAGTAAGCGATGGGTGTTTATTTTAAAATGTATTTTAGTAAACTTGAAATTATCTTGAATCGGAATGTAACGTACGATTTGGTTTCATAAATTTAATCCTTGTCATAAAATTCATATTAGGAAAACTTAGTTTTGAAACTTATATTAGCTCACGGGTATAAAAAAAAAAATATTGGCGCTTTAACATCGAGAGGCAGGGCGAAACATTCATGCTTGAAAAATATAAAAACCAAAACTATTTTAAAAAATATGATGTATTTTATTTTGGTGGAAACTATTACAAGAAGGAGTTCAGGTAAAAAAATATTACATGTAACCAAAAGATGTAAAATCTCGATCATCGATTCCGATCCAGAACTATTACATGAAAGGAAGGAATCCTTTGCTTGTATCTCAGGAAATGTAAATTATATTAAGCCTAGAAAGTGACTGTATAGTGCTGAGAAAACCTGCTTTAAAATCTATAGTCTTTCTTCTTCAATTGAAAACCACCATCGGGGTCTAGTTTGGCGTTGTCCAAAAAACTAGAGGTAATCGAACGATGGTCTAACTCGAGGCTAATTGATAGGTCTGAGACTGAGTCTATACTGAGCCCTGACCTAAGGAAAATTTTTACACATTTTTGTGCCATTACATGATTAACTCTATACCATGTTTTCAAAACTACATGATTGAAAATGACCTGGTGACAGTTTTGCTTTGAAATTATTAAAGTTGTCGAATAAAGGATGATTCAGACGATCTCTGAGTTTGCTCTGGTTCTAAGGCACGGAAATATTATGTCGTGAGTCAGAGGCTGTTATTGATGTTTTTTTTCATAGCTGTGTCGTGGGTAATGATAGCTAATTTTATCAAGATATAACATTTTAGATTTCTTCTGCAATTTTTTTTTTGCTGAGATACTGAAATTTTACGTCTATCGTGATCATTTTATTTGGCTTTTCCTCTTCTCCTTACCCTTCCTTCTCCTCCTCCTGTAGAAGATGAAAAAAAAACAGGGAAAAGTTCCAGAAGAAGAAATAAGAGGAGGAGGAGGAGGAGGAGGAGGAGGAGGAGGAGGAGGAGAGGGAGAATGAGAAGGATTAGGGGGGCGACAAGAAAAAGAAGAAGAAGAAGAAGAAGAAGAAGAAGAAGAAGAAGAAGAAGAAGAAGAAGAAGAAGAAGAAGAAAGCAGACAGGCAAA
>BLXT01000976.1:2081890-2098889 GCA_019648995.1 Plakobranchus ocellatus
CTCTCTCTCTCTCTCTTTCTCCCACTCTTTGCACACTTTCCGTTTTTATCTATCTCCCTCAATATCAATCTCAGTCTTTGTTTGCCCCCTCTTTATCTCGCTTCTTTTTCTATTTCTCTCTCACTCTTCGTCTCCTCTTTCTCTCTCTCTCTCTCTCACACACACACACACACGCACACACTTTCTCTCCGTTTATATGTCTATATCTTACCTTCCATTTTCACTGCCTTATTACCCTTTCTCTTCACCGTAATTATTCGCACACTTTTCAATCTCTCTTTCTTTTTCAATCGAGCTCCATTTCTCTATCTATCTATCTATCTATCCATCTATCTATCTATCTATCCATCTGTCTATCTATTTATCTATTTATCTATCTATCTTCCGTTCCTTTCTTCTAATATGTTTTTTCCTTCTGCTAGACTGAATTATAATGCGGTTTTCTTCAATTCCAATGTCGATCATATCTCAACTTTTTATGGTCCGTGGCTTTTTTTTTTCGCATGAAAATATTTTATACTGTTTTTTCCTTATTTCTTTAACCTTTGCCTAGAAACATTAGTTCTTGTTTTCCATTTTATTCCAATGATGGATGGTAAAGCAATGGTTTGTGCTCCCATATTCTGATATTATTTCTTGTGTATTTCATTTTCTCTGATTCGTTGGAATCCACCCGCTTGTTATCGGTGGGCTGAATATTATAATTATAGTTTTCTTAATTTGGAAGATGGATCTATGATCTCTCTGTCTTTCTCTCTCTCTCTCTCTCTCTCTCTCTCTCTCTCTCTCTCTCTCTCTCTTTCTCTCCGTCTCTCCGTGACTACATTTCTTTTCGACAACATTTTTTCCCATCTGTGGCTCATCCCTTAATGACATGGGTGAATCAGTGAACGAGCTCGCCCAATCTGCAGAGACTTGTTGGTTTTAGAACCAGCAATAAGGCCTGGACCCAACGAGATACGAAAAGTTTGAAATCAACTAACTCGTGCACAAATTTTGGCATCTCCCCCCCCCCCCCCCNAAAAACGCCTCGACTGTTACTTCACGACCTTGTGAATTGACCTTTCTTGTGTACCTGTAATTACAAGTTAGGCGACCCCACCATCTAGTATTTCACAATTGTGCTGAGTGGGCTTGTAAATGTTTTTGGCTCTCATCTTGGCGTTTCTCTAACGATAGCGGTACTCTCTGCTTTGCTTTCATGCAATTACGCATTTTATTTTTCACTTTATGTTGTTTTATTTGTATTACTTCATCTTTTCTCTCTTTTACAGGCGTTGCCTTGCGTGTTCATATTGCTATCAAGAAGCAGAAGAGTGGATTACATTTTTTTGGCCGCATGATAAACTTAGTCATAGATCTTATATTATGCAATCATCATGTAATAAAATGGCTTGTCAGGACTGTCTGATGCCGAATTGCATAACAGGAAGAGTGAAAATTCGCAGTGGGTGATCTTGCTTTGATTCTCTCTCTCTCTCTTTCTCTCTCTCTCTCTCTCTTTCTTTCTCTCTCTCTTGCTTTCTCTCTCTCTTTCTCTTTCTCTCTCTCACACTGTCTTCCTCCCTCTTTTTCTCTCTCTCTCTTTCTCTCTCTCTCTCTTTCTCTCTTTCTCTTTCTCTC
Organism: Plakobranchus ocellatus; assembly: GCA_019648995.1. NCBI lineage: Eukaryota > Metazoa > Mollusca > Gastropoda > Plakobranchidae > Plakobranchus > Plakobranchus ocellatus. Next base: position 2,083,514 of record BLXT01000976.1, read on the forward strand.
TCTCTCACACTCTTTCTCCGTCTTTTTCTCTCTCACTCTCTTTCTCTCTCTCTCTCTCTCTCTCTCTCTCTCTCTCTCTCTCTCTCTCTGCGCTGCGTGCGGATGTTTATTTCATTTAGGCTTATCGAGAACATTTGTGCCGTGTTAAGAGTTTATATTTGTAGGTAAAAGAAAATTGGTGGATGTTTTCTCTTTCATTTGAACTCCCAAGTTCGGCATTCCACTCTTGATTTGTGTAAAAGGTTTAAGAAAAACGTTCTGTAATGAGCATTGTTGAGTGGCATGATTGTATGACAAGAATTGAACCTTAATCTGCTTGCGCAATATGTGGGGCATAACTTAATTGTGGACAAATTACTATAGAAACTAAAACGTGAATCACTTTTTCACTGTTCAGCAAGAAAAGCCAATAGGTTACGCTAGGTTACGCTAAGTGCAATTACACCGACTGATGCCTGCATAAACACCTCTACGAATTCTACATAATACGCCTGAACACGCATATTTTACTTCCCTCGAAATCGAAAACTAGATATAATGAGCAGCTTAGTTTTAATTTAAGCTTTTCATATTGCAAAATTATATAATCTCCGCTTGTTATAACCATTAAACTGGAGGTGCTTTATTTGAATTTTAATGTTGAAACATTTCTGTTTGTAAAACTGGAATTTTACAAAATATACTTTACTCCGTTGTTGTATATTTTTTATCCTTTAGTTTGGTGACAAATGTTGCATCATCTCTCAATCTCTAGTCAATTTTCTGGGCCACAAAGCTTAAATGTATTTCTGTCTATCACATTTTTGTTTCTCTCACGCCCAGAGTCATACATCTTTGTCGACCATGATAAAAGTCTGTGCGTCATGGAATGATTTAATAGTTGCACAAAAGATATAGTTTTTGTGTCTTCTCCTTGAGACTATCCCACATCCCACACAGTGTCAAAATTTCATATCCATTGACTATTTCTATAGCTTTCTGTGTATTTTTGTTGTTGCTTTTTTTTTTAAACTTAAAACGGTTTTTTGTTTGCTTGTTTGTACCTTTTCTGTTGAATACGTAAATGTAGAAAGTCAATCAATAATATAAGAAAGGGAGAATATTTGCATTACCTTTCGATCGTTAAGAGAAGATAATTTGTTATCTCATCTTATGATACCAAATCAACACCAGCAGGTGCTGCGTCTGTTACCAAGGCAGTTTTACACTATAATGTAGTTAGGTAAGTTCTGTGGTAATAATTTAAAGCTGATAGATTTATGTAGTTGGGTAAGTTCTGTGATAATAATTTAAAGCAGACAGGTTATGTAGTACGTTTTATGCCCTTCCGAGCGTATCGATTCTTGCAACCTTTACCCTCAAAACACAAGTGGAAGTAACAGTTTCACTATAATTCAAGAACGCTACAGAGACATAGACCCGGAATGTTGTACTTGCGGACATGGTGGTGTTATATCAACTAAGAGCCTTTTGACCATAGTTGGACATCGAACGTCGCCAAATATGCACTCGAAAGTGCAATGTAATTTATTGGCCATAGTTGGGTCACCATGTTTTTTTTTTTTGTTTTGTTTTTTGTTTTTCCCGCTTTCCCCGCAAAATGGGAGGTGGGGTGCTTTCCGTAGCCTATTGCTGTATAATTGTAATTAGCTTTTTTTTTAATCTCTCCGAGGGCAGCAATACTGAAAGAGATGTATACGATGTTCGGAATGCTCTTCTGATTAAGAATATTTTTATAGGGTTGGGGATTAAATGGGGAAAAAAAACACTTTTTAAAGTTCTGCGTTTATTGAATGATGTTTTTCTGTCTAAAGGCTCGAAGACATGTGCTCCTTATAAAGTTCTCCACAGATGTTTCATATATGTTGGCTATCAGTGCCATCGCCGTTTAAATAGCCATTTGAAGAAAATGGAAAATACTGTGTAAGATTGGCCTTTTCTGTTGCATTTACCGCAGTGGTTTTATCGCTAAGGATCGCGTTCATTTTGTCGATGATTTCATCAAATGGTTTTCAGTAGGACTTAAGACCGGTGCGAAATGCCTAGCTAGATGGTTGGGTCTTATGTCTTAAAACGCATACAGTTGGGGATTTGTGTGTGTGTGTGTTTTTTGGTTTGTTTGGTTTTTTTTTTTGTTGTTGTTGTTTTTTTTTTGCACCTCTCAAGATGGACCAAACACATCAATTACTGTGCTGTGCATCAGGATATCGTTACATTCCCAATGAATCACCCATTCGATTAATTCGCTAATTTAATATATACAGTAACAAAAATTGATTCACTCAATTGTAATGCTGGCAGACAGCATTTTTATTGGCACTCTGTTCTGTGCTACTATACCAGGGAAGGCTTTCAAAATTATTCAGAAATCGTAAAATTGCGATGGATAAATAATACGACGACGTTGGCAACTTTTATTAATGATTTTTCGTGCAAAAAAAATATTTTGGAGAATAATTAATGGGAACGTCATAGCAATCAATTATACGCGGGTGTGTGCAAAAAGAAAAGATGGTAATGGCTTTAAGGCGTATGAGTTGTGATAGTTTTGCTTCAGAATTCTTTCAGTGATTATTCTTAGAAGTTTTCAGTTTTGTCTTGGAATGTAGTCGTTTTCATATTTTTTAGTGTGTGTGTGTGTGTGTGTGCGCGCGAGCGCGCGCGCGAGCGAATGCTTTATCTTCAAATAAAATGTTAATTAAAGGTTAGTGATCTTGGAACCAGGCTTACCATTCGCTGAGCTATTGGTCAATATAGTGGGAATCTGTGTCTGAAGTTATATTTGAATAATAGCAGCCAGTAAACGTCTTGTTAGATGGAGAAAAATCTTAAACGTTTTCAGCACAATCACATTCCAGAAGAGTTTGTCGTTTTGATTAACAAGCAGAATCCAAGCCCTAAGATGTAAGGCTTTTTTCTGCATAAGAGTAGACCTATGTTTATTTAAATGTGTCAACATTTCGAAATGTTTTGTTTTCCCCCACAGATTGTCTGCTCACGCTATACCAAACATGATGCGGCGACAGTCAAAGCCAAGATCCTTGAGCTCATCCAAGGCAAGTGTGCATTAGGTTATTTACGTTGGTGCGCCTTTAGTCATGGCATAGGGTTTTTTTTTCCTTCTTATTTTCAGTTCCTACAATAATAACACGTGGAAATAAAGTTGCGCTAGTGTTAATACTTTAATATCGGTCGCAGCTCTAGATCCAGTGTGAAATGGTTATTTGCGAAATTGCGATAATAGGATTGCTGCTTTTGGGAAATTATGCATAATGAACCTGTTAGCTTTATGCTTCATTTTGTTCCTTTGCTTTATTTCTTTGCGTATTCTGTATGGGGCAACTCCTTAAGCATTGTCAGAGGTGTAAATATTGTAAAGACAAATTCTGTTCTGAATCTAGTTTAAGGTGGTTGATTTGGAAATTATGATTGCTGCTTTTAGGAAATTATGATTGCTGCTTTTAGGAAATTATGCATAATGGATCTGCTGTGTTTATGCCTCGTTTTATTTCCTCGCACATTCTGTATGCAGAACTACTATAATGCAATGTAAGACTAAGGCTAGGCTATGACCAACCCATTTGTCTTATGAATAAGGAAGGTGACTAGCTTTGACCTATGTTTGAGATTTTTTACAGCATCGCGGTAAATGTTTCCAATTGTGTTATATGCGGTTGAACAAAGAAATTTAGATCATTAAAAAACATGAAGTAACTTTGTTGGGTGGTTGGTACACTTCAATGACCAGTATGTTCTGGTTGCCGCTGATTTAGTCGGTTGTGGAATGGTTTACATTTCTTTTAGTTAACTTATCAAAAGATGCATGTTGCCAATGGTCAAAGTTGTCCTGTTTTTATGTCCGCTTCTCAAATCTGTTGTGTAGTTTCGCTCACTTGTTTTCTTGCCTTCGTGAAATGACATATAATCGTGTTCTTAGAATCCGAAGTTTCAATGGTTCACCCCACTGCCTTGGATGTTATATTGCTTGATGGTAGGTTTTAAGATCAAGAAAATAGTTGCCAGTTGTATTTTATATTATTTTACAAAGAAGCGAAATGGTTCAATGTAATTTTGCCACTGATTCATTTGGTACTTATAATGTTAATAGTACTACCTGGGTGATGACCTTGCCTCTCTATGAATAATGTTACTGATACTTTTAGCTCTGATAATCTAAAGATAAATCCCATGTTGTGGTATTTTCCATCTTGTTTCCTCAATTATTGTCTCTTCATTTATTCATAACGCTAATTGATGCTTTGACACCATACCAAATGATGTCTTTCAGGCGGCACCTGTTACGTCCCCCTCATCCGCAGTGACACTACAGGACCTTATGCCAAAGTTGGCGTACCTTACAGCCCTACATCGCCGTACAGGCTGGTGCCGGAGATAGAAGAGGTCATAAGTCAAGACCAACATCAGCCCGTACAAAATTCGCCTCTAAGGGCCTCACCTGTGATGCTTGGGAGAAGGGATATGGCACCAGTGGCTCCGGCTGTCGGAATCAGCTCGCCTACTCGTTCTGCATCCCACGACTTGAGAGACTTCAGGAATATGCGTGTGTGGGCCTATGCAGGGCCCATGTCTCCTCAAGAGGTCGACTGTTCATTGCTTTTGTTTTATCTGATTATGTCCTTTTAATTTATTTTTTTTCTAGGATTTGCATGTCTTTTAGACTATTGATAAAATATTTTTTTTTTAAAGAGCTTACTTGATACAATTTAGTTTCCTTTCTTCAGATTTTTTTGTCAAAGCACAGCTTTGTAATAGATTATATTAAGCATTAGATTACAAAAAGATACTAAAGTAATTTATATCTCACTTTTTGCACAGAAATTAAAGCCTGTATCAATGATACATGGCCTCAAGATTTGGACCTTGTGATCATATTGTCATCCTCTATGTATATTTGTCATGCATGTCATTGACAATGGTTTCACTCAGTAGTTCTGATCTATGAAACTTTCTGTTGCCAACAAGTTTACCTTAGCAACAAATAGCACTTTTATTCCATATATTGTTACAGGCAGAAGAGTTCAGGCGTGAGTGGAAGTGTCCAAGCAAAGGAAAGAATCCCCGCGAAAACTTCAAAATAACTGATGGTGAAAGAGGTTTTGAACGATTTGGCCGGTAAGCTTTTTCTATTTGGCTTATGGTGAATGTTTCTTAAAAAAACAAGGGTGCTTTGTTTATGAAGATAAGAAAGAGTCAGAATATTATATTATATAGTGAGAATTCTGTTTTACTCACAGCATGTTGCATTAATTAACTTGAGTCCTAATCAGTTGGAATGCAGCTTACAGTGGACTAATGATTAATCGATGTGTGTAGGGGATTGAAAACATCAGCTTCTCCAAGCGTCTTCTCATCCATCGCAGTGTTCTTTAAAATAAAGCAACCGTAACTAAAACTGTTAAGTGTAAAGACCTCTGAAAAGGAGAGATCTACTCATGCAAGTTCAACTAAGGTGAATTCTACTGCACAACCCTTTTTACTCAAAGAAAAAATTCGATTTTATTTTTCCCTGTGATACTGCATTAAAAAGTTTATGTATCTTGGTACAAAACTAACTCATTTGTATCTAATTTTCACAACTGGATGTCTTCAGAATAACTCAAAATCTTTTTCGCCTAATTCCTGTTTAACCTGCTCAGCAAACAAAATAAATCTTTAATAGAATGTAATCTACACATATCTTTGAGTCGAATATGGTAAAATAAAACGAAAGAAAACTCTTGGATAAGGAAAACGGGTATTTTCTAATGATATAATTTTTTTTGCCATAGTTATAAAGGTCAAAATGAACGACAGGAAAACATGGCTGATGCAATGTGTAGAAAGCTGAAATAGAACAGGGCGGTGTTAAAACCGCCCCTAACACATTGCTTTTCCATCTTCTCTCTTTCAAAATATTGAGTGCAGTACATCAAAAATCCAGATGCTTACATCTAGATGTACATTTTAATCATTAGAGATCTAGAATAGACAGTCTTGGGAGACCACATCATAGTTAGCAGTAAATCTTGAAGATTTGGTTACGTCTACTAGACCTGGTTTAAAATTCAGCTCTCAGTATTTCTCTCTTTCAAAATCTATTCTTTTGGATTCAAAATTAAATATCTATTCCAGATATAGACTTGGATAACAATTCTCGATCAGATTCCAGTTGGCCATATAGATTCTAAAACTGTCAGGCTTATGTAGATGTGGAGTAAATTCACAAGGAGCAGATATACTTTACAGTTGAATTTGTAAAATATGAAAAGGTTTTATCTTGGGGCATTTTCATTACAAAGAAAAAAATATTGAAATAAAAGTTTTGCTCAATACAGAGGAAACAAAAGGCTCACACTCTAAATAAACATTTTTTTTACATGAATTAGTATTTTAATATATAAATTTATTGCCTTGACAAAATATCTTTTGAGAAGAAAAAAAAAATAAAGAAAACACAAATGCAAATATTTCAAGCTTTAACTTTAATTTTCTTCATCTGTTCATTTGAATGAAGAAAATGCATCTGGTAAATATATTTTTCTCTTATGTCTAATCTTTTTTTTTTTTATTCAATCATGGCATGATTTTGGTAATTTGACATCATGAATTGGTGTTTCTGTTTCTTCATTACAAGATTAGGTGTTAAAAGTGTGCAAAATGATGTTTTTACTTTACTTCTCACCCTTTGTGACGACCAGTTATCACCTTGTAATAAAATGTTGTAAAGTTTTGTATTTTCAAAGGTTTAAGCGTTAAATCATCTTGTAAAAATAAAATTGAACTTTCCCTTGCAGGCACCCTTTAGTTTTGTTTTTTTTGTTTTCGTTTTTTTTTAAATCTTATTTTTGTTTTGAAATGTAATGTTTTCATGCTTCTAGAAAACAAAGAAATCATAAGAATGTTTTAATTTAAATTTCACAAGCAGTGATAGAATTGACAATTTTTTTTTTATATCTTTTTATTTTGATAATTCTTTTCTAATCTTTTCTCTATTTTTGTGTCTGTTCACCTCAGAACACTTGCAGAAAAGCACAGAACATCTTGGCAGGAATACTGGCCCTTCCTTGATGCTTTTGCAGACCTGCGTAGTGTTGAAGGCTTGGCAAAGATGGAGAACTTCTTTCTCAGACAGCGTGTTTTGCTCTTGATGCAGACCATGGCTGCATGGAAAAAAGTGAGGGGGCAAAAAAGAAAGACTGTCCCTCAAGAAAAGAGTCAAGGGAAAGAATCAGAGGAGGATGTAAAGAATGTAGGGAGTGAGAAGTTTGATATGAGAACATTAGCAGGATCAAATCAAGATGAGGCTTCCACAGAGCAAGAGAGACCTCCCAATGACATTGATCAACCATCAGATGAAGGGAACTATTTTGTGCCTTCCTCATCCTTCAGTGTTGGCCCACAGTATGTGCTGAGTCCTGATCCACATGACGCTGAGAATGTGTTAGATGCCTTTGGAAGTCCTCAGTCGGCATCAGACGAGGATAAGTATTTCTCTGCTGAAAGTTCATCAGATAGTGAAGAGGAAAATGAAAATGTAAAGAAAGACAACCAGAGAAAGCAGTCAGATAGCTCCAATTCTGAGGTAGCAGCAGGTCCAGGTTTTCTTGGAACTTTCTGGCAGGGTCTGAGTAGGCTCAGAGAGTACCTTTCTCCAAGGAAGTCCAGCCCTGCATCCTCTCACAACTTGAGTGACTCAATAAGGAGTGATGATAGAGATAGTTCATCCAATGACCATTGTCATACTCCAGCCACAGGGGACAACCTGAAAAGTGAAAGGAATGAGTCTGGTGCAGACAAGCCTCTCAGCAGCATAGGCTCCTCAGAAACAGAGACAAAATCAGTTCTTTCCCCTTTACTCGTAACATCAGAGGGCAAAGACATGCCCCAACAGTCTGTGATATCTTCTCAGATCCTGGCTTCAGAGACGTTTGAAAGTGATAAAAACAGCACTACAAGTGTATCTTGTACAGCCGTTACACAAAAATCTGAGTCCACATCAAATATCCAGAGTCTCTCAGGATCTCATTCTTTCAGCACATTAGAATCAAAAAAAACTTCTCATTCTAAAACTGAAGAATCTGAGCCTACACACAAATTTTTGGCTTCTGCATCTCAAGACCAGAATGATTTGAGTGCTTCATCTCAATGGCAGTACAGAAATTCGCAAGACAATGTGTTAAGTCCAGAGCAATCCCCAGACAGACATGGAAACTACTTGCTAGAAGATGGAAACTGTCCTGAAGAACCTCCCTGTTCTTGTGAGAACCTTGTTTCACCAGGAATAGATCAGGTGGGTTCCGTAAGTGATGCAAGCCAGCAGCAACAAGAACCAGGGGACTCTTCATCTAAGCCAGCTTTGGATGACAGTTTCAGTACTAAGCTGGACAGTCTTTGCCTAAGCCTGAGTAAATTTTCCTTTCAATCTCCCTCAGCACAATCCTCTGAGGCGGCTCTGCCTGAACATTCTGATAGCTTGATTGACAACTCCTTCATAGGGAATAGGTCTGAGATGACCAAAGAGCCCAGCATCCACTTGTTTGTAGGGAAAATGTATTCTCGATTTCTCTCAGATATTTCATCTCAGACAAATTCAAGAAAGCGGCAGCTTTTATGTAGAGATGATGAGAATGAGGTTAGTTTTGAAGAAAGTCATTTGCCGACTCTTATACTGCGACAGGAGCAAGATGGAGAGACTGTAGTGGCCGATGTTTTCCTGCCCTGTCTGACAGAGTCAAAGAATTTTGCAACCTCATCAGCTCTGGATTTAGATACCCCTGTTATGTTAGAAGAGGTACACAGAGATGCCATCCGTGGTGTGTGGGTTAACTTTGTTGTGGCTTTCTCAAATACATCAGAGGCGCGAGAGATGTGTAGGATAGACGAGCCTGTGATGGCAAAGACAGTGATCACTGGAGTCAGTTGTGATACAGATACAAGCTGGACATACAGGTTTGTTATAGTTCACCTCAAAACTGAGATGCTGACTATTTTGTTGTTGTCTTAGTGAAAAAACACTACCAAAAACTTAAAATTTCGTTAATCAAATTTGAGTAATAGTGTACATATACACAAAAACATTTTGCCTGTAGGTTTCTTCAGTAAAAAAAAAAATGATGAGGGTTACAGCACAAAGGTTATCAGCCAAAAGTTAGTGAACCTTAGGCATTACGATCAAGAACCATTTTTTTTTCATATAATGTCCTCTAAATTAGTCTTGAGAGGATTAAGTTGGCCAGTGAGAAAATAAATTTCTCTATAACGCTCTGATAAAATTAAAAAGATATTTTGTCTGATTTTCCTAATTTTGCAAGACAGCATAGGATTTTTTTTTTTTTTAATTTCACCCTTTTTGCTGATAATACAGAGAGAGACGGCACTACAGAGAGAAACCTGGTAGTCATGTTTTGCAATTTGTGCCAATGCGCATTTTATTTTATTCTTGGTAACGTTAAGGCTAAACAGAACCTTGAATATGAACACTTTTTTTTCCCCTTTTCTTCCTGCACATGCAAAGCATTTCGTTTAACATAGTTATATTTTGCCTTGTTTTCCACCTTACCAAATTTCAGTGTGGATTCCTCCACCCAAAAAGATATCCAAAATTTGTTTTTGAAATGCAAAGAAGAAGAGTTTGCCTCAACTGAGTCCAGCACTGTACTTATGAGAGCAGTGCGGGCCAGCTCTCTGCCAAGTAGAGATCTCTATATTTGTGGGTGAGTATGAGCAGGCCTTTGATTACTCCACAGTTTTGGCATTATTATGCACAGTGTGTCGAGAGCTTTTTGGGGTCATTTTGTTTTATTGTGCTTTGAAACAACCAATAACCAACTAATGTTTAATTATTAGCAGGCTCCATTTCTGTGGATGTGAGCTGGCAATGGACAAACAATCTGGGATATATTACAATGTAAGCCTGCTTTAAATGAGAAATAGTTTTTAGGATTGACTATTAACCTTATTCCTTTGAGTTATGAAAAAGTTACCAGATCTTTTGCATTTGATTATGTGTTATGTTATGAAAAACAGACATGATGTTTTGCTGTCTCTGCAGTAAAAGTGGTCTAGGAATTCAAAAGTTGATAACCAAAGATGATGAGTATTCAGTGGTGGCTTTTACGGAATAAAGAATATAGAACTGGGAACAACTATAGAATTAACTAGCATGTTACAATGATTAGCAAATTAGAATGATGTCTTATTTCATTCATAAACCAAGACTCTTGACATTCTAATGTGGGATTATTTGGCTATATCCCCTAATCACATTCATCAAACAAAATGAGAAACATAGTTTAGTCCAGCATATTAAACACCTCTGTGCATAGATTGGAACCATCAGCCTGGCAATCTCTGGCCTCTTTGACTTGAAGGAGGTGCAACTGTACATTGCATAGATTATTTGTACAATCCCACAGTCATTCCCCCTCTGCTGCCAAATGTCTTATGACCAGTTTAAGCAAGTTGCAAGTCCCATGTTCAACATCTTAACTGATCGACTACCCTAAGCCAGTTTTTCCAGCTCAAAATATTACTACATTTGGACCCTAAGCCGGTAAAACCGGCTCAGTATAAATGGGTTAGTATTGAATGAAGTACTAAATGTACGTTAACTTACCTTTGCACATGCGCGAGATTTACACTTTTCTTCCTTTTTCACAAAGTTTGAATGTAAAAATAGCTGTTTACATCCATATTTTGTTCCATTTTCAATCTTATATATGCATCATGGGCCGTAATTTATCAAATTGATAACAATTTCTTTTTTTGCTATAAATCAAAAAATATTCAACCTTTTTTCACAATTTTTGGTGTTTAAATGCCTATGTAATCACAATTTATAAAAATCTACCTTTCAAGGCCAATAGATTATCAGTAAATTTAGCACTGTGTTATACATCATCATATTTTATTGAAAATTTTTTTACAAATTTTTTAAATCCAGTTTGCTGCTTTTTCAAAATGAAATAAAGAACAATTTTTCTTTTTTGGTGCGTATTAATAGAAACTAGATCCAATTCCCTTCAATTTGATATATAATTTGTATGGTTTTATCCTATAGAAAAGTCCTATATTAGCTTTTTACAAAATGATGGCCAATTTTAGAATAATCCCATTCTACCCTTGTGTCCAGTCGCAAAATATGTGGTGGTAGTGAATCAGTTAAACCACTGACAGAGCCTGAAACTGCATTTTCACTGTTAGGGTGAAAACTGATTGCAGACTTGTTGATTATGTGCAAAGACATGTGCATTACATAAAAGGGAACTTTAAAATTGGGGGAGGGACTTTAACATCATCTTGTGTGTTTTATATACACCATACAACTCATTAAATAGTAAAAAAACACACATTTATATATTTGTAACTTTGTAAATGACAAATAAGGTTAAAATTTTTTACATTTGGTACTGAATGGTTTGAATAGGAATACAATTTCAGCTTGAATCCTTTGTAGACAATTAAACTTTTTTTTTTTTTCTGTGCTCTAGATCCACCCCAACCAAAGTAGATGCAGATGTATACCATACAATGACTGCTTCTTCCAAAGACTTGATTCGTAAGGAGGAAAGTGGACTTGCCCTTACATGCTTGTGGCTCTCACAAATGGAGTCTAGGGGTGCTGATGGCATTGACAGGTAGGAAGGAATCGTCAAGGTTTCATCTTTTCCATTAAAAAAATGTTAGCCAGCTTACTTCTTACCATTAGATTCAACCAAAACTTCTCTATGTATTCGAGTGCTATAAAAATACCATCTGTTTTAATTTCAATGCATTATACGTTGTAAAATCTAATTGACTTATGCTAGTAGTATTTTAGAGAACTCACTTTGTTTTTAATGGTATACATAATTGGTTTATTAGTAATTAATATTAGTTTTATTTTTTTGTCAAAAATTTCTTGATTTTTCATATAAAATATGGTTTGTTTTTTTTTTAAGTCAGGATATTATTATGTGATGAGTGAGAGTAATTTTTTTATTTTTAATAATCTGTAAGTTATATAACACAATGCTTGAGTTCTCACAATTCTTAAAATCACTTTGGAATAATTTTTATGATTTGTGAGCTACAAGTAACAATTTTGAGAAATAGATATTTAAAAGATTTTCTACTTAATGGTTATTTTTTTCTCTTGTTTCCAAAAAAGCATACTTATCGTGGCATAGACTGACCTTTCTTACTTTAACTGATATAGAAGTTCATAACACACATATAAACCTGATATCAAAACTAGTTTGTTTGTGGCTATCGCTTTATTTGCTATGATTACTATCTGCACAAAATCCTTTTAAACAGCCTGCCCAGCCCTTCCCGTGTGTTGCGGTCAAGCAGACGAGTCCCCCCACCCATCAGTCCACTGGTCAAGGGTGAGACTCCAACATCAGTAAAGACAATCAGTGGCAACAAAAGTATTCAACATACTCCTGTGCTGACTGGGCATCAATCAAGACAACCTGGCCGCAGAGTGGACGCACTACAAGCCAAGAAACTCTTCCAGCAGCCATCATCCGAGATTTGAGAAGGACGCTTCTGTTTTTGATACTTTCAAAAAGGGGCATAGGTAATATAGGATAATGGAATATGAGGATGTAATAGTTAGTGGTTTGATGGACATCCACTGATATGGAATTAGAATTGAAATATTTTTGGTCTTTCCTGTATTTGCTGCTGGCGAATAAAGCTGTGTTATTGTATACTCATAAATTCCATAAATCTGCCCATTGTTGAAAAACTCTAAAAAATAGTAGGTATCTTGATAGGATATTTATTTGAGTTACTTGCGATAAGCAGTGCATCAATGAACCTATGATTTTCAAGTTGAAAATTCTATTCAACCAATACTTTTTCTGGTCTTGGCTGTAAGTTGTATAAAGAATGTTGATGCTTTGAAAATACGTTTAGTCTTTTCTTTTTGAAAGTGCTGCTGATGAGTTAATCCCATCACTGTGTGATTAGACTTTGAAACAATTTTTATTTTTCTACACACTCCCTGTCCTTATCATGTGCTAGAATGCTTCACCCATGGTCAAACTGCAGTATGTTGAGGCTTTGTTTTATTGCCAGAGTTTTCTGATTTTTAATGTACATCGCATCTGATGAAGTTTTTGTTAGATTTTCAGTCAATTTTGATATGTTTAAATGTCAACTATGCATGTTGTAGCAGGAGAAACTGCTCCATTCTCTGTTTTGCAGTCTCTGCCACTTTTTATGCCCTTCTTAGTAACTGCATCTTTTTTGGAATTTTCTTGCCAAGACTTTGTTGTGCTACTTTTGGATTCCAAATAAACATCCACTGAAAGAAATAGATCTGAGACTTATTTAAAATAGATAATCTTTTTTTTGTGTGTATATGCTCATATGCAAAAATAGACATATACAATGCCTTAAGATCAGTTCAAGCATCAATAAAATGTGAATCTGCATTCTGAGAGATTTGAAGTGGTTTGAAATGGTTCCCAATATATGGAATATGAGCCAAGAAAAAGCATTTTCTTAAATAATATTTGTTTCTAAAAGTAAAAATAAGTTTAGAAGAGGTGTTCTAGATCTGATTATTGGGGATTATCCCAAGACAAGCTTTTTTAACACATAACATTTATTAATGTTGACCTTGTTTACAATGTTATTATCATTTTCTATGCTAGCAGAAATAGCTTCTTGTTTTCAATTTATTTATTCTTATATTTTTCCTGACTTAGTATTGATTTAGATCTTTCTTTGCATGTTGATATTTATACACGTGTCTCATTAGGCACTCAAAACCCTCACTCACGATCGGCAATAGAAGCGTAGATCTATAAAATTGCGTATGTTGAACTCGCGCAATAAGGGCGTAATTACACTTTAAACATAATAAAATATATATCAATGGAAAGAATAATTCAAGATCTGTTTATTTGTATCGGTTTGATGTTGTTTTGAGCCTTTGACCGGTATTTATAGTCCATTTGAAAAGGTGACCAACATCGACTTTACCGCGGCGGCGCGAGGCAAGTTAGCAAAGTTTGAGACGACCCCTTGGCTTTTCCGGCGTTGCGAACCCGTACAGTAGATAGTATCGGTTTCTGATTGTTTGAAATAGAAAGAGAAGAAAATAAGCTTTCTTTTGGCTTATTTTTCGTCACGTGATTATTTTTTATTCACCTCTTTGGAGCTATTTAAAGTTTTCAAATCAGAATCTCGGGTGCTTGCCTTGAACATTTTCTCTCCAAAAAAACATCATCCGAAAGCTTAACTTTTATACATTTTTATGTCAAAAATTTTAAAAAAGCACCTATTACTGGACCGCTTGCGAGACAATTTTCCAAAAGCTCTAAATAGAAAATTGAATAAAATTTATGCTGGTCGGCCTGGCTGAGTCGAGTTGTCGCTTCGATGCATGCAGACTTAGATGCAACATTTTCCCGATTTATTATAGACACCAAACACCTCATGGTAAAAGTTAAAAAGTACTTTATTTTGCAGTTCGAAAAATAATAATTGAGTTTAAAGTGCGTTATTATTTACATTTATTGGGGTGAATCTATGAGTATGAATCGGAGTGAAGTTAAGCAAATAGCGGCAGGTTAGTTTGATCAGTTTCGCATTGTGACGTCACCGGTCGCAGTCAAGTAGGACAGGATCTCGATTTTCCTAATACTTAGACACATTGTGGTACTCCATTGAACTATTAATAAATGATAGAAAAGTACCGGCTAGTTTCCTACACCCAATGCTGTGATGTCAAGGGCCATGGTCATAGCTGAATAATGTATAGATTCCATTACTAAGTGCCTGTCTAAAAATACATGTAGGTGAATGTTGGATGTGATAATTAGGCCTAGATAATAAAATGGTGTTTTAGTTCAAACCAAAACAAACTGACAAGGTCTAGATCAGAGACATAATATTGGCAAGACAGCACATAAGCGCATTGGTATGAATGTGATAAATCTAGATCTAGGCCTTGATCTAGATTTACGTTCTATTTTACTTTGACCTATATCTATCGATACTTTCTTCTGTAGAGGCAAACAATCTAATCTAGATCTTTTCTTTTTTTTTTTTTTTTATTTTAAGCAGCTAATAGAAAGGTCTTTTTTTTCCGTTTTGCCTTTTGAAGTTTTCTTTTAATACTGATCTTATTCTTATTAGTTGGATAGAACTTCCAGTTCCATAAATTTTTAATTTATGAGTCATCTACAGTGAAATGGATTGTTTTCAATAACATCTCAAATTTATTGAAAATTGTCGATGTGCACAGAAACCGCCTACATACCAAAGACCTCTTTTTTTCCTCTTTTTGTTTTCTTCTTATATACATATAGCAATAAAATATCAATTAAGCTTTAATTAGGTAAGCCTTATAGCTTAAATGGTTCATTTTTAACAATTT
>BLXT01000976.1:2110889-2121121 GCA_019648995.1 Plakobranchus ocellatus
TTTCTCCTTGGAGGTTGTTGAAACCATGTGTTTCCCACTATGATATTATTTGTCTGACACCATTCAATTAACTTCTCACCTCGATCATTTCTTATGCCCAAGTCCATGTTTTCCTACAATATCATCTACTTTGTCTGTGCCTACTTTTGCGTTGAAATCACCCATGATTATGAGAGGATCCTGGGATTTGCACTGAGTCTTTTACAATACTGATTTGAATAGACTCCAAGAACATATTTAAACATTTGTGAGAACCATTGGCTTGAGAAATGCATACAATCATTTATTCTCCATCAACATTCATTGAAAGCATTTGAAAATACAAAGTTTTTCAGATTAGCTCCTGAAAACTTTTAAAAAATTGGATGAGAGTAACGACACAATTATTCCCTTTGTTGTAGCTTCCCCCACTGACTCAATTATTTTGTATGAAGACTAATATAATAACATTAAGACATCCAACACCTTGTACTAACCAGAAAAGAAATTAAGTGTCATTAAAACATTTACTTACAGCCACTTTCAAATAAATTTAATAAAGTAAGCAGCAGCATTTTTTTAACAAGATTTATTTATATTTTGTCGAGAAAAAAATCAATCAACATGCATTTCCAATTTGACTCTCAGCTGCAAAGCAGACATTTTACCATTTATCTCATCAGGCAACAACAAACATTATTTCTGTAACTTCAAAGCTTACTACTTGAAAAAGTGGAGTTTCCCAAAGAAACAAAAAAGTGGGAAGCGGGCACATTACAAGTACAATGGTCTTAGAACAAATTTTAACTTAACTCACAAAAAAAAAATAAAGAGAGAAAAGACAATTCATGGCCCCCAACAAAAGATTTAGTCTTGTCCAGCAGAGAAGAAACAACTTGCATCCAGATTAAAATATCAGCAACCATTTTAAAAAAAGATCTTAAATAACTAACCTCTCTTGCACACAATCATTCTTACATTGGCAAACCAGAAAATGGTGTGCCCCACATTTAAAACAAAAGCAAAAAAAAAAAAAAATTAGAAGACTCTAAGTAAAAAATATTACAAAAGTCCCAATCGTCTCTCTACCATTGCATGAGGTTGTCCCATCACTTCACTGTCCGCAGGATCTGGAGTAGCAAAGAATAAGTTTTCTTTTATTTAAAGTTGCACTTTAAAAAATGATTTTCTAATATTTTGAACAAAAGCTGCGCTAAGTGATTGATTACATCGCTTCTGTTTCGTTTTTAGTATTGGGAAATCTCTTTGTATTGTTGAACATCCATGATTGCACATATTCTTTTTCTCTGTGTTTAAACCTATTCATGCCTTGTATCACTATGTTGAGACTAAATTTTCACATAACAAAAAAAGTTATATTTAGTTTTACTAAGTCAAATTACAGATTTTAACACAAAGAGACATGGTAACAAATGAAATTTTATTCTCCATAGCAAAGATCTTCCACCTCGAAGAAATGCCAAAGAAGGAGAAAAGAGAATTCATGAAAATCATTATATCAGTCAGAGAAGTTATCATATACACATCCAAACAAGTAAAACTTCTGTTAAGGAAAGAAATTTCATTTTTTAGAACTAACAGAAGACAATCAAGAGTTGGGAATATTATATCTTTCCTTCACTGCCATTTTTTCTTAAGAGACTTAGCTAGCCAAAAGGTGTTGAATAGACAGCAGATTAGCATAAATTGGGAATCAATCTGACTACCTTCTGCATGCAACTATGCACTCAATTAATTGTACCACTTGTGTTCCTACCATGTCTTATCATTTAAGAGGAGAATGCCAAATTTCTATGTAGCATTCAATTAAGGCCTTTGTAACTTTCTATAATTATAATTCAAATCTATTTCTTTATTAATTTACATTCAAACTTTAAAGAGTTTCTAGCTTGTACTGCTGAATTTTTTACCATCTCAAGTAAAATTTAAAACAAAATCTTTTTGACAGAGTCAAATAAAAATAGAACGCATAAAACTTTAACAGGCATGGGAATTGCTTATGCCTAAAATCACTGAAACCAGGCTGGAGTCCAGGGGTAGCCTAAGCCTCAGTGGGGTGCAGGAACAAGGCTGGGGGGCAAAAGGCTTCGCCCCCTGGCAAAAATGATTCTTCACAAATTTAAAGCATTTTGGGGGCCTCTCCTGGCAGCTAGCAACAGAATTTACTGTTGTATTGAATGTTTAAAAACGCTCGTTTCACTTAGTTTAAAAAAATATTTTTCTCCCCGGACATTTTTTTTCATGGACCAGTTAAATTTCTGCATGAATTTTTTTTTCCCTTGAGATCCCGCATTTTTTCGGACAATTCCCACGCCTGCCTAAGCTTGCATTACAAAAACAACTGTAAAATAATGTAAATTAAGAACTGTTGAGATAATCTATAGAACTAATATTACTACAACTTTTACTCCTACTACTTGCTGCTTAAAAATGATTACTGATAGCCTAAAAAAAAAAGAAGCAAAAAGTTTTCTAAACACCAGTTTATTTTTTATTGTTTACAAATCAGCATCATCTCTTTCTACGATAGATACACCATCTTTTATATGATTCTCTTTCAGGAGGAGTAAAAACATGTTTAAAAAGCTGTATTTATTTTAGAATTTGAAAAATAAAATAGAGCGTCACTTTATAAAAGCCTGTGCAACGGCTTAAAAACGAATTATTACTTGAAAAAAAATTCATTCATTCATTGCATAATTTGGCCCTCAATGAGATAAAACATATCTTCCGTTATAATGGTTTGCACCTCTATTATTAGGGTCAGTGAGGAGTGATGAAACCAGAAAATGTTGCTGGTTTTCAGTGCTGTAAAGATGCAGAATTTGTTCAATCATTCAAAAAGACGGATGAAGTTCTGCAAACAACTTACTGTTGAGAATGTCCTCAAATCCAATCAACTCATCCCTGCCTGAGAGAATATCTGCCATGAGATTTGAGCTATTCAAGCAAGGCAACCTTTGCATCTGGACAATTCAGAGATACAAACACAAACATAACACAATTTTTTCTTTCCTTCCACCAAAATAAATAAACCCAACCCTTCATTCCACAAAAAAAAAATCAATCTGGCACTCAACTGAAAAATAAAGACATAAAACTGTATGCATAAATAAGTTTATAGTTATATCATAAATAAAAATAGAAGCAAAGGTGTGTAAGTAAAGAATCTATAGCTCCAGTTTTTAATTAATGCAAGAGTATACTATAACTACAGAATTTATTCATGAAACATTTAGAAGACAAAAAAAAATGTATCAATGAAATTCTCCTAAAGCCCAAATAACTAAGTGCAAAAATATAATGGAAAATAAACATCATTTGGAGAATTTTTTAAAAATAAGAAAAAAAAAAGGAAGTCTCATTATGATTCATCAGGACTAAATAATAATTTTTTACCACCTTTTCACCTGTCTCTTACTAAATGTCTTTATGTAAAATTCAAGAAGTATCACAGGATATAACATTTTATTTACTCAAATGTCAGTGGAAACATAATCCTTTATCACAATTAAGATATTTTGCACCAGAATATTGCATGAATACAATACATGCAAAAGAAAGACTCCCATCAAAAACAAATGATATTAAATACTGTTGGTGCTAAAGTTGAGAAATGAGAAATCATGGCCACATAAGACTAGGATTGTGTTTTTTTAAAATGCACAACTTAACAAGTATCAATATTTAGGAAAATTTGTAAGTTGCCGGTTCAAGTATTTAGGCCAAAATTAATCAGGGTAAATCACTGTGTGAAGGTCTTTGTCTAATTTGCATTGCTGTCATAATAACAAGACGGTCTGTGACATGAATTGGCAAATCAATAGGAGACCGAGGCAAAATGCAAATCAAGACTGCTGGCAGTTGCAAAGCAAGGCGAGCATTGTTTCATTCTCGTGATTGAGAGACCAAAAATTTTGTTGAGGTTAAACAAACCCTAATGAGAGTCACAGAAAATAAATAAATAAATAAAATATATCAAAAAACTGTGTGAGATTAAAATTTGTACAATTTTGCAAAAAGGTGAATCATCTTACAATCGCTGAAAAAGTCTAAAAATAGACTTTTTTTTGGCTTAAGATTGGCAGTTCTGGAGATCTTTAGTCAAGAAAATACAGTGGAGAGCTCATAATTTGAAGTGACATGGAATGGACCAAAACTTCAAAATTATCAAAAGGGCAAAATTAGGGGTCAAAAAATACCACTCATTATTAAACCTACATGCGGTTTCTCACTTCCCTCCCCTTACCCTAGTTTGACTCCTCCCCTCTCTCACGTTGTTGTTAATGGCACTTCTTGAGTATGCTAGCCCTGTCATAACAGTGGTCGGCACTGCTTCTTGGGTGGTGAGAGTAAAAAAAAATTTTTCTTATTGCTTTTTGCAGCGATGTCAACTTGAAATTATGAGAATCGACTTTCTTTGACTTCGAATAATGAGTTTGAACTTAACAAAGCCAAAGATGAGAAAAAAAACTTGGACCATGAATACTTCGATTTATGAGAAATAAGAATAATTTGACTAAGGCTTTTGAGGTTTCCACTGTATGTAGCCTATAAGCAAGGTTTTTAGGTTACATTATAGGAAGAGAGGGTTAGGAATATCTAATAATTGGTGAAAAATAGAAGTCAGAGAGGCAGAGAAAAGAAAAGATCTTCACTGCTGAGAGAATTTACTTCTAGAATGATGGCAAACAAAATAATAGACATAACCTTGGCCACAAAAAATGCAGACTTTTGGAGAGGAACAATTGCCAATGCTGGGAAGCAAGGCACATGATCAATGATGAAAATGAAGTAACTATCAAATATCTAAACATAGGAGAATGCAAGAACACACATTACCTTGGAAGTGGCAAACTGTTCCATCTTTAGCTTGAGAGGAGCATGCACACCCTGAGAGTTTTTCAACATCACATAATCCATCTTCAGTTTATGATCCAGCCACTGATGTCAAAGAGAATGACAAAGATGAATCGGTGAATGATAATTATCTTACACCCCAATTTTAAGCAACCTTTTGTTTTTAATGATTTAACATGGTATGAATAGTTAAAAAATAAAAATTTCTAAATAGAAGCAAAAAGTAATATTGTAAAACCCATATTGTACTCTACACATGCTTGAAAAAATTAGTTGAAAGCAATTTTTTTTCTTTGTAACATATTAAACATAGCACATCTTGCAGCGTTTTTTTTGGTTTTTTTTTTTTTGTACGCTGAGACTAGGCCCTGAATAGTGAGATGATTAATCATTACCCTTGCCAATTTAAGGACAAACCAATAGAATGTGGATTGTCAATTTTTGCAAGCGAAAATCAGGCCATACTCAGCCCATACAAAAACTCAATATACATGAACTACAATCCTATCCATGTAGGAATCTTTAGTTGTGGTTTTACCAATTTGATATGTAAGTGCCCACCATATTTGACCTGCAGGTCCATAAGAAGTTAGTCTACTTTAGGTATCCTCCTTTCATTCAAAGCAAAGCATCAATTGGATCTCTGCCCAGCTTTGAAATGTTTGGTGGATGATGATTTAAGCAAACCTCACAATATACATGACCATACTGTCTAGATTGCCACTGATCTACACATTCTGTTGTCAGAAGCCTTATGAGCTTCCATTGACAGTGAAGCTAAAGGACTTTTCATACAGGCATTACAAATGAATGACAGTAAAAATGAAGCCAGAGTTTACCACTCTGATCCAACACAGTGTCTGATTTCTTATTTCCCTCACTACCTTTGAAAAAGCATAAGTCTTAAAATCTGCTTGGTATCATTTGAGATACAAGATTAATCATGCAAATTTTCATCACATTAAATCACTGAAAAATTGTCCTTGATAAATGTAATAGTCCCTTCATTCTCAGAAATGATTTTGCCATCTAGAAATGGTTACTACATTTAAAATCTGAGTGAGTGAAAAATGGATTCCCTAATCTATGTATTTTTCAACAAGGTTGCTGAAAGAATGGATTTCATTTCAATAAAATGCAATTACTCAAAACCGCACCTGCTCTTCTGATGCTTGAAGTGGATGAGCTTGTTCCATTGCTGCAGACGCCCGACTGCCCTGGAATCTGGAATCAACAATGGACTAGCTTAAGAATACCCACAAATTTTTAGCTTTAATTTTTTTGTGCGGCAGCCACACAACAAGCTTTCAGGGCTTGGGCGACAGATTCATTTAAAATCATGGTTTAAACATATGGTTTGTGCATATCGAACAAGAAGATATGGGAAGATTAAGAATAAAAGAACAAGTCAGTGTTAAGTGCAATTAACTATTCACTGTGGAGAAAAAAAAAAGACTATGGCCCTTTCTAGTAAGCAACTAAACAGTTTAGAAATGCAGCTTACAAATAGATAAAATCAGAAAAGGTTTAAGAGAAGGTATTGCAGAATTAACATGTTATTGGAATATTTTGAGTATACAGTTCTTATTGTTGAAAATTAATACTCTGTGAAATAACTCAAAGCATATCCTTCATAGGAAAAAAAGCAATTTTACTGCTTGCCTCTATACTACGAGTTGAACTACTTAGTACTAGATGTATCATTGCTTTTTTATTATCAATCGAAACAATGGGTATGAACTACAAAATATATGGCTAAGTCCACCAGTATTGTTTACAAAAAAGTAGCATTATATCAACTTTTCATTTTTTTTCACATTGATTAAACAACAGATGTCTTAAGAGCAACATTTGATCTTTCATGTATGTAAGTTTCAGACCTTGATGATTGCTCACAATGTATCGCAATTGCCCAACTTTACTTTCATATAACTTTGTAACTAAAGTAATGCTAAGTCTACCTATGTAAGGAGCTGTGCACATTGTTTAACACATAAACAATAATTTCAAAGTACTATTTAACTCATATGAATGTATTAAAGTGCATTTAAAGCCCTCCAAAGAATGCTTCTTTCAATATAGTAAGGAACGTTCGCTGATCTGGTTTTAAGGATTAACATTGTAATTGTACGGCTTATGGGCGCGGCCATGTTGCCTGGAAGCTGAAGCGAGCAGAAATGGCCATTTGAGCTTCATAAAAAGTATAAGGCACTTGTTCAGGTACATTTACTAAATACTCTATGCTTAGCCTTATTAATTTGTGTGAGTATCAGTCGCCACAATATTGGACGAATATTCAGTGCATCAGAAACCTTGGCTTACATTAAGGAATGCAGTAGTAAACCAAAATAGTTTTTTAGCATTTGTTAAAACACCGAAATTCGTTTTTTCAGTGTTTTGGGTTTTTTTTTACACAAAATGGACGCACAGTAATCACATTCCTCACAGGATTTCAGCAGCGCAGAACTCGGATTATTTTGTTTAGAATTATTATTTTACATCGGGATAGGATAGATGGGTTTTAATAACACACATCGTTAATAAAAACAGCTTAATTTAATACATTAAAACCAAAAAGAGAAAATGGACTCACTGCCATGTTACTTTCAATAGGATAAACAACGTTCTCATGACAAAACATGAACGCAAAGTCAACAAAAACTGTTTTGAACAACTTTTTAAGCTTAGGCAAACTTGCTCATTATCATAATATCAATCAACCATATTTACACTAAGTACACTTTTTATTATTTTGTTGAATTTGTGCAATTGGTATTTAAAATAAAACAATTTTGTGTAAACAATACCGTTGGACTTGGCATATATACATTTTCTAGATTTGAAAAAAGTTATGAACATCTAAACAACATTTTTCAAGTACAATTTTTGTCCTAAATCATAAATGCAAGTTCCTTTCAAAATAAAGAATGTCTTTTAGAAAATTAATTGAAATCTATAGCAAAGGTAAAATTTCATGACAGAAACTTCAAAATGGATTACCCATGCATCATTGTATCTGGTACACCATAAGGACCTTTGGGCAGCTCAACCATCTTGCTAAATGCCGGTTGAGGACGAAGGGTTGGATAGCCACTCTGCAGTGAAAAAAATACTAAAGTTGAGTTTGACTTGTTAAAAATTATAGAACTTTAATATCTAACTTTTAAACATATGAAACGTCATTGGCATGGTTTTGCCTTTGGTTAATATTTTATGAAGAGGCATTTAGCATTGAAAAAAAAAGTAACGTCCAAAAACATTCATAAATCAGGGGAAGATAACTTATGCTAAATATGCATTTCAAACTAAAAAAAAATTCAATGAAACATTCTCTGAGTGTGCTATGAGCATTAATTTTACTAAAATTTAGTAAAATTGCAGTATTACTTTTCAGTTACTAGTTAGGCTAGAGCATTAAGTTTTAATAGGTTTTGATCGTATGTAGGCCTTCACAGTAAGGCTATAGCAATAAGTTTTAATACTTTTTAAAAGGTCCCGATCTTATGTAGGCCTTTAGTTGTTTTAATATGAAACCTTGAGTCTACATCTATCATTCTGTTTAGATCTAATCAAATTATTATTATACAGTGGAACTATGTTTAAACCGAAATTCTAGGGAGTATGATTTCTATTTTGGTTTAAAAGCTTAGCGCATTAAATAAGTAAGATTAAAAGGAGAGTAACCAGCTTCCGAAATATTAAGTAAAATCAATCCCACCCATCGTCACACCACAATGTGAATGAACACACCTATCCATGAATCTTTATCTCTTTCTTATCCATTTCTTTATCTCCTCCTCTTCCCTTTTCAATTAAGAGGTTCTTGCGCCTGTTATCGATATAGTATAATAGAGCTCCCACAACTTCATCATCGCTTAAGTTAGATTTCCAGTCCTGAAGTCTCTACTTTTACAATTTTGTTTAATCATCACGTAAGTTTTTCGATATCAAAGTTCTCAACAAGAGAGATGGCTTTATATAAGTTTATTACTGGCTGTGATGCAACAGTGTTTGCTTAGCTTAGCCCTGATGGGACCTAGACATGTAGGGAGTGTCTGGCACAGTCGCTGCGTAACTGAGTGGTGGAAGAGAAGGGATGGGCAGGTTTGTGCAGTAGACCTAGACCTAGCCAGACATCGGGCCTGGCCGTCTGTAGTGGAGTAATGCAAGAAAGAAAGGGAAGGGCAAGATGTGTAAAAAAAAAGATTTTTTTTTATGTGTCAGTGGGACAGTGACCGGGCTTTCCCGGTAGTTTTTATTTCACTTTAGAGATAGTTTGGCAGCCAACGCTTTCAGTTTACCTCGTGTTTAATAAGAAAGAATAAGAGGAAAAACGGATAGCTCTTCAATTTCTTTTTGGTTTAGCCGTTTTTTCGGTTTAGGTGTGGTCTACTGTACTTGTATTTTACTCATATTAGTGTACACTCAAGATATGCTTAATTAAGATAAAAGGCCTGATTGATTCCACCTCAGCTACAAAGAGCTGAAATTTTGGACGAGTCCATTCTTCAACATATCAGAAGGGTTATTAATCTCATTATAAATATTAGGGCTAGCAAGTTTCGTTAGAAGTCTACCTTGTCTGGTGCCTAGAAAAAAATTCTAGATTTAATTTCATTTGTAAATTAATTGAAAAAGGCGCAATATTTGCACTGCAGATTCACCATTCAGTTAAATTAGCAACATGTTCAGATTTTTTTCTTAACCACTTTCCCCACGTCTGTTCAATTGAATTCGTTTAACTTCAGCTTGTTGAACTGTGAAATCAAACAGATTTGGTATATTTCCTGGCAGTTGTGCATTGTAGGAATGTTATTTATATGTCGACTTTATTTTAAAATATAAAGCTAAAAAGCTAGGTTATTCATCAGTACGAATTTTGGTCAGGAACCCTGAGTTTCACCCAATTTTCTAGGCTTTCAAAATTTTCACGAGCTATTTTCTCCACCAATTGAATATATTTGGTGGGGTAAATGCATATCAAATTAAAGGGCAAGATCTGCCCTTTTAAATGGTGGAAATATGTGCATATAACTTGAAATCCAGCGACTAATGGGTCTTGTGAATGATAGGCCCTATGAACGAAGCCTTGTTCAGTTGCGTTTTTGCACCATAACACAGGTCAAATTTAAATACAGTGCATACCTGATATATCGACATTGAAGGTTCTAGACAAGCTATGTAGATATAAGAGAAGGTCGATATAAAAGAAACCTTTTTGAAAAAAGCTTTTTTTGTTGACAGGGGTGAATTTTATTAGTTTGGTATGGTTTTTTATATATAGCCAGTGAACAACAAGGTGATCTCAGGCTTTTAGGCTCTTAGACAGGCTAAGGCGCCGGTGGCAAGGCTTAAATCTGTGACAGAAGGGT
>BLXT01000976.1:2212447-2230623 GCA_019648995.1 Plakobranchus ocellatus
CTACTACTACTACTACTACTACTACTACTACTACTACTACTACTACTACCACTACTACTACTACTGCTACTGCTGCTGCTGCTATCATTATTTTTATAATAGTAATAATAATAATAATCATAGCAATATTTATTAGTAGTAGTAGTAGTAGCAGTAGCAGTAGTAGTAGTAGCAGCAGCAGCAGCAGCAGCAGCAGCAGCAGAAGTTTTTTATCCTTGATTCCAATAATCATGCTGTCTTTGTCATTCTTTTTTTTTTTTTATCAGCGGCTCCCTGGCGCTATATATACAGGCGGCGTAGAAGTATCACCCGAAAACGTCATGTACTCTCAGAAACTTCACATCCACAATGCTCAGTCGGCTTTCACGGATTTCTATCGATGTCGCTACAAGGATGCTCACAAGTGGACACCAACAGTAGAGCCGCAGAAGTTAGATTCAGTCTCTTTCGATGGCGAGGAAGAAGGCGACGGTATATGGGCATCGAAAATTTTCATATTTGTTTCGGGTATGCTATTTTATTGCTTTACTAGTTTAAGTCAATATTTTTTTTTCTTCTCTCTCTTTTTTTTTTTTCGTCGTCTTCCTCCTGCGTATGCATTTAGTTATTATCATTCCCCTCCTGCTTCTCCTTCCTCTTCTCTCTCTCTCTCTCTCTCTCTCTCTCCCTCCCTCCTGTGCTCTTATTCTTCTTCTCTTCAGTCCCTCGAACACTCAAAGATAAAATTAATTCGTTATGATATAAATCTTGATTACTTTTCTTTGTGGTTATATTATTGATGAACATTCATATGTCTTCTTATTTCCTCTCTCCTCCCCAGATCCATTCATTCCGTTTCAGGAGCCAAAAGTTATCTTGACGCTTGTTCATTACCTGAAACCGTTGAATATCGATTGTGGGGTGACAGATCCCTCGTTTAAGGTAATTTTTTTTAAAAAAGAAATTGCTGTTGGTTTTTTTTTATGGTGAGAAAATTCGTTCTCCTTCTCCTTTTTTTTCTCTGCCCCTCCATTCCCCCACCCCTTCTTCTCATGGACCCCATGCCCTCCTCTTCGTATTCTTTTTCTCTCACTCTGTGATCTCTTCTTTAGTGGCTGGAGTAGTGACTTGACTCTGGAATGGGCAGGATCTAACTGTGGACGATTCGAGCCCGCCCCTGACGCCAGTTCGCGAGAACCAAAATCAACAGCCTAGGTCACCCAAAAGTGGGTGGCCATGTAATGTTCTACATTTTAGTTTTTTTGTTCTGCCTTTCTCTTTGAGCAAGTAGGAAAACGTTTGTTGGCAGCATTTTTAAAACCACCTTATTCATAATCACACCTTACCTCCAGCCTGGCCATGCTTATCAACCGAATGTAAATAGTTCATCCTGTGTCATGTTATGAGTAATACATTATACACCATATTTTCTCACTTATGCAAATCATGGACAAAAAAAAAATAATGAAATAAAATAAAAACATGGTTTGTCCTCTCTCTTTTCTTGTTTATCCTCCTATCGTAAGCCATAAATCAACGCATACGTTAGAACGGGTACGCAAAAAATAAAGCCCACTGTGCGCATCATAGTAAATAAGACTTCAGCAGTTGAAGATACGTGCTTTCCTATTAAAAATAATGACAAAGCAAACTTTTAGCTCTCGCTTTCATCACAATGTATTATATTAATCACCATTATAATAAGCTAAGAAGAACAAAATTGAAATTGAGCTTCTTGTTTAATTTTACATATTTAAAAAAAAAAGTGGGGTGGGGGTTATTTTCTCTAGTTAAACAAACATACCACGATATAAATTTGTTTCTAAATGTTAATGATAACTTATTAAGATTTTATTCCCACACACTCAGGTGGAGCTCATGGTAAACGGCGAGAACGTCGCAGGCAAGAAAGGTGTCAAGTGGGACCCGCGCACTGGGTTTCAAATAGAGTTACCCACTTTTAGTGTACTGGGTGGTACAAGCTGCGTCGCATACACGGAGAAATACCCGATGGGCTATCAAAAATACCCCTACTTTGTATTGGGAGAGAATCAAAGTAAAGGTGAATAACTTGAGTTTACGTCAAAATAATATGCATTTAAATTGTTCTCATGCCTGGCAACATTTTATAATCAGTTAGTTTGCATTGTTAATTGTGGGGAAAATCCTGCAAAAAGTGAATTAAATTTGATCTTTTTCCTGCTTTGTTTAGTTAAACCGGGGGGTGGGGGGGTGGGGGGAAGAATGGAAACATGGGAAAAGAGAGAGAGANNNAGAGAGAGAGAGAGAGAGAGAGAGAGAGAGAGAGAGAGAGAGAGAGAGAGATACATAAAACAATATATATATATATATATATATATATTTATATATGCACACACAAAGGAAGGAAGGGTTAAAGAAAGGCGATAGGAAGACATAGAGAGTGACAAAAAAAAAAGCGGAAACAGTTAAAGAGAGAGAGAGGGGAGAGAGAAAGAAAAAGAGAGTGAGAGAGAAAGAGAAAGAGAGAGAGAGAGAGAGAGAGAGAGAGAGAGAGAGAGAGAGAGAGAGAGAGAGAGAGAGAGATTCGTGATACTAAAACGAAATAATTATAATATAATCCATAATTATTGCAATCATCATTATCATCATCTCAAAAGTTTTTTTTTCCTGTAAAACTCAAAAATGGAATGAATTCTTCTACAACATTTCCACTTATTTGCATTCCCATTTCCGTATTTCAAAACTCATAATTCAACATAATTTCTGTTACTAACGAAATACGTATCGTTAAGGCTCAAATGCTTAGATTTACAATCCAGTAATATTTCAAACACTCTAACGCTTATATATATATAATTCATTTAACATTTCAACATTAAACGTTTTTGATATTTAACATTTATAATTTTCCAATCACTCTGACATAAAGCGTATATCGGCAAATATCTGCTAACTAAAATACACAATCGTTTAGTTAGCTTTATGGTTAGATCATAGCCCATAGGGCTGCTGCATAGGAATTATGTCCAAACAAAAGCAATATTTTACAAACCCGATTACCAGCTGTCCATATTCTGATATAAATTCGGAGGCCTTTATAGCTAAAGCGTTTGGACTGCAACTGAAGCTACCTAAGTCTGACAATCACCAACTGAGTGCTAATCATGGGTGAGCTTTGAGCCTCACTGTCAATTTTTTCCTGTTCCTTTTCACTTTTCCTCGACCTATGTAACAAAATTAAATTAAAATTTTTAAATAAACAACTTCGGGTATCTCACGGCTTTTGTTTCGTTTTCGTTTTTTCATTTTAAACCTTTGTGCTCGAAGTATAAATGATTTAACTCCAAAAAATACACGAACTAAATGGGAGACAGTGGATCATGACATTCATCATTATCATCATCATCATTGCCACGGTCGTCATCATTTCCAGATCGTTCCAGTTTCATCGAAATTTATTTATTGCCGGAAATGCATTTTGATTCCCACCTCAATTTCTTCTCATTTACCCTTGATTCTTTTCCTTTCTCTCCTTATCGTTGGAAACCTTCACTACCATTGCCTCTCTCAGCTCGTCCTATGCCGCCGTACCTGGTTGCGAACAAAACGAACTTGCTCTCGGGTGAGACCGTGAAATTAGAGTGCACCATCAAGCTTCCACGAGGTGAAGTCGTTTACTTGTTCTTCAATTATTCAAGCGAAAGTAAGGTAAGTTTCTGAATTCAGGTGCTCATTCGTTTAATTTTTAATAGAACTCCTAATCTTGGTGAGCACAATTAGGATTACAATTATCTGCTTAGTTACTTCGCAAATCGTCACATTGATTTGTATTAAATATGCACTGAAGTAAAATTTCTTTCTTGCTCTTTCGATTTTCGTTTGATTTAAGTTGCAAGTCTAAAAAATATGTGCTGTGGAACGCGGCTAAACTGAAATTAATGGTTTATTATAATTGATTTCGATTTAAATATTTTGGTTTATCCATACTTGATCTGCTTGTAATTGAAAAAAGGATTAATATAGGTTTAGCTTAAATAAAGCTCATTGACCCACACCTTGTCTGCATCAATTCGTATTGCATAAGATATTTTTTTGATCGTCGCTGAGTCAGAGAAGTAATTCTGCTGGCTCTGTTTGTGGCAAGTTTGTTAAAACGTTTGGCCTTTAAACAATCCTCACATGACAGAAAACTGAAGTAAATCTTTAAAACACTCTAGAAATATTTTTGATCTTAACAAGCACACAATTTCTCTTTATGTATATTCAGATGTCAATATTTGAAGGCTAGATATCAATTTGCTTTTCAAGGCCGACCTGTTCTTATTGTGATACTGGTTTACTAAAACATCGCATTCAGCAATAAAAAAGCACATTAATTTTGAGCGCTAAAATTTGTTCGTAACTCATGGATATGTCTTCATTAAAGTGAGAGAAGCACTGCGTTTCGAGGTTTTTTTTACAAAGCTAGTTTGGAAAAACCGAAATCAGTCACTCACTTGATAAGTCATATAGTTTTGTGGGAAAAAAAAAAGGCATTAACATCTTCTAGGCTCTAAAGACGGACATTAGACGGTGGGTCATAAGGATGCTGTACAGCAAAAAGCTTATCATGAACCACCTATCAGTTGTATTGTACAGATCAAACAGTATTGTTGTCGTCACTCTTGTCCACTCCCCTAACTTGTGCCTCCAATCCCTCCCCTCTTTCCTAAAGGATGTCTGCTTAGACTGTCGTAAGTATGGGCGAAGACTTTTTAAAAATTCGTTAGAATGAAACCAGCGGCGTAGACTTTAAGAGAGATTTTTGGTTAGAGTGAAAACTGTTAAGGCTGCAGCGGTTGAATGCTAGATACTCAATCAACAGCTTTGCTGGCTACACCATGTAGTATACACCCACTCACACACAGAAAGTTTTCACTGGCCTGTGGTTGGCTTAAGCTTAGATCTATCGCCTAGACCTGACGTGCTCTCTGAATGTGGAAAAGTCAGGCACAAAGATACGGTTGGAAGTTTTGTAAACTTCGGTTTTTCATTTTAGTCTCTGTATTTTTGCTGTAGCCGAACTTCATAAACTATAGTTTCGGTTTAGCGCAAGTTTAATAATAAAGGCTAAAAAAGGATGAGAACAGAGAGAATGTTTTCTTATCAGAGTCATCCTTTTTTTTTTTCTCCTCCATCGCAACATATTTTGTTCGAATTTTAATTGATTGTCTTTAGGTTTATTAAGATACCAGGAATTCTTTTCTGTTAGCTTCATTCACTTGGTCTGTTCAGCTACTCTCGTGCGTCCTGTTCAAGGCCTTTTAGTTTTTACTTCAGGTTTGTCTTCGCCCCATAACTAAGCGAGCACAATCCTTTATAGTTATTGCAAATTATTTAAAAATTCGATTCTTTTGTGTAATATTCATAATTATTTTACAAACTCTTTAACAAATAGGCACTCTCTGTCCCCCTTTCTCTCAAGCCATTTAGTCTAAAGAACTGTGTGATCACTCGCGCCAAATTCCTTTCATTTCTTTTTTTCTACATGTATGAATAATTGAAGAATGAAATGTCAAATATTTTCCCAACATTGTTTGTCCCTGCACCATATAAAATCAGGCGTCAGAAAGATTTATAGAGCAAAAACCATTGCGAGAGTCGAGAAACTCGCAACTGGATAGCGTCACGAAGATTTTGATAATCAAAGATGTCCAAGTTGAAGACTCGGATACCTACTGGTGCCTGGCTGGAGACTACTTGCAGAAATACACAGATACTTCTATTGATATTAAAGTTTATGGTAAGTTGCTTGGTATTCAGGGCTACCCTTGACTGAGAGTAAAAATTATAGCTCTAACCATGTTTACACGGAAGGGAAAAGTCACTTCGAATGTTATTGGTTGAATAAAAAAACCTGAGTTTTCAAACTATGGACTACCTTATATTAGAAGGCTTTCTGCTTTTTACGCTGATTAAAGAAAGGAAATGCAGAAGATGTGGTTAGATAGATCTTTGATCTATAGATAGTAATAGTTGTTGTGAGTTTCAGAGCGAAGATTTTTTTTTTAAACTTATATCATTTATATATATATATATATTTTTTTAATGAGAGGTGAAAGAGGAAGAAAACAAACATCCAATTGTTTAAAAAATTAAATTTAAGGTATATTATTTCTCCACTGCTTTTTACTCACGAGGTTGAATAGCATCAACACAAAATATAATTATATATATTATATAAACAATGTCATGTTTTTTTTACAGAATCTGCTTTTGTCTCCATCACGCGTGAAAAACCTGTTGTAAAAGTCCGAGACACTGACTTTGGCACAGTATTGTTATTTGACGTTCATGCTGTGCCTGAGCCTACATTGGAATGGTTCTTTGAAGGCAAACCTTTGGAGAAGGATCCTGAAATTTTTACAGAGTAAGTATTTACTGGAAGAACGGCTAGCAGTTTACTTTGCGATGTTTTGTTTCAGTGCTCTAAAATTAAAAAAAATATATACATAATGAAATAAGTTCATTTACGTGAGATTTACTGATTAATTTTATATTATAGCCTAAGTTCTAATCCATTGTACACAGTCTTTCTTTACATCTTTTGTCACCTGAAAGTGTGTTAATCTGATGGCTTGGCATTTCAGATTTCAACGCCATGAGAAACGGGCCAAGCTCCAAATTATTGATCCCAAGACAGAGCGAAGTGGAACCTACACACTTGTAGCTACAGTCAAAGCGGGCAACGATACAAAAGTAGCTTCGCAAGATATTGCTCTTTATGTGTATGGTAAGAAAGATTATTGCCCCAACCCAGATTCCCTCTCTTCACACCCCACCCTCATCTTTGAAGCCCATGCAAATCAACCAACCCTCATGCTACTTTGATAACTCTGCGTTAAACATAATAGCACATGAGGCAGCTATGAAGATAATTTATACATACAAATTATTTGTCCTTTTTTAACTGGTGCGGTTGTAATCCTCTCTTTCATTTTCTTCTTTTTTGCAAACTAAAACGATCAATAGCTCTTTCACATTCTTGCAAATGCTTGAGGTGAAACACCTGTAAAAAATGTACCGTAACATTAAACTATTTTGGGCAGCAATAATGATGATGAAGATGATCATGTTGAAGTAATCATGATCTTGATGATAATAGTAATGATTATGATATTGATGATGATGATGATGTTGGTGGTGGTGGTGGTGGTGTAGGCAGATGGTGGTAGTGTTAGTGGTAATGGTTATAGTAATGGCAATTTTTTAACTATCTTACTGGCTCCAAAATTTTTATGACATAGCACATTCATACTACTGCTGTTTATCTTGCAATAGATTTGTTTTGCTTTATATATAGTGTCTAACTGCTAGATCCTTTTCTTTCCTTTCACAGGACAGCCAAACGTTACTGTGAAAGCGAAATCTAGTGAAGTCAATTTACCAGCCAAAGTTATGACAGTGAAGTCTGCCTCCAAAATACCTTCCACACTTACATGTTATATTCGAGGGCATCCGTTAAGCAATGTCTCTTGGTTTTTCCAGGTACATTATACCATGAAACGTACATTAAAAAAAAAAAGAGGTTTTTTAAACTATTGGTTCTCACTGTTTTTTAACATGTCTTAAGGCTTTAACATTGTAAACGTGTGGTATACTGTGTATATTGTAAATTGTTTGCAGTAAACAAATTGGAAATAAAAGAGGAGCGTAAATTCTTCAGGATAGTTGTCTGCACAAGTCTAATAACAGTTTTAAAAAATGAAAGTGGAAAATTGATCGTGTCCGTTTAATAAAAATGTATTTCGATGGATTCAGTGTTTTGAATCCAATATTTAATAAGTATGTAGATTGATTGCTTAGCATGTTTACTTGTAAACTTTTTGAAATAATGAAAAGGATAATTAAAAATATTCGTTGAAACATATTAATATAGTGACCACAAAAAACATTTGTGCATCAAATCGAGGTAGGCCTACCTTTGTCTCAATAATAAACTTTGCCCATCTGAATTCTCTCATGACCTTTGGAAGTGTCTTAGAATGTTTGATCTAGGCTAAAATCTACGGCTGGCTGGTGATCCCTAAAAAACATGAGACCTACTTTTCTATGGCTGAATTTTCTGAATGCATCTGATTTTGTGAGAACACTTCACTTATGGTTAATAAAACATAAATTAAATCATAGAATGTAATGAGAAAAATCCTTATATCAGTAAAAGTGCTTGTGGATATCCTGAGTAATGATAAACTGGGGGCTGTGACAAAAATAATGATGCTAAAGAAGTTTATACAGGTAATAATACATTGAATAATGTATACGGGTAGCACATTCATGGTCAGAGTGCTGAAAACGTGTAAATGATTGGTAAAATAGGTACATAAGAAAATGAAGGTTTCAAAAGACTGCATTTTTAAAAAATATAAGCCTCAAGCTTTTTTTTTTTAATTTTAATTTACCTACAATGGTTTCCTTACAGCCGTGTCAAAAACCCCAATGCGAGTTGATTGAAGAGCCAGATGCCTGGAAAGAGATACCAGACAAAGGATCCAGTGGACGCGAGGCTAGTGTTACAGATATACTGGTCCTGAACAATAGGAAAAGCGGCCATTACAAATGTCAAGCAAAGAACTCTTATGGCAGCTCAAGCGATACATTCTTGGTGTTGGTCACAGGTGAGTTTAGAGATCTCAGTACAGACTTTTAGTGGCAAAATCAATTTAAAAAAACTCAAACTTATTGCTGCAAAGAGAAAAATAATAACATCCTTATAATTTATGTAGATTGTGACCTGACGGTTTAATCTCAGATGTTTTATTTGTGATTAATGAAATACAATCTCCTTACTTTTATATCGTTGTCCAAAATTGTCATTTGATTAAAGAGCCTATGTAATAACTTTGGTAGAGTGATCCATAGGAATAGATGCTGACAACAAAACTTCTTAATACAATATACATAGTAATTCCAGCAGATCTTTGGACATCTGTATTTATAGTACTGCCTAAAACACCAGAAGCAAAGGAATGTGAACTTCATAGAAAAATCAGTTTAATAAGCCATTTCATAAAAATTCTGTTACATGTCTTGATGCATAGAATATGCAAGAGTCTAAGACCAGAAATATCTCCAAAACAGTTTGGCTTTATGCCTGATAAAGGGACTAGAAACGCAATATTGACTTTGTCAATGCTTAATGAAAGGTGTATGGAAATGGAAAAAGATCCCCACTTCTGTTTCATTGACTATTCTAAGGTTTTTGACGAAGTGAAACATGAAGAGCTGTTTGGATGCTAGAAAAATTAGACATCAGTTGGAAAGATCTGAGAGGAATTAGAAATTTACACTGGGATCAAACTGCATCTGTAAGAATTGAAGGAGAACAAAGTGATTCCAAATTGATCAAAAGAGGTGTGAGGCAGGAATGTGTAATGTCTCCTGATCTTTTTAATCTATATAGTGAAATAATCTTAAGAAATCGATAATTCAGGCATAAAAATAAATGGAGAGAATCTTAATAATATCAGGTATGCAGATGATACAATTTTAATAGCAGAATCTGGCAAACAACTCCATAAACCTCTAGATACTGTAGTTATAGAGAGCAAAAAAATGGACCTACTTTGAATGTAAAGAAAACGGAATGTACGGTCATCTCAAAGAAATCCTCTAACCCCAAGTGCAATCTCGTTAACAAAGGTGAATAAATCAAACAAGTCACAAAAATTTAAATATCTAGGTTACCTGATAACATCAGATGGCACATGCACACGTGAAATAAGTGAAGGAATAGTTATGGCTAAAGGTACATTCCAAAAAATGAAACCAATACTGGCAAACAGAAACATAAGTATGAAAAGCAAAATAAGGGTAATGAAAACATACGTATTGTTAGCACTTTTGTATGGTAGTGAGTGTTGGACAATAAAGAAGGAAACGGAGAAAAAAAAACAAAAAAACTAGCAGTAGTAGAGATATGGTTTATCAGAAGAATGATGAGGATACCATGGACAGAAAAGAGTCCAATGAATTTGTAATGAAAGAGTCTAATCTTGAGCGATCACCAATTATAATTATAAAGCCATAAACAACTGAAATTTTTAGGTCATATTTGCCGACATAAGAGTTTAGAACACTAAGCAATCAGTGGAAATATTGAAGGCAAACACAATAGAGGTGGACAGAGAATAACTTTTATTGAAAGTCCTAAGTCATGGGCAATAGGCAAGGGTAGCAACAACTTTATTAAGTTAACTGAGAATAGCTTTGAGTGGAGTGCCAGACAAAGTACCAGAAGAAGAAGAAGAGTGATCCAGCCCTCACATCTGACGCTGAGTTTCTTATCCAAAGCTCACCAATGTCCCGTACAACAAAGAAGACGAAGAAGAAGAAGAAAAAGAAGAAGAAGAAGAAGAAGAAGAAGAAGAAGAAGAAGAAGAAGAAGAAGAAGAAGAAGAAGAAGAAGGTGGTGGTGGTGGTGGAGGAGAAAAGGAAAGGCCTGGGTACTCTCAAGAAATTTTATACTATCCATGTTCCCATTGCCCACTGCCCGCAAATATTCGCTGTCTCAAGGGCATCTAGTTATTAACAATTGAAATTGGTATTTTTTTTTTTTTTGGTCTGCAATCACAAGTAAATGGACACTACAAATCGAATGGTATCTTTGTTCCCTTTATTTAGTGTTAGACATCACAAACCGCTCGAGTATTTCTCTCATTTATGTGATGTTGATTTTGAAGGAGACTGGTGATGCCATGCAGCCTTGGCTAACCATACCTTAATCTTCATAAATTTCTGCAATTTATTAGCACTTCTTAGATGCATTGCATGCAGGTATCAGAGCCGCCTATATACGTGCAACTTCAGAGAACATAGAGAGGTGTTAAATATGTCGTGTTATTTATTGCATTTTTTGGCGGCTGTGTAGTTTAAACTTAGCTTGTTTTGTTGTGCCTAGTTGTCAAATCAAAATCTCATATTATTTTAATAAAACTTTATATCAAGTGAATCCCTTGATATTCTTTTTTACTTTGTGTTTCTCCAGGTGAAAGAGGCATTCAGTCCGTGGAATATTCTGTACAGCGCCGCATTGTCATAGGGGACGCTCTCACATTGACTTGTGCTGCCAACAAGTGGCTTTACAGCTCTGTCGCCTTGTACCGTAAGCCTGCTGGCTTCATCATTGACAGCAAGGAAGTATCCACCACTGCTAGTGCACCTGGTGCAAGCTCTGGTGATAAGAACAACTCAAGATCAGTCAGCAAGGATGGGACCAACAAACCTGCAGACCCTTCTTTTCTGGCAGCTTATGGAAATGGCCCAGTCCCAGTGCATTACATGTATCGAAATGGAGATACTGCAGTGAGAAGTTTTATATCTGAGGGGACTGCTCAGACAACACCAGCCAGTAAAAAACCTGCGCCTGTTGCCATAGCAGAAGCCGGCGCTGCAGGAAATATCATGCATACAACTCCATCATCAACGACCATTTCGTCTGGAGTTGAAGGAGTACAGCCAAGAGTAGAAAGATCACAGTAAGAATTTTTTTGTTTTCACAAAGCAGTTTTTCAAAACAGAAAATTAATCGGAATTTTAAAATTTATTTGAATGAAAAATTCATCGGCTGTGAATCTTGTCATTTGTATCTTTAGCTCTTTAGTGCAGATTTGTCTCACCAAAATCTTGATTCTTGTAAGTTTTGATATTGACACCTACTTTTTCAACCAGGTCAGAGAACATGATTGAGGTATCTCTTGTGTTTAACAATCTGAGAGAGTCAGACCAGGGAGACTATTTGTGTGTAGCGACATCAGCAAAGGATAATTTCACACACACACTAGAATACAACTTGGTTCTCTATGGTAAGAACTCTGTTAATTTAGTATTCTAGGGTCTAGGATTCTATCATCTTGTACAATACTCTGCTTGAGGATCTTTACCGAAGATGAACTTTTATAATATGGTAGAAGACTTCTGGCAAATCATTTAACCTGATTTTTTTAGCAGAAATTCTGGAAAACTCAAGATCAGTCTTTAGATCTGTAAGAACCAGTTGCACTGATGCTCTTGTGTAAGAGCTATAGAAATCGCCATCACGTGGTGCTATACATTAAGAACTTTGACATTGTTATCACCTGATGGTCTTTGGTAAGAATTCTGCAAGCTTACACCACCGGGTCCTCTGTGGGAAGAGTTTTGAGGAATCAAACCATCATGCGCTCTGCGGTTAGAGCTTTTGAATGTATTATCACTATAACAAATGCTTTAAAAATTTCCATCCCTGAATGGGTTATAGTAAAACTTTGGGTATCACTATTGCCTAATGCTCTATGTTAAGAACTCAAAAGAAACCTTAACTTAATGATGATCTTTGGTCGATTGCCACTATGTAATGCTCAATAGTATGAACTCATTGTATTATCAACAGCATATTTATTGCAATATAACTTTTTTAATCTCATGCAATGAAAAACAATTGATGAGGGATGTAAAGATTTACTGTATAAGCTAATGTCAGTCTTCGTAGATTAGAATTCACATGACATTTGTCTTCATTTCTCCAGACATAATCCCTCCTCGGATATCAGACCAAACAAAAGGTTCGCGCCGTGTCAGCCTGGGATCGACCACTGTGTTCCAGTGTGTCATACAAGGGTTACCCCCACCAACTATTACCTGGCATAAGGATGGAGATCCCTTGAACACTTCAGAGATAAACAGATATCTCTTGAGCAGTGAAGCAGACAGGTGAGATTTTTTATGAAATGCATAAACCCTTACCTGATATATAACTGTTTTTTTCCTAACCATGTATGCAAGTGTCTCAATTTATAGAAATTCACAGAAGTAAAAAACGTATACAAATACCAGTCTCCCAGAAACAGATAAATAAATTTAAGGATCCTGAAAATGCAATGGTGGTTGAAGGGAAATGAAATAAATATAGTAAAAGAGTACAACCACCAACTCAAACTTATACACACAAACGCATATATATATATATATATANNNNTTTTTTTTTTTTTTTTTTTTTTGTGTGTGTTTTTTTTACACCTTCTAAGAATGCTCTTCATTTACAGATTTTTTTCATTTCAAATAATGCATTTTCACCGTTAGGCTTATATTTTATGTCATGCTCGTTTACCAAGTAAGTATCTATGGCATTTTCTTTGTGATCGTCATTTTTTTTACTTGATAAAGCCTTAACTGTTTCACTACCCTAAGCTGGTTTTTCCGGCTCAAAATATTACTACATTTGGACCCAAAGCCGGTAAAACCGGCTCAGTATAAATGGGTTAGTATTTGAATTAAGTACTAAATGTACGTTAACTTACTTTTGCGCATGCGCGAGATTTACACTTTTCATCCTTTTTCACAAAGTTTGAACGTAGAAATAGCTGTTTACATTCATATTTTGTTAAATTTTCAATCTATATATGCATCAGGGGCCGTAATTTATCAAATTGATAGCAATTTCTTTTTTTTGCTATAAATAAAAAAGTATTCAACATTTTTTCACAATTTTTGGCGTTTAAATGCCTATGTAATCACAATGTATAAAAATCTACCTTTCAAAGCCAAAAGATTATCAGTAGATTTACTACTGTGTTATACATCGTCATATTTTGTTGACATTTTTTTTACAAATTTTTTTTTATCCAGTTTGCCGCTTTTTCAAAATGTAATAATGAACAAATTTTCTTTTTTGGTGCTTATTTATAGAAACTAGATCCAATTCCCTTCAATTTGATATATAATTTGTATGGTTTTATCCTGTAGAAAAGTCCTATATTAGCTTTTTACAAAATGATAGCCAATTTTAGAAAAATCCCATTCTACCCGTGTCCAGTCGTAAAATATGTGTGTGTGGGTAGTGAATCAGTTAAGGGTGAAATGTTGTCACGTATACTCTGTGTTGTTTTATTTGTTTTTATAAGTTTGAGTTGTTGGTTGTACTCTATAGAGATTCACATCAATAGTTTAAACATTTGTTTTTTTTAACAAATAGGACACACTCATATTGTTTTTCTCAATTTTTCCTTGTTCATCAGCTTTCCTTAGGAAAATCTTCGTCTAATTTAATAACTGTTTCATTGGTTCTGGTGTGGTAGGAAGTTTGTCAGAATATAACTGCATTGGCACCAAACCTTGAGGGAAGGGAATTGAGTAGCAAATTGCTGTAGTTTTTTTTTTTTTGTTTGTTTGTTTTTTTGTGTACTTGATATTGTTTTGTAGTTCGCCTTTGTTTTACTGCCAAAAGATCAGCTTTCCTAGACATCTTAGTTAGACTGCAGCTCCTTTTTTTTCTCATAGGATGTGATTTTTTGTCAACCTGGAGGCTTTAAGAATACTATCAAAAAAGCAGTCACTCTGCCCTTTGTTCCATATACAATTCTGTCACATATAAACCATTAACCTAAGGCTGGCAATAAAAATCCTGTTTACTTTTATTAATGGTGCCAGTAATAAACAAAACTTTTTACAGTGCATTGTTACCTTTATACATTAGTACAATCCTTTTTTTCAATGGCTGTAAAATGTCAATTCTGAAGTTTCAGTTCAGTGTTGTTGATCTCAAATTTTATCACTCAAAGTTGCCTAGGTTGGCAAACATGTCAGAGGTCCACATACTTTTATTTTTCTGCACTGGGTTTTGAACTGTATGATCCATGTCCAATAATACATGCCCACCTGAGAGGCACTGTTCAAACTTTGTTCACTTCACTTTCATGGGTACTGTAAAAAGGGTGTGAAAAAGGAAGTGGAGAAAAGAGAAGGGAAGGGGTGTGGGTGGGAGGTGGGATGTAGGAGAGGAGATTAATATTGTCATTTCCATAAGTAAAAAGAAGAATATGTCATTTCAATTACAGAGTTCTTCTAATACGATTTCCTTATGCTCCTAAGGTCCGCACAGAATTTTGCTTGCAAGCAACATATGTTTATGTTGATAAAAGTACTTTTTTTTTTTAAGATGCCGGTAAAAGTTGTTTAGTTTTTTTTATAAACTTTATCTTTTTTTTTTAAAACGGTTTGTTCCTAATATCTAACAAACAAAAGAGCACACACTGAAGCACAAAAAGAGCGCACACTGACGCACAGAAATATGAAAAAATTATGTCTGCAAACTGGACAGATATAAACGTAAAATGTTTGGATAATAGTGAATAGAAAATGAAATAGATAACTTTTGAAGGTCCTTTGAGGCTATGAAAGAAAAGAAATGGTGCATACACCTACAGAACTGGAAAAATAATTTTTTTTTCCAAAATGACAACAAACTCAACTACGTGGAGGCCGATAAAAATAAAATCAGGTAAGATAAAGGAAGTCAAAGGCCTTGCCAAGAATTAACGTTATTTTTTCTAGATAAAATCATATATTTTAATCCTGTTATAAGCAATATATCACCAAATCATGTAATGAAAATCAATTTTTTAAATCCATAGACTGACAATAAAAAATGCAAGCCTGGCGGATGAAGGAAACTACCAGTGTAAGGGAAGTAACTACGGAGGGAACAAATGGAGTAAAAACATGACTCTACTTGTTGGAGGTAAGGGAGGAAAATGGTTACATTTAAAAAGGCCTACATATATAAAAACGCGCCTTGTGGTACATCACAATTAGGCCTGGTATAAATTGTAATTGTTTTTATCATTTCAAAGTGAATTATTATGGTAGATCTAAAAGCAATGGCTTATCTTGTGACTCAATAATAATGAAGCCTAACATAATGTAAAGTAATTATACAACAAGATGTAATAATATTAATAAACAAACAACAAAAAACAAAAAACAAAAGAACAAAAAAAAAAATATATATATATATATGTATAATATATATAGGCCTTCGATACTG
Source organism: Plakobranchus ocellatus (assembly GCA_019648995.1). NCBI lineage: Eukaryota > Metazoa > Mollusca > Gastropoda > Plakobranchidae > Plakobranchus > Plakobranchus ocellatus. The sequence continues at coordinate 2,228,250 of BLXT01000976.1, forward strand.
TGATAAGACCTGGGCGTTATTCCCAGTTTTACTCCGCACAAAGGAAATTTTCAATTTAAGACAATGGAATTCATAGAAAGCCATGGTCTGAGATTAGGAGAATTTCTTAGCGGCAGGTCTGCCCTAAACTGTGCTGCACTAATAAGCCTTTTGTACTCAGATATTTATGTGTACCAGTGAAAAAAAAAGATTCTAATAAGTTTTATTTCTAAAAAGCTTTTTTCAAATCTCCCTTTGTCTGTCGGTTAGATCTTTTAGAAGTTAAGAAATTTAAAGTAAATCTTTGGCGTGTGGCAGTCCAAATCTCTGACATGACAATGCTGCTTATAAAGCAAGCAGTACTATGTCTATTTTTCAGTCTCAGAAAAATAAAACCAAAAAAACAAAAAAAGAAATTAAATGAAATATTCAAATTTGTATGTTATGTATCTATTCATAGACACTGTTTCCTTTTTCATTATCGCCTTTAGAAAAAAAAATGAAATAAATCTTTGGTCAAGTCTCAACAAATTGGTTCTGTATAGTTACAAGGCAGAGACACACATAAATTTTACCACCTCAGAATGGGAATTGAACTGGTGATCCTTGGGTAGCAACGGCATGCAATTACACTATCCCAAAAGTATATTGATTTATGTGTATGTGCATACATGTTAATTTTTTTATATTTTTATTTATTTATTTATAATAAAAATGATAGTAGATCTCCAACAAATCAAATATGAATGAAACCAATTAGCAATCAATCATTTTTTCTTCCCATATTTCTCCAGATCCACCTGTGCACGCAGGGTTATCAGGGGCATATATCGGTCTTATTATTGGCATTGTTCTTGTTGTCATAATTGCCTTTGTCATCATCATCATCATAAAACTCAAATGCTCCAGGGCGGGTCCAGTGAGTATAAAGAATTTAGTTTGTTAATTGATTTTTTTGCCTTTGTTTTTAAGTTGGTTTTTTTTATAATAGAATAAGTTACCACAGTGATAACTGCATTTCTTCTGTTTTTGAATTTTATTTATTTATTCATATTTTTTGTAGACAGAAAGAGATAATAGTACTTCTAAGATTTATGAGAATAATTTTCATTAATAGATATTTCATTATTAAAAAGTTCTATTCAACCTTTTTCTTTTCGCACTGTATGTATTTATTACTGTCACATACATGTGAATCAATTAAAAAGAGGTATCATGAATGCTAGCGTTTCTTTTATCAGCCAGCTAACTAAGGGTGAAACAATGTAATCTTTCATAATTTCCCCACTACAGCACAAAGAATTGGAGCAGTTTTTGATTCAGCCACAGGGAGATTATAATCCTGACCTTCCAATAGATGAACAAACTGGTTGTCTCCCTTATGATGCCAAGTGGGAATTCCCGAAAGACAGATTACGTCTTGGTAACGTGTCTTTGCCTTTTAATATAGTTGCTAACTGATGAACACCCTGAATACTAAAAACTGCAACCAATTTAAATTTCCTTAAACTAAGGCAATGTTTTTAAAAAGTTGCCTACTTTGTTTGTTTTTTTGTTATTGTAGGATATTTTTTTAACCATTTTTTTTTTTTGAGGGGGGGAATGCAGGTTCTTCAGCAACCTTTTTTAACATTTTCCTTTAATTTTTTTTTTCTGATTTATTGCATACAGCTTTCAAAAAGATTGTTACAATACAATTTTTTGACTTTTAAAAATATTACCTAGGAAAAAATAAATTTATCAGTAAGAAAACACATACAAGATTTTGAAGATTATTAAGACTCTTTTGTATGGGAACATTTTGATTTGATGCTTATTTCTCATAGCATGCCGTGACATTTTGTTGAAGAAAGTAGTGTGAGCCACAATTGACACTAGAATTTTCAACCTGACAGAGGCAGATCGTCCAAAATCCACCTCAATAGTAAATAAAATATTTCAAAAACAAACAAAAAAAAAGCTTATGCACAAGTGTGAATTATTCATTGAATCCTTCTCATCTGTCTACAGGTATGATTCTGGGACAGGGCGCATTTGGACGAGTTATGAAGGCTGAGGCTATTGGTATACAAGATGGAGAAGATGTCACTGTAGTGGCTGTCAAAATGGTCAAAGGTTTGAGGCCACTAATATACACTTAAAGATGACAATTTTGTGTTATCAGTCTTTATTTTAGCATTTTCTTTTCTCAGATATTTCCATAGAGTGCAAAAGTTTCAACATAGCTCACTTTATGAAGGTAGTGTGGATGCGCTTAAAAGTAATGAATCATAATGACTTATGTATTAGAAAAGTGTTGTTACACAATTGACTTATAGTTTTTCACTTTCATATTCATGGAGGCAATCAAATTGAGGCATCTTCAGCTGATTAAAAAAAAAAGAAAAATCTGTTT
>BLXT01000976.1:2230679-2245525 GCA_019648995.1 Plakobranchus ocellatus
TTTTTTTTTTTTTTTTTTTTGCATTGAGCATAAGCTTCATCGCAATCTATCTATCGATCTATCTATCTATTATTTATATATGTGAATACATAATATAAATTTTTTTTTTTTTAATGTCCTTACCTATTTTTTCCGGATGCTTGTGATGTCTCTTTTATATACTAAACTTTTTCAAGATTCAAATTGCCAGATTAATTTTATATCTACATACTGCTAAAACCATTGGAATAGATAATTACTATCACGAAACAGAATAAAGGCAAAACAATTTTTTAAAAAAGTATCTCTTTTACTTTGCAAGGAGATGTGTTCAATTCAACAATTTTTTTATATAAATCTTTTTCTGAATGCCAGACTGCACAGACAAGGACCAGATGATGGCGCTTTTGTCTGAACTAAAGATTTTGATTCACGTTGGTCAACATTTAAACATTCTCAACTTGTTAGGAGCTGTCACTAAAGATATAAGATTTGGTAAGAGTTACTGGAGAAAGGAAGATGATAGAAAATTATGTTTTATTGACTATATGCACAAACAGTTCCCAGATCCTTATTAACAGGAAATTCTAACCCTGGTGAAAAAAAGTGAAATTACTGAAGGAAAAGCGAAATTTTAATAGTAGTGTGCACATAATACATCTTCTCTGATGTGTGAACTCTGTGAGACTGAATTAATAACAATGTGCCTTTTTTTTTAAAGGGTAGCAATAATGTTATGATTTGTAAAATGCAATTGATTGATAAAGAGGTAAAGAAATAAATGCAGATGATCTATGCTTGAATATAATTCAGCTAATAGAATGCTAAAAAATCTTTTCCTTTTGAAAACGCTTCTGTAAGTCATACCTTAAAAAAAATTTTGATACTTCATAATTATCATTTTATAAGTTGATAGACTCTGCTAGAGAGTATCTTTATAATGTGAAAAAAATATGTAATGTGAAACTGATGACTTTGTCGATTATTACTTTGACTCACTGCACCTATTACGGGATATAGACTATTTTGCTGACGTATGGCTTCTATAGAAACCCCACAAATGTCGTGGGATCCGTCTGTAATGTAGCCACGCATCTTGTTTCGTTTCATAACAAGGTTTGTTTTCATCAAGTGGTAACTTTCTATGTTATTAAGCCCAAGAGGAATCTACTCCGAAGTGTTGAAAACAAAATTCTGACGATGTTGTAAACAAAAGTCAGAAATATGGCAAAAAGACAACGCAAAAGCAATATCTTTGATATTTTTGATGATAGTGAAATTGAATAAGTTAGTGATGATGAGGACACAGAGTTTATGCCTGAAGTACCCGATTTATTCGATAGTGAACCAAAATCAGACCCTAGACCTAGTACTAGAGATCTAGTAAAACTAAGGAGGCACCCAAATCTAGATCTAGATCTAAATTAGGTGTAGGTAAGGGTAAATCTAGTAGACCTTGATCTAGATCTTGAATTGAGTTGGTTGACAAACAGTAATAAATTCATTTACAACCACAAACAACAGATAATAAAAACTCAAAGACAATCATGTTAATTTTTTTTCAAATTTTAATGCATATGAACAGTTTTTTTTCGGAAAATCAAATTTCAAGGTGATTTGGAAAACCATTTAAAAAAAAAAAATCATAGTATTGTATTTGTTTTGGTTGCATTTGTTAGAAGTAGGTTGTTTCTTTTATGTGTGTAAATATTATAAAAGTGAGTATGGTGGAATTTAATGATTTTTTTTAAAATGGTTGAAAATAGCCAGTCCCCAGTTTTTGAAGTCCTCAGTGAGTTAGGCTTTAGGGATTGCACCTTAATTTTTATTTCTTCCCCCCCCACACACACACAATAATTATTTAACTTTTGCTATTGCAGGTGAACTCTATGTGATTGTGGAGTATTGCCATTTTGGAAATCTACGCAGCTACCTCATAAAAAATAAGGACTATTTCCAGGTAAAAAAAAGAAAATTTTAACATCGCAGAAAGACTGCACCTTTGCATCCACTATTTTGTTTTGCATTCTAATGAGTTAATGTACTCATATTTACAAAGACATTTTCATTTAACTTTTAATATAGGCCTATAGCATCCTGTTTTTATTAAATAGCATATATAATGCATTCTCGTAACATTTTTTTCCTTTTGGCTAATTCTTTTAGGATACAATGGAAGACATAGACGATCAAGTCACAGGCGGTGCAGATGGTTCTAAGATGTCTCCTCCTCCCTACGACAGTGTCCCGGTGTCTCCCAAAAGTCCAAATAAAGCGGATCTTGCGAATGTTCCATATTATGTTAACAAGGCAGGTGGTCCTCATGGCAGTGCAGCTTTGTTTGGGCCAAGCCTCACGACCAAGAATCTCTTTTGTTGGGCCTTCCAGGTTGCCCGTGGAATGGAGTTCCTTGCCTCAAGAAAGGTGGGAAAATTAAAAAAAAAAACTTTTTAAGCTAATGTATCAGTTCGATTCTAGCTCATTCAAGACATCTTCTTACACTTACAATCACACAAGAACACCCATGAATCATGCCTAGTCCCCATTTCATATTTGCTAAATATAGAAATTTACTTCATGAAAATGGTGCATGAATTAAAAGATAGATGGGCAGAGAGAGGGAGAGAGGAGTGGAGAGGTGGAATGCAAGCCTTTAATCATAAAATATCACTAAGTTTTTTTTTTTCTTTAAGTATATCCACCGTGACTTGGCTGCCCGCAATGTGTTGCTCAGCGAAGATAATATTGTCAAGATCTGTGATTTTGGTCTGGCTAAAGATCTTTATCAAGACCAAGAGTACTTCAAAAAGGGAGATGTAAGTTAAAGTGAAGACTGATCATTTATATAGCCAGTCCACTGTCTTTAGAAATGATCTCAGTGGAAGTACAGAGAGGAAAAATAATTGTTAGGTGAAACAACTTTTCTTATGTTGGGTATTCTCATCTGGAAAATGATTTGTAAACATCGTTTATATAAACTTGATTTTTTTTTTTTTTTATTATTATTTTATTTTAATTTATTGATTGTATATGGTTTTTAATAAAAAAAAAAAAATTAAAGTCTTGTAACAGGAAGTTGGATATTGGACTGTTAAATGAGTATGATAAAAGTAAGCTTTAGTTCATTCTGAACATCAAGTAGTTTTCTTACATGTGTTTTATACTAAAATAACCATGTGATTTTCAGTGCTGAAAAACTAAGTGGATTGATATTCAGAATGATATTATAATTCACCAAAATTGATAATAGAGCAGCAAGGTATTTTGATTATATGGCACTAGCAGTTAAAGCATTACTAAATTATACAATTTACAGTCAAGAAGAGGGATGAGAATGTTTGATTATGTGTAAGTGTATTTAGGAGGAACTTGAAAGTAATTTTTTTCTCAAAACCTTAAGGAAAAGATTCAGTTGCTTAAAACAAGATAACTTTCTTAATCTTGTACATGTATTTTAAATTGTTGCACAACATAAAATTCGAGGTGCTGTCTTTCTTCCCTGTAGGGTCCTGTTCCAGTGAAATGGATGGCACTGGAATCATTTACACACAGGATTTACACAACAAAAAGTGATGTGTAAGTGATGGTTGGATGTATATAGAAATGATTTCTACACTATGTTCATATTAATTTGTTTTAATTAACATAAAGGTGTTGCATTTAGCTATTGATAAACATAAAAAACAAGAAATTTAACATTCATCAATGAATAAAATGTATTGTCCCTGCTTGCTTTTCCTATTAACATTGTTTTCGTATTTTAAATAATCAAATAAAAAATTATATACTTAACAGCCCTAGTTTTTAGTTTTAAGCATATACTATTTATTCATTTTCTTTTTTTTCTTAATTTCAGCTGGTCTTATGGTATTTTGCTGTGGGAACTTTTTTCCTTAGGTTAGTAGGATTGTACACAACTCGTTTATTTGAATTACACTTTTCATCTTATGAAAAGAGATTTCTCTTCAGTGTGTAGAGTTTTTCTGTTGCACATTAATGAGTGTTTTCAAATGGCTTTAGTTGGAAAAGAACCAAGTCAAATTCATGTAAATTTTATATTTCTCCAGTTACCTGTTTGAGATTATGATTTTGATATATTTTTTCAAAATCTAAAAGAAAGATTGTCTTACGTGCTGTATTTCATTCTTAAACAACTTGTTTGTGTTAATATTGCCATGCATTAAAAAAAAAAAAAAAAGAATACAATGTATTAATAAAAGCTTGATTTAATGATTGTACAAATGCTATTTTGAAGGAGCTGTTGATTGAAAAGAAAACAATTTTTTTTTTAATGTTGGCTTAAGGGGGGGAGCGGCATCTCAGATCCAATTTGTAAAGAATTAGTAATAGACCAATGAAACTTTATACGAATGATCCTTATGTAATGGATATGCGAAATCTGCAGTCAAAAAATATTTTTATCATGCGGGTGCTGTGGCAACGGCGGCCATCTTGGACTTTGGACTATTTGTTTTGAATAACTTAACTCAACTAAAAGTTATATTTGACACATGTATTGAGAAAAAAAAATTTTAAAGTAATGCTGTTTGGAATTTCTAATTTTGACATTATTCCAGATTTATTTATTTTTTTAAATAAACATGTTCACACAGTGTTGAAAAAAAAAAAAACGCTCTGAATGTTTGTCTGGCACATCTTTCTGAACAACTTCACCAAGTTTTGTCTGAATCCACCCACAAATAGCAAAAATGAAAAAAAAAATTGAATTTTGAAAAAAATCTAAGAAATTAATTTTCTGGAAAAAATTCATTTAGTGTGCCATGTTTGAAAGTCTTTGTATTCAAAATCCTTTTTTTTCTGAAGGTGTCGAAGTTTATTTCATAAAGATATCTAAATAATTAAGAAAGTTATGACAAAAAATAAACAGCAATGTAACAGAGTAAAGTAAAGAAAAAATTTGCCTGGTAGGTTGCCGCTCCCCACTATTAAAAATTTGGAAATCAAACTATATACAGTTTTTAGTATATAAATTACAGCATTATCACATTCACTTTGATAAGCTTTAAATGCCGAATTTTTTTTCTCACATTATTGCCGCAATTTGATTTCATATCTTGTGAAAAAAATAATTTGTTCCTTTGCTTTTTTTTTTTATTATTGGTGTTTTTTTTCTTTTATAATCATGAGAAGTTTGTAAAAATCAGTGTGATTTATGTATTCTCACCGCTCTTTTGTTTTGTGTGTGTGTTTTTAAGCAGAAGCTCCATTAAATAAAGTTGCATCATTTTTTCCCCATAAGGTGGAAATCCTTACCCTGGTGTGGAAATCAATGAGAAGTTCATTGGCCTCCTTAAGTCTGGTTATCGCATGGAAAAGCCACCATTTGCTAATGATGAACTGTGAGTGTACAAGTAATTATTAATCAACTTTGCTCTTATGTTGAAAAGGCCAATTTCATAACCATTTGTTTAATGATCTGCATATATGAGAACTGTTTCAAAAATATATTTATGAGGTTTTTTTTTTCCTTTACCTACAACCACCCTTTATTTCTCCCTGTTTCATCTTTTTTTTTTGTATGTTCATGTCATCTTACAAAAGGCTTCTCATTCATGAAAGACATCTGTCTTTTTACTAGAGCAAATCAGTCTGCCACCAAATTTAGATCATTTAATTTCAGGTAAATGGACTAGATTTGAAATTTTGTTTTAATTTTTCTAGCTTGCATAGACACCAAGTCACAAATCCTAACAATAAAGCTAAGAAAGAAAGAAGCCTGATTTTTTCTGGTTGCATCATTTAAGTCAATTGAGTATATTGAGTGGTTATTTACAAAACCTTCCTGAACCACTCTCCTATTCATTGTCCTTTAAGCTCAGTTTGCTACGCTTGGGGTCTTGCTCATTTTTACCTCTGATCTAATAGCCAGGCATAAGGGCTTCAGAGATTTGATACACCTACCATCGATATTATATATCCCTCTTATCTACCAATCATTCGTGAAGCAGCACAAAATCTGTGCAGTTAAAAGTGTTCACTTCAGCCTGTTCAATGTACATTCCATGCTTTTACCTGAAAGGAATACAAACTTTTTATAAAATTTGACCAGGTATAAGGTGATGCTCCAAACCTGGAAGGTAGATCCAGAGGAACGCCCAACCTTTTCCTCAATAGTGGCAACCATGGGGGACTTTTTGGAGTCTAATGTCAAACAGGTGAGGAGGCTGATTGATTGATTGATTATTGGAATAAGTATAAATATTTGACATCTGTTTTTGTGAGTGCTAAGCATCAAACGAAAGGGATGCTGAAAACTATGAATAAAAACTTGCGGCCAACAAAATTGTATGTGTTGTAGGATTTTATTACATGTAACAGGCTACCTAAGAAAGTTCCATCATTGCGATCATGCTCTTAGATCCTGTTCTGCTATGAAATCCAATGGTTGTTCTTGAATTGTTGGAGCTTTTTAGGACTCTGAAGTTTTTTGTGGGAATTAAAATATAACCCTGGTTGCCATCAACTTCAATCATTACTCTTAAATAAGGCGCCTTGTATAGGGTTTAACATACACAATAATTGCACTGACAGCTTATGATTATTTGATACTCTGTACTCAAAGTGCAAAAACAAAGTTTAGCATTCCTTTCAGAGACAACATCCTTCTTGTTACATTTTGTTTTGCACAGTACTATCTGGATCTATCATCGCCGTATTTAAAGATGCAAGGTGAAGAAGGAGAAGATGGCGGTGATGGTGCAGCAGAGCACAAAGGGGAACGCAATATTCTCACTGACCCTGATGGCTACTTAAAGATGTCCCCTACCATGGGTCCAGATTACAGTAATATTCTGCCAACCTCACCAAAGACCGATTCATTACATCAGGTAGCTGCTGACATGGTATTCAAAAGAGCTTTTTACTCAGAGAAAAAACTTCTTTGAATCACACTTTTGATTTGCTTTTTACCTTAAGCATACTAAACTTCTATTTTTGTCTTAGTACAGGTTCCTTTCACAACAGTACTGTAATGATACTAAATTCCTTTAAACTTGAATTATTTGGTTTTTCTTACAAATTTTATGTAAAAAAGCATTGATATTTCAAATCGTTATATAGAATGAAGGTCAAAGGCATTCTGGTTACAATTGATTTCTTCTCTTTCTAAAGCCTGTTCAATATTTTTAATCCTTGGTTGCTGTAAAACAGTTTTTAAAAGTTTTAAGAATCTTTCTTATTTTATCATCAGCTAAAAATAGTGAAGTCAACTTGCCTTGGATGGAAACTGGTAGACTTTATTTGCATCAGCATTTTACTAGGAATATTTGTATTCTTTTTTAGGAAAGACTACCGAGTTAGACTTTTAGACATTTCTGGTATTTTAATTACCACAACAATATTCTGAAAGTTAGGCAGCTCTAATCAAGGCAACAATTTACTGTGTAGATGCTTTGGAAACATTATGATTGTATATTATTGGGGCCTTTGTTAGCGAAATTTGTCTTTAAAGTGCAGGAAATATCTAGCCTTTGCCCTAACATTAGACTTCACAGGCCAGCGGTAGCAAAAAAACTCTGAGATTAAGTAGAAAATCAACAGATTTAAATTTTTTTCTTTTCAACAAAAACAAAAAACATAGTGTGGAATGTAGCCTTTTTTTTTAAAAAAAAGAGACCAAACACTAACAAAACAACTGTTATACCATAGCAAAAGAACGTTGTCCATAAATTTTTTTTTCTATAGTTAATATAGTATGAATTTTGCATCGCATCCTCAACTATTCTGGTCCTGTGTCAGGTTAATGAGACAACCCCAACCTATGTCAATGAGAGGCGGTGGGCAAAGTCTGATGAAACGGATGATATGGAGATGATGCCATTGACCTCTCCAGGGGAAGAACGGAAGTCCTCAATGCCTGATGTGATGGCCCCGGGCTTCAGACCAGATGGAGACAATCAGGTAAACAGTAAAGGTATCGTTGATAATATATTAATATATTATGAAATCATTATATACATTGTTTCAAAGTGTAAGGGAGAATAAATTCCACAATAAGCTCTGCAGTGACATCCTTTGATAGTTCTCAGGTTCCTTTCAATAATGCAACCCCACAACTTCATAATGTGGGCAAGAACTCTGATACCATTGCCCAGTCATAGAAGAATCCTGACATGAAACAAGATTATTTTCCTGAGTGTAAAAGATTGCTTGAAAAGGGTTAGCTAGACACAGTCATTACTATTGTGTTTTGTAATGTTATTTTTAGTCTTTTTCTCACAAATCACATTTCTCTTTAACGTGTCTAGATATTTCAGACATCCTTATATTGTCATTGGGGAAAGAAAACAATGAGGATAAATATTTGTCAGGAAGTTTTTTTACAGGTCAGGTTGGCCTGAAATAATTATTTGATTTAGGCAATATTGACTTTTCCATTTTGATTTCCGTCACATTCTCTGCTGCTAGAATTTGAACAAATCTGACTTAATTTTACCCATTAAAAACTTTATTGAAATAATGCTTTCTAAATTTATTTTAACTTGATTTTTGCTGTATTAGGAGAAATTTAAATGGCAAAACCTGCAGAATAGTAAAATATTCTTCAAAACCTATTTTTTTTTTTGGTGTGACATGGATGTAAAACTACTTTTCTAATAGATGGACTCCCATACTTGAGCAATCATTAATTAACTATAACTCAGAGGCAACTACAATTTTTTGGACTCACTTGTCACCACAAAGATTTAGAACACTGAACAATAAGCTTATTTTACTCAAGGGGAAAAACTTACAGGCTTTTTAGAATATTTACTCGGTCACAACCTTTGATTGTGACGCTATTGCGTAAACGAGGAAATGGGGTTCAAGTGTAAACAAATGCCATCCAACTGTCTTCTAAGCGTATAATGTGTTACATTTAGACACAAAATAAGTCTTGCCGTAACATTCAAATAATTCTTAAAACATAAAGTTATCTATTAGTGAAGGTTTGTTCATCAATGTGTCCATAATGAGTGGTGGGTGGGCAAAAAGCTTGTATCACCTATTCAAGTTGATTTTGTATATTAAAAAGAAAGTGTGAATGCTTTTTTGAACCAGCTAATTTTGTTGATGGTATTTAGATAGCAAATGCTCAAAATTTGTTTTTTTTCCTCAAAAACTTAAAATTTTTTTTCACTTTGTCACTTTTTTGTCATCAGATGGACATGAAAGATATTTGAGATTAAGCGGCATACACTTATGCAAATGAGTATGTAGGGGCTAGGAACATGTATTGGATGGCGCTGTCAATAACAGCATTTTTTTGCAGCCGACACATTTTTGTTGCTGTGAATTTTGAAACTTTTTTCTCAGTTGCCATTTTTGTCCAGCATGATATAAAAGTAAATTGAAAACTCTGTTGAAGGAATATTTTGATAAATTTTATACTGATGTAAATGTCGTCTGATTCTGTGTGAAAAGAATGGTTGCTTTGATTCTATCTGAGCTCGCCAGACGGGTTTTGGGTGCTTACTTTTAGTTCTTGTGCCTTTTTTAAATTGAAATCCACTCTCCCATGTGTAACTTCAGAAAAAAAAGCCAAATCATTAACTTTGAACGCCTTTCTGCATCTTTGAAATGTTTAAGAGGAGTATATAATGAAATTCTAAGACTCCAAACTCTGTATAGATTGTAGGTCTGGATCTAACGGAAATTCGGCATTGCTTACATCCATTTTAGCCCAACCACATGACAAACCAGGTTAGTGTCATTGAAAAAAGACGTCATGGCTAGAATTTCTCCCTGTTTGCACTAAGCTTATTACTGGAAAGATTGAATGCAAAGGTAGACGCAGAGTAACTTTTATTGATGACTTTTGCTCCTAGCACTAGGTAATGGTAGCAACAATAACTTTATAAAGTTAATTGAGAACAGGTGTGAGTAGAGGAATTTATTCGCCAATGTTTTTTTCCCTTAAGACATCTAGAGAAAAATACTTTTCCCTGAGTATCACCGGTTCTCCCCTGTATATTTCTCAATTAGGTCCACACAGTAGCTGAGATCCACCAGCTTGATGAAACAGACAGCGGCCATAGCAGCAGTTATGAAGGTGCTGGCCCTTCACCTGTTGGGGCTGTAGAGAATAACGATTATCTCATCCCTGTGGTCCCACACAGCCCACCGCCTTCGCCACCTGTTGCTGCCAGCCAGAGAAAGGCAGTTGTTCCTGCCGCCTCTGCACCACCAGAGGGACCTAAAATTTCGCTTGCCTCAAAATTACCTCCCTTGAGACAGGCCCCTTCTTCAGCTAATGCGCCTAGGCCTCGACAACCTACTCCATTACGCTTATGGCCTTCCAATGCAACCACAACTGCTCCAAGCCCCATGTTTACAGCAGCTGCGTCCACAGCTCCACTTACGCGCAGTATTCCCAAAAGTGAGAACAAAAGGACCCATGGCAGCAATGGATCAACATCGTCTCAGCCTGATGACAACCGCCAGGCAGGCTCAGATGGATTTATCCCAGGCTCGTCTACTGCATCCACAACTTTAACTAGCAGTGACTCAGCCTCTGGTGGCAAATTCATGCTGGGACCAGTTCCTAAACCTAGTGCTGCTGCTTCCTCTGTGCCTGCAAAATCGAGTGGGGGCAATAAAAAAGCAGGACTCCCAAGGTTTAAGGATGACACAAGAGTGTTTACCCACTGTGGCGCCAGTGGGGAGATTCAAACCAACTCCAATGCTCATAAAACTCCTGTTTCTACAGCATCTACAAGTCCAACTACTGATCCTACCACTACAACAGATGCCCTACCAAAATATGCTCCTTGGCCTCCGTCGTCATCCTCATCAAATCATGATAGTTCTCCAACTTCACCAGTGCCACCCTCTAATCTTGAAAGCAATGGCACAGTCACTGATCCTAGTCAACCTTGGATGAATGGACCACTGCGTACACGGCTTGCTAATTTCCGAAATGGGGTAGACCAGGGTAGATATTTGTCCAATGCATCAAGTGGGTATAACTCTGACTTGAGTCCAGCTGAGTCTACACCGCCTCCTGACTATAGAGCTGTGCTAGATGATGTTACAGAAACTGATATTCTCGTGTAGTCTCTTTGTTGTTCCTCATCTTCTTTTTCACTGCTAGAAGCTGCTCGTAAAATTCATTTTCAAAATTGTACAAAACTGCATTCTTGTTCAGCAACTAGTCCATAGATTGTTCTGACACCAAGAGAAATTGAGTCATTGTAGTAGATAATATAAGATTGAAAATGTGAGCTTAAAAGGAAGAAAAGCTTTTTTTGTAGATATGGTTATGAAATCATCTTGAATTAATTTTTCATTAGATTGCAATATATACTGGAAATAATAGTATTCATTTGTGTTAAACTGCACCCATAAACTTTATTTAAATTTTTCAGCAAGCTACTCACTGTGTTTTTTTTTAATCTTGTTTGAAAAATTTGATTTTATTGTGACCTGAATAAATTAGAGACTCACAAAAATGAATGTTTGTTTATGATGTCAATGTTTGTCTTTATAAAGGTGCATAGGAATTAAAAGTGCTCTGGAATTATTTTTCGGATTCCAAATCACTCTGTTATTTTTTACTACAATAATTCAAACTACACTTGTGTTTTAAAAGGTTGTTAAGTGAAACATTTTCAAAAGGTATATCATGTCTATGGCCTAGTTTTAAATGAGTTCTTAAACAGGGTTCTTAATTTCCTTGCAGTATTTTTGAAGCATAGTTTTCTTTTGGACAAGAGCTGGAAGATATTATTCATCCTCTGGAGCTCAATATTTATAAGCACAGTAGGTAAATTTGAATCGTTGTGAATTTGCCTTAAGTTTTGACCGCAAAGTATATATTTTAATTAGATTTATTTAATATATAATTAAATGTTTGATACGAGGAAGCAAATCTGCATTTTTTAGGGCTGTAGAAATAGCAACGAGAAGAACTGTCACAACTCGCCAGACATACATGCGGAATTCTTACTTCCGCTTCATTTCATTTATTTTTTGTGCACTTTGAAGTTCAAATTTTCTTAATTTTAATTAGAATTGAAATTATGAAATTTTCAGAAGAAAATAGCAGAGAAGTGAAAACGCATATTTTTGATTTTACAAGGGCCAACACAAAATAGGACCAATGAGTTACAAGTGGTTTTCCCAGATTGCCACCATTTCATTTCCAAATTTCCCTCAATCCAAGACAGAACTTCGCTCAATGCACATTTAATAGCAATATTTATGGTAGATTTAAACATTTCTAGGTGACTCCTCACGCTTTTAATCCGACTAGCTTTTTTACTACCAGTTTTCAACATTTCAACATAATGATCATAAACTAGCATGTTTTCTTTGAAACTATGCATTTTCCACTTTTTTAATTTTATAAGGTGTTGGTGATCTATTTTATGTTCTATGCTCCAATAACTCATGATATATTTCATCAATACAGTTCGAAACTGAAACACACAAACAGGCAAAAGTTTAATAAATTAAAAATAAAAAACAACCCAAAAAACCTCGTGAACTCACTAATTTGTTGAGTGCCAAAGTTTCTGGCTGTCAAAGTTCAAAAGTAATGCTCTACAAGCTTTAATCATATATATTATTCTGAACATCGACTTTTTTAACCTGGTTATCAGCAGAATGATTTTGTCTCCATAGTATTGGAACTATAAAGAAATAAGAACTAGTCATGTATAGTTAATTTCATTTGTAGTTTTACGTTGATTCACTGCATAACAAATAAAATATGTAAGCAATCAGGTCTCCCAATTTTTGTAAGCTGATATAGATAAGCGTGGCAATGTCCAGGGACAAAAAAAAAGAAAGCAGTAAAATAGAAATAGGCAGCTGGTTGAAGATCTTAAAAAGTGTCTCCATGGCCACTGAGACACTTAAGAATTTTCTATGTCAAAATTTTAGTGAGGAAAACAAACACTGACTCAAATATAATTATCTTGTTCTAAGATTGTTCAATTACATAGAAGGAAGAATCAATAAAAAAAATCTAGCAAGATAAGTTTTGACCAATTTTATCATAACTGTTTTTTACCTTGCTTCACTGCAGGAATATTGCCCAAATGTAAGGGCCACTATGTACTATAATTAAGCTGCATTGCAATCACTCATTTTTGATTCCTATCGAATTTTCTTCAGCTTGAATTTTTAATTTAATTTGCAAAGATATAAATGTTATACTGTTGTCCCTTAAAAAAAAAAAAAAAAAACCCTACATGTTTAATCTCCATCTGCGTTAGAGTTAAGACAATTTTGTGCTTTTGTATGCATCTATGTTTGCATGGTTGAATTGAAATAGACAGATGAATAGTTAGATAGATAGATAGAAAAGTAGAAGGATAGAGGGGCAAAGGAATAAAAGGATATGCATATTAATATAAAGAAAATTACAGACCTATGAATTTAGTGTGTTTGATACACTGCTTTGTAACAGAATAAAAACAATAAAGTTTTTATACCAAACCTGAGATGAGATATATTCACATAATGTTTTTCCTCAATGCATGATAGACCATTACAGGTAAGGGTAAATTTTTTAGGAATAAACATTAGGGAGAAGTAAAAGCTAAAATTCTTGATCATGATCAGAACTGCTGGTAATAAAGAGAGAAAGGGAAAAAAAATTGTCAAAAATATCCTAACTTTGCTTTTTATGACACTGCCACAAATTGAAAGAGTAATTATATTTTTAAATATCTTAGTATTATTTATACTTTGAAAAATTCATCATATTGATTACTTAATTTTATATTGCTGACAAATTTTCTTTAACTTATGTCAAACATAAAATGGGTCAAAAATATATTCTTGTGAAAATCAACCTCTTCTTGTGCCATAAAATACACCATCATAGAATTACTATTCAGTAGCTCGTCATTTTCTTTCAGCACAATACAAAGATCATATTATGTAATTATATCATCTATGGTTTTTGTTGCAGCTGTAGTTGTCTATGTGCATAAGCAACCACCCTAATTCTGTCCTATGAAAAAAAATGATGATTTATGGTTTTATGGAAGAGTAAATGTAAAATTATTACTTGATAAATCTGCTACAATATATGACCTTTTTTTCTTTGAAGAAAAAGAAAAAAGATAATGTTTTGTTGACTTGAACATTTTTAGCAATTTTATTTGCCATTTTACTTACATATATCCTAATTAAAATTATTAATTGAGATGGAGTAAGTGTTTGAGATTGTGAATTTTGAACATCTATTTGTACTCCCATTTAAATTATATTCTTTAAAGGCATGTTCACAATGAAATTTGATAGCATGACAGAATTGTTAATTTTTCAAGGTGAACATTTGCTATAGGCATAGCCAGATTCATTGTGGAGTAAGATATAAACAGAAAGGGAAATAGAGAGAAGGAGAAAAGCCAGAAAGTCAGAAAGGAAAATTTGTATGTTTTGAGATTAATGAATTTATGGAATATTACAATATTATTCATGAATGCTATAAAATATGTGATAATGACAATATTTTGTACTTTGATAACATTAAAAGTTTGCAGAAATGAAGATTTGAATCGACAAAAAGCAATGAAAATGAATGAGTGCCTGAGAGACAGAGAGGGAGAGAGAGAGAGAGAGAGAGAGAGAGAGAGAGAGAGAGAGAGAGAGAGAGAGAGAGAGAGAGAGAGAGCTTGAGATGTAAGGCAGAAAGGGAAAATTTAAGTGCATTTTTCATGTACAGGTGTAAATTACATTATGATTAATGCAGTTTTACATACGGATTTCTGTAAATAATTCATGAAATCGATACTATTTTGTATAAGAGTATTATGGTAACAAAACCACAAGCAGCCATGGTTAGATCCAAGTGCATAGCTCATTTCTCTGCATTTAGGGCTATTAAAGATTTAAAAATACATATTATTATT
>BLXT01000976.1:2248836-2264455 GCA_019648995.1 Plakobranchus ocellatus
ACTACTACTACTACTACTACTACTACTACTACTACTACTACTACTACTACTACTACTGCTACTGCTACTACTACTACTACTTCTGAACGGCGGCTCGTGGGTGTGAGCATTGGTTGGACAAGGCAGGCCCCTAGCAGGGTCCAGCGATAGAGTCCCTGGTGGGGGTTCAGCTCCCAGTCCCTTAATTTCTCATTTTTCCTCAAGGCTCCTTTCGGAAAATCAATGCCGCAAACTATCGTCTATTGTGTTCATTACCACAAATTTTGCAAGTTCTGTAGGTTATTGTTGAGCTCAATTGATCAGGAGCCTTTTGAAACACTTTGGCCAACATTTAGAAATGATTATATAGATCAACACAACTGCCAAACCTTAAAATGGAATGGAAATCAGTGGCTTCGATAATAATCTCAACAAAAAATAATATGCACGAGAAAATAATACAAGCCACTAAACTCTCCTCAAAGACATTGAAATTCTTAGTCCGCACATTAGTTTCATATTGTCATCTAACTGAGTTAAATCGTCACAAGAAAAAGCTGTCATTCCGAATTTGTAAATCTAACCCTGTAATTAGGCTCTCAAAAATATAACCTTCTTTCAGGTATGAACTTTCTGATCATAAACATGTCGGTGTCACAATCCTCACAGGGCATAGGGCAAGCCCGCTCATTCCACTCTGAACCTCCTAGTGGGAGAAGCTAATGGAACAAAAAGATGATAACCTATTCCTAGTTGACAGCCGCTGATTGCGCAGCGAAAGACCAGTCGGAAAGCGATTACATGTTTGTCACGGGAATTTCCCCGGACAGGGACAATGGTGCGAGGAAGCGAAAGTGTGCGGGCATGCCCTGCGTTCTTGTTTGATGAATAGGACAAGACAGTGCTTTCCTTGATCACGGCCCAGCTTGTGCCTCTCGCTTTTTGCCCATTAATTACAGGTTTCTGTAAAGAACTTGGCTGGGCGCGCTACATCTACGGTAAGCCAGAAGCTCGTGACCGCATCCTTCGACATGATAGTAGTTGAGCACGCACATCGTCTACACTCCCTATGTTGGGATTATATGTCGTAGAGATGTTCACTGTTGATTCTGTCTCTCTCTCTTTTTTTTTTTAATTAATATCTTTTTAAATTAAATAATTTGATTTGGTCGTTGCAGGCTGGTCAGGCCCCAGGCAATCTGGTTGGGCATTGCCCACCCTGCCCATTGAGACGAGCCGCCATTGCTACTACTACTACTACTACTACTACTACTACTACTACTACTACTACTACTACTACTACTGCTTCTGCTGCTGCAGCTGCTGTTAATATAGATCGATGCTTTTATTATCACTGCCACCACTATTATACACGTCGTAAACACTGTCAAAACAAAATCCTCTTTTGATCGGATTCGACGTTCACTGCGTGCCAATTTTTTTTTTTAATTAAAAATTTTTTTTTTTACTTGATATAAACATTTTAACCGGTTGAGAAAACTTCACATCTACGAAAGTCCTGAATCAACATGAGTCTGAGTTGCGACCAAACGTTATTTTTTTCCATTTTTTTCTTTTGCGTTTTTTCCGGTCAAATGAAGCAATCTTAAAATCAAAGAATTCTTGGGAATAATTTTTCCCAGGGACACAGAAATGCTCTTTTCCTTAGTGCTATGTTGGTCAAAATCGGAAACAGCATACACCTTTCTACAGGTTATATCTTTTCTTCTTTTTTTAAATTGTGCTCAGATGGTATAATGTGTAAAAGTTACGTGTGCATTTGCTTTCCAACATTCACTTTTGATCGTTCAACGAAAATTAACGCATGTATGATGTGTCATACAATTTTCAAGGTTTTTGTTCAAAACCTTTCAACTTCCATGTAAACATTGCATTATTTAGCTTGTATTAACATTGATAGTTAGCTTGAGACTCTTTTAGTTGTTTTCGAAATTTGCATGTTATCGTTTATTTCAATTTTTTCTTTCAAAATCAACATAAACCTACCAAACCTGCGGGAAAGTTTTATGTCTGCTTATGATATTTGGATCGAACATGTAGGGATATATAAAAAGTTCACGAAAGCATTCAAAGCTGTAACATTTTTAACTTATCAACGGAGCTAATTAGACACAATCAGAGCATAACTTCATTTGATGTAATGATTACAATATATATATATATATATATATATATATATATATATATATATATATATATATATATCAGTCGATCTTCACTTTGTCGGCCTAATTTTTCCCAAGGAGAACAAGATATATTTTGATTCTTTACAACCATTCGAATGTTCTGTTAACTGTCTCCATCTCTTATAAGCCATAATTGTGCAAAGATATATTCCTATAACTATAAGCACACCATGAGAGTATAATATACTAATCAATGTACTAGAATCAGCATTCTTAAGCATTCTCTAAAAAGTGAGACTCAGACTTGGAAGAACGTTGGGAATCCAGGAGTAGGTAGTGATTTTTTTTGTGACATACGCATAATGAGGTAATTTTGCTAAAGCTTTCCTGCTGTGTTTTAGCGAGAGTTCTCCAGGTCACTTTGCTTGGGCTTTGGATCTTTATTAACGGAACATTCAACGACACAATTTAGGCCTGTATCTAATCTATTCTATTATAATAGTACATAAGAGACAGGAAACCTGAATGGTCCAAATCAAACAGAACCTACACTGTCAAATCGCGTGAATCGCGAAGAAGGCACAATCTTAAGAGATCTACCTACTCAGCTTGCGAAGTAGTTGGTGGACCAAAAAGCACTAGATTAAATTATTGGCTCGGACGACGGATAAAACTTGTGACCTTTCCTATGCGCTCTACCTATGCACCACCGCTTACGACACCCGGCTTGTTGTACACAGTACATGTCGTCTACATTTAGCAGCGTACTTGGAGGTTTTTACTAGGCTGGTTGACGTCACTCATTGTAACCTTGAATAGTAACGTAATATAACCTTCACACATAACTGTAGACATGACTTTTCTGTACCCAAAAATCATCTTCACGGCATTCTATCTCTCTACTTTTGTGTACTGTAGTATCTAAAAGAATGAAAACATTGCAGATACTGACAAGTCAAGCCAAGAGAGACGTACACTCACCACCAAAATCACTTTCCTTTAGTGAACTATGGCCCCACCGCGTTTCCCTCTCCTATTAATGCTCACATGCTCACGTTCTCACACGCGCTCATTTCTCTAAACGTATCAGATTTCGTCTGCATCCTGTTTTTCGATTACACCAAAAGATTTAAGAAATCGTTTTGTTTGTATGCCATTTCTTGCCTCTGTTTAAAGGGAGTATGTCGTAGCCGTCTACTTTTGAAAAATTGAAAAAAAAAAGAATTGGTCTATCTATCTATCTATCTATCTATCTATCTATCTATCTATCTATCTATCTATCTATCTATCTATCTATTTATCTTTCTATCTATCTATCTATTTATCTATCTATCTTTATAGGCTTCTTTATTTTTTCCCATCTATTTGTCTAGAAATCTAGCTTTTCCTGATCTATCTTTCTGCCTTTCTTAGTAGGCCTATCTATCTGTATACTAAAATCTAGTCAGGCCTACACGCGATTCTTAATAGAAATCAATCCATTTAATTTCTCTATCTGTGAACCTGCAGGAGGCTACAATATCAACAAAAAGCAGAACACATGCCTTCTATATATCTCTTGCACTCACTCCTAGGCTCGTAAAATTTTTCAGCTTTCTTTTGGAGTCTTTACAGCCTGCTTTAGACCGGTTAAGAAGAATTTTGAACTGCTGCTTCCTTATTTCATATGGGGAAAATGAAAGAGAACGAGAGTAAATTGAAATTTCCGCTCATATTAAAAGGAATTCAAACCCTTCCGTTGAGTTAACTTTTAGAGCGACATAACGGTTTCTAGTTAATATTAATTTTCTAGACTTAACTTTAAGTTCAAACAAGTGTGGCATTTATCTATCTTGCCATATTTCTTTTTCTTTGTTTTTTAACGGACGTGTTTCAATGCAGGTTAATATTACACCATAAATTTGAAGCTGCTTGTAAAGCAGAAGCCTTCGGCTGAACAGCAGGTTTACCTGACATGTACAATCCGTTCTTTCAGATGAGAGATGTGAACATATACGCTTTGAGAAATGGTGATAAACGAAGGTTACTTGCCTTTTGTGGTTAGAAAAGCAAAGTGCGTTAAAGAATTTTTAAGTTTCTACGAATGTTCAGTAGCAAAGAAATTTTGACATTAAATAAATTCAGACTCACTTTGTTAAGACTATAATATCTAAAACAAACAAACTAACAAAATAAATAAAAATTATACGCATCTTTCCGATATCTGTTTTTTTACATTTGTTATTTTTTTTAATCGCGGGCTTTTCAACGATGCGCTTATTGATTCAAGAAAAATTAACAAATAAAGATTAGATGGTAGGCTGAACAGATATGATTTATTTTTTTCTTTTCCAATAAGATAATGCATTTGATTCGACACGCGTTTTCATCGACATTGTTTTTAAACAAATGAACCAAATAAATAAACCCAGGAAATCTTTTTCCATTTTTGATTCTCCCTTTCCCTCTCCCTAGCTCTTTTATTGTCTTTCATTATTTCTTTCAACCTCTCTTTTTATCTAAATTTTAATAAACACACTAAGACCCGGACATCTTTACTCATCACCTACAGATTCATAATAGAAAATCATAACAGGCACCAGACACTGCATTCGGCACATAGCGAAATCCAGCATAAGTTATTGCTTCTATTTATATGAACAATGCATTCACACATTTCCCACAACTGGCGCAGGTATGCGACATAACATTTAACGTGAACCATCTGCAGCAGCTGCTGCTGCAATGGAACTCTTTGAAACTCAATCACATCAATTCTCTCAGCATCGTTTTTCTTTTGTAAACACCACCCAAACCCATTGCTGATTTTCATTCATTCTCTCAAGAAAAATAAAAGTTGCGCACCAAACATTTAATGCTGTTTTTTTACCTTTAGCTTTGACTTGCAGCGTACGAAGTTCCGGGACATTATTGTTATTAAAATGTCTACCTGCTCACTAAATTGTTTCGCATGATTAATAAGGTTTAAATAGGTTTATAAAATGTCTTTTTGTAAATTCGTAAAACGAATTCGGGATTTTAAAATATGCCCTCATAAAATGTCATGATCGATAGTAACATATCTATATTTTTGTGGACTTGATTGACGCACAACATTTAACGATTGAGCTTAGCTCCATTATAATAAGACTAGTTGCCGTATAGCCCGTTCTACCTGTTTATAAAAGGCGCGAATACGTTAGAATGAAGAGTGCTTAGGGCGTCAGAAGTTATTAATATTAATTTTAAAAAAAATTTTGAAGACTGTTTGCTCTGACAGTAATTTTGCTGGGAACTTTATATATATAGATGTAATGGTCTTAGATCTATCGATTCTCGATCTGTATGTAACTGTTAAGTGTAGGACTCAGGCCCAGGTGATGAATGATCCATACAGTGTGCATTTATTTTTATACTTAAGAACTCAGAATTTATTTTCTTTAAAAACTTTAATTCAAATTGTAGACTTCATTAATATATCCTCATAGAATATTCCTCATAGTTAGGAACTCACAGTATCGTTATATTGACACCAAAATATATGATAAAATTGCATAAATGTAGGCCACCTTCATAAACTCTTGACTGAAAATAAAAAAATACGAAATAAAGTTATTCGAAAACCTTTATGGCAAATTGAGAACTGCATGCAATGATATTGAGAAATACATTTACTAGAAGTGATCTCATTGTTATCCGATGTTTGCTTAGTTATAGTGCTCTACTGTGAGTTACAAGAAAAAAAGAGACACAAGAAGTAAACAGAACATTTTTTCAACGATCTTTGTTTATAAAAAATTAACAAAAAGATTCTTTATAAAAAGTTCTAGGCTACTAAAATAATAATAATAATAATAATAATAATAATAATAATAATAATAATAATAATAATAATAATAAAAGTGAGTGCCTTAGTTGGAACGAGCAGAGTTCTGATTTTTTTCTTGGCATGAAACATTGTGAAGTAATTTGCTTGTGGGTTTCCATGCTGCTTTTACTTTCGTAAAAACTAAAGAGAGCTAGCTGCGAAATAGTACAAACCACGCCACGGCAAAACGCCAGCAGCAGGTATGGAAATTTGAAGGCTATTTTTATCACATGCCGGAAATAATTAACATAAAGTGAACGGAGGCAATAATTTCAGTATTAACAATTTTACACATAGATTCTATCGCTCATCTGCAGATTGTAAAACAGTTTCATTTCATTTTCAACCAACATAAATTTTTAGACAGCTTAGAGATGAAAAATACCTCCATTAAAAGTGCTACAACACAAATGGTTAAAGTATACACAAGTATATGCCTTGGAGTAAATGTAGAACTTGTCACCTTTAGCAAAGTAGTCCAGCGTCCTGACAACTCCACCAGATTATTCTTCATCAACTCTATTTTTCTTCATAGTTTTATTTGTTTGATTGTTTAATTGTCTCATTTTCTCGCAACAACACCGGTTTTCCCTTTTAGAATTTATATCGAGACGGGGCCTGGAGCTTAAAAATTTTCTGAGTATTAAAATGCTACCACAGCGCATTTGATTTGATGTTGTAGTTTTTGAAACGTTGTACTTAAAAGCATCTAGCGTAATTCCATTCTGTTTTACCACAACTAACATCTCTATAATTTGGTAAAACAAAGCAAGACAAAACACACACAGAAACAATTTCGCACGCAAAAAGCATTTGTAGTTTTTTTGTTTTTTTTTGCTAATGATGTCGTACTTATAAACGAACTACTTTCTCACTAACATGACTGTGACTCTGCGGGAAAAGGATGGGGTCTATTCATAATTTTTCTTTTCTTTTAAATTTCGTCACATGAGTTCTTTCATTAGGACCGTCTTTTCGCTTAAATATTTGATTTACTGCTTCTTGCAGTTTAATAGTGTCCGTAAAAGAAATAAACCCCCTAAGAAAAAAAAATTAAGCATGTACTCATAGTCGTTTTAGCTTGACTCTATCCTTTAAAACTTAACGAATATTACTGATCGGTGATTGATAATGTTTTCACTATTTTCAGTAAAATATGATAAATAATCAAAATGCGCTCCTTTTTAAATTTTTTTTTTAAATATATATTTTCCCTCTTTACGTATCATCATAGGAATATGCGTGTGCGTGACAAGGTTTAATTATGCGATGAATCATTTTGAAGATGGCGTGGAAAACTTAAAAGAAAACAGTCATGTAGAACACCTCAGTGTGAAGACCGGTTTATAGGGAATAATTTTTATTTCTTTGATGTGGTTGCTATATCGTTGATGAAGATTCTAGGACTGTTCCTAAACATAGGCCAAGTGATTTGTTTGTCTTCACTACGCACTCTACTTCACTTTAACGAGGCCTTTTTTTTTCATTTCAAACATGTCTCGTCTTAAAGCTAAGAAAAAAAATTCTTAACTGTAATCTCTAGCTGCAATTTGTGTAGAAATTAGGATAGGACTAGACTGGTCATAACTATACGAAAACGTCAAGCCACCTTTCTGGACCACGTGATGAGAAGAGAAAAACTGGAACATTTGGTAACAACAAAAAAGTTTGAAGAAAAAAGAAGCAGAGGAAGACAAAGGGAGAAGATAATGGATGGACTGGCCACATGGCTTGGACCAGGAAGAGTGACAGAGACACTGACCGACGTTAAAGATAGGGATTTGTGGAGGGACATGATCGCCAACGGTTATAAGCCAGGCACTTGAAGAAGAAGACTGCTTTTACGTTGATATTGTAGACAGTGTTGACAATCCACGACAATTTTCTGAAGTGAAGGTAAAATGCTTAGGCAAAAGGCAATGTCATGGCAACTTTCTTTTTCTTAAAGGATTTCCATTCTTGTTAAAACTTCCGTTGTTTGTGCTCTTAGACTGTGAGTCCAGGTTGATGAACTATCCCCTTCTTTCATTTTCATTACACCTATCTGCCATTCTCTTTGAATCTGACTTTTCCCCGATTTCCCTTTCGCTCCCTCCTCTCTTCAAAGCTCTTGTTTGTAAAGTAAAGTCACACTCAATCCCAAACCCAATCTCAAGCTCTCTAGGACCTCCTGGCTACTTAACTTTCATCACTCTTTTTATTAGTCTAGATCTATTGTAGATTTATTTGCATGATTATTTCTTTTTACACTCGAAAAGAATTTTTATTTGTGATCTGTATTAATATCAATATATCAATCTATCTATCTGCCTAAAAAACTTCAAATCGAAGTGAATAACAATAACAATAACAATAACAATAATATATGTTATGTTGCTCTTATTGCATCTAAATCAATATTTCTGTATATATATATATATATATATATATAATATATATATATATCAATGTATATTCTATATATACACCTTTAATATCTCTAGCTAAATCTTAAGTGTTCTTCTGTAAGCAACATGTTTGCCCAAACCCATTCACGTCTGCACTTTTTTGACCCAGCGCAAATAAACAAAAATCCGGTCGAGACGTTACGAACTGGAATAACCTTCATTTTTTTCCTTTGCCATTATGATCTTTTTAGAAGCATTTAATTCAAGGTCTAGAAAAACAAAAACGAGCTAATCAAGGAAAACGCTTCTTTGAGAGAAAAAAAAATTACAAGATTTTAGGCTATGCCTATCTCAAATCAGGGTTAAGCTTCTTTTTTTTTTCTTAATTTTTAAATTTTTTAAAATCGTATAGATCATGAAAGTTTGCCAAAAAGGGGCAGCAGAAAAGGAAGCGTTTCATGAATAAAAAAACGTGTAATAAAGTTTGTGCTTCTCTCACTGTTTTAGCATTACAGTCTAAAGCTAGAAAAACAAAACATTTCCTGTTTTAGAATTGAATTTTGTGCAGTTGCCTTATAAATTTTTTTGTCTCGAAGGCTCAGGTAGGGATATTTTAAAAAGAACACAAATTTATTTCAAATATCTTTTCCCGTAAAATCATGCAGCAATCAAAATTTTATTGACACAAAAAAGTAAAGCTTTAGATATACGTTTAATGATAGGTCCATCCTCTTAAGGCGCTACTTTCTCATCAAAATGTTCCATATATCTATTTCAGGTTGAAGACAAAATATGCCTTTCTTTTCTATAGCAAAGTATGTGTTTCTGTCTGTCTGACTGTGTGTGTGTGTGTGTGTGTTTGCGTGTATGTATATTTGTCTGTCTGCCGGTCTGTCGGTCTATCTGTCTGTCTGTCTCTCTCTCTCTCTTTCCTTTCTTTCTTTCTACATCTCCCTTTCAGCCTCTTTTTATTGCGTTGGTTTCTCTCCGCGCCCCCTTCCCCCTCTTTTATCTCACTGTTTCCCTCACTTGATCTCTCTCTCTTTCTTTCTCTCTCTCTCTCTCTCTCTCTCTCTCTCTCTCTTTCCTTTCTTTCTTTCTACATCTCCCTTTCAGCCTCTTTTTATTGCGTTGGTTTCCCTCCTCGCCCCCTCCCTCTCTTTTATCTCACTGTTTCTCTCACTTGATCTCTTTCTCCTCCTGTCCATCTTTCCACAGTGTCTCGTTCATTCTCACTCTTTATCGATCTGTTTTCACAGGTAAAAATATGCATTAATATTAAGTCTCACAGCTCGACACGTTTCCCTCTGAGTCCTGTGTAATGTATTTAGAGTATTGGGGATGCATAGATAAGTTTATCAATTATCTGCAATTATGTGTCTTTTTCCTTGCACGTGTCTATCTAGCTTCTAACTGTAAATCTATTTAACTATCTCTATTCATTATTCACCTACATCTGACAATATCAACCTACCCACCCAACGAACCAGCAATCTTTTTGTTAATTTATATTATTATTTTGGACATCCATGAATATTTATTTTCTTTTCCCCTTTAGTTAGAGCTAACTGATCCAGAATATGGATATTATGAGATGGGCTCAATACGTTTTCATTGGTCTCAAGCATAGCGGCACACTTTCTCCTTGGTCGCTCTTTTCTACCTTGGTTCTACTTATTCAACTACGTGACCTTTCTTGAAAAAACAGCTGGAAGAAAAGAAAAATCCAAGATGTATTCGTGTATTTCCAAAAATCAGAAACTCGCCTTCATTGGTGTGCATCAAAATGTCGAAACAAGATTTCTGGATTTTATTGTGAAGCTTTGATCATTAAGCTTTGAAATATCTTATTATTTAAGCAAAAAAGCCTATACAATTTTTTTGAAAAGGTAACCTTGTCACTGTAATTGAACACTCCTGTAACCCACATAATATAAACAACATTTTAAGGAAAAGAAAAAGCCGCACCATCACTTCAAATCTTTTCTAATCTTTACAAAACTTATAATGCAGACATTCCAGCAAAAGAATCGTAAGCTCCGCTAGTAAATGTCCTCTGTTCATCTTAGATGTGCCCGAACATGCTTTTACAGGAATGTTACATGAAAAATGTAAGTGCAACATATCTGTATGTGTGAGATGCAGGGCTGTATTCCTAGAATAAAAATACACACAAAACATGATTTGATACAGAAATAGTGCACAGCTAAAACATTTCTTGTACTAGTAGGACACGTATTTAATTTTTCATAAATATGATAATTCCTAAAAGAGTGTCATTAACATTGATGAACATTCTTACGCTGCTTTACTTCAGTGAGTACTTCACATAAAGCAAAAACAGTGTCTTCTCTTCATGAGTTTTTACTCGTTTTCAATATTCATAGTAAAAGTAACTGACGATTAAAAAGAAATTCAAAGTAACAAGAACAAAAACACAATACATAAAGCAATGACAGTCATTAATCTTAAAACGTTAGTCAAGAATGTAAGGAAAAACAAGAAAACATTCATTGTTTCACAAGAATGTTTATTTATGTTTAAGATTTATCAATTTATGCACTAAATCAGGAATTACATAAGTCACATGTTTTAATTCCTTATGGAATTCAACAATAACAACAACAATAAAACAGGATATAAACTGATGAAAACGAAAGCCTTGTTGCTGAGGTAAACACCTAAAAAGGTAATCATAAGACTTGCACATAAATTAGAAAGTTTAGTAAAAAAATTCTAGCTGTTCACAAGTAATATGCTCTTGACATTAAGCTGTTTAGCCCAAATTAGCGAAAGTTTTCCTCAAATTTAATTATAACCCCAAAGTAACACAAATACTTTTTTGTACTTATATGGCTTTATAAACCGACAAAAAAGTTAAGAATGACTTTGATTTTCATCTATTCTTTTATCGCCACTACATATCAAAGTGACAACTTCGGAAAAGCTCCTTTAACATTTAACAGCGTCTCATCCCCGCGTCTAGCGAAATGCCAGTCTGCTTTCGCACAATCTAAACTTCTGTTCGCTTCATCTAAAACTTCATTCTACAAAAATGAAAACAAAACCCCCACAATCTTTACAGATGTTCATGTCAAACATTATTGGCTTTGGCTTTTCTCTGAACTTTGTTTTTGTTGCGGAATCAAAATTCTAATCTTAGCTACTCTTAGCTACACTTGTCACTGATCCATACACGTGAGAGATAAAAAAAGACATGATGTCTAACAACAAGCAGAAATATCTTCTTAATCATGTGTCTGTGACACATGACTGTGAATCGGCAAAAAGGATGGGGGTGTAATCGTAACGTTTCTTTAAATTTTAAATTTTGTCCCATGAGTTCATTTATCAGGACCGTCGCTTTCTTGAAGTATTTTGATTTACTGCGCTTACAGTTCTACAGTTCATGTTAAAGAAAAAAATCTCTTAATAAAAAATTTAGGGATCTAATCATAGTTGCTTTAGCTTGCTTCTTCTCTTTAAAAACTGACGAATATTACTTATATGTTGCTTGATGAACCATTCGCTATTTACAGGAAAAAAAAGGTATATGATTATGTGCTCCCTCCATTTTTTTCTTTATTAACATATTACCACAAGGAACACATTGTGTGACAAGGTATATGTGATGAATCATAATGTGAAGGTAAAGTGGAAAACTAAAACAAAAAAAGAAACAAAAAGAAACAAAACAAAACAATATATCGTAGAGCACCACGGTATGAAGATTGGTTTATAGAGAATAGTTTTTTATTTTTTTTCTGTGATGAAGGTGCAGGCAGAATTGTTCCTACAGATAAGCCAAGGGATTTCTTTATCTTCACTATACACTTGACTTTATTATACAGGTTTTTTTTTTCTTCATTTCAAACGTGTTTTGTCTGAAGAAAATAACTCCGCCACTGAAATCTGTATCCGAGCTGCATTGTGTGTTGACATTAGCTCTAGACTGCAAAAGCGTTGATATTTAAGACAGTTCACAATCCATGTATTTAACAACAAGCACCTGAAGTGAAGGCAAAATCTTTTGGCTATTGGCAATGGCATGCCGACTTTTTTTTTTTTCTCTAAAGCTTTTTAAAGTCGTGATAACTTCCATTATTTTTTTAAATGTACGTTCAGGTTGATGAACTATCACCTTCTTTTATGATCATGGCACCTATTTTTTCATTCTCTTGAAATTTCATTTTTTCGCCGATTTCCCTTTCGCTCCTCCTGTCTTTAAAGTATTTATTTGAACAGTCGAGCTGTGTAACAATATTTCCCCAGGACTGTTATACATTATTTCATTCATTCTTTTATTAGTCTTGATCTGTTTCGATTCATGTGCTTTTAACTTTTTGCCCGATAAGTATATATATCTATATATCTATTAATCTATCTATCCAACTATCTACATCTAACTCGTTATCTAGTTTTTAGTCGTTTTGTCTTCCAAACGATTTATATATATATATATATATATATATATATATATATATATATGTATTATATATATGTATGTATGTATGTATGTATGTATGTATGTATGTATGTATGTATGTATGTATGTATGTATGTATATGTAGTATTAGGTTAATATTTTTGTGCTTAACCAAAACTATTTATTCATTTGTCTGTTTATCTATTTACCTCTTTATTTATGAATCAAACCTGTCCAACCACTTAGTATCTATCTATCGATCTATCTATCTATCTATCTATCTATCTATCTATCTATCTATCTATCTATCTATCTATCTATCTATCTATCTACTAGTCTTTTTGTGTCTGAATCAATTCCTCTCACTCTGTATCTCTATACCTTTATATCTCTGGGTGATTTTTAATGTTCTTCTTTAATTCTAAGTACCATATTTGTCCAAACTCGTTCACGTCTGCAATGTTTCACCTAGTGCGAAAAAAACCATCCTGGAAAGATATTATGAACTTCGCACTGCCACCCTTTACAGTTCTGGGATAGCCTCGATTCTCTAACCGTTCCATATCATCGTCTTCAGAATTTTTAACCCAGATTCAAGCAACGCCTCTTTGGCAAAGAAAAAAAAAGTTTTCAAAGGTTTTTGTCTATGACCATCACAACCTACGCAGGGTTAACCTTGATTTCTAATTGTCTCCTTTTTATTTTAAAAATCAGGCAGCTCATGTAAGATTGCCAAGAAAATATAAAAAGAGGGGAGCTTCCCAGAGGAAAGAGCTTTTGTTCCTCTAACTCAGACGTGGCGTTACAGTCTTGAGCTAGATTAAAAAAAAAAGCATTACCTGTCTTAGAATCAGCTTTTGTGCAGTTATCTTATAATTTTCTTTTGTCTCGAATGTTGAGATATGGATCTTTTGAACAATACGCAGTTTGATTTTATATGTTTTTTCAAGCAAAATCAAGAAACTGAAAATTTATTATCGTTAAGAAAAGTGAATATTCAAAAATATCTTTGACCATCATATGATAGTTCCTTAAAGGCCTCTCAAAGTATTCCATTATTATGTCTGTTATAGATAGGGCACATAAAATTCCTTTTTGTTTTCTATAACCGCGTCTGTTTTCCGTCTGTCTGTCTGTCTGTCTGTCTGTCTGTCTGTCTGTGTGTCTGTCTGTCTGTCTGTCTCTCTCTCTCTCTCTCTCTCTCTCTCTCTCTCTCGTTCTCTCTCTCTCTCTCTCTCTCGCTCTGTGTCTCTCTCTTTGAACCTTTTTTGTGTGCTTATTCCTCTTCTCTTCTTTCACTTTTTCACTTTTTTTAATATCTCTTAATTTTATCTCTTTTTCCTTTTGTCCATCTTTTCATTAATTTCTCATTCTTTCTCGCTCTTTAGCAATCCTACTTTCGCAGATAAAAACAACCTTTCTATTTTCTCTGATAGCTCGATACGTTTCACTCTGACTCCTGTGCGATATGTTAGGGTATTATGTATGTAGATGTTCATCTATCCCTATGATGTGATTTTTCCCTTGCATGTTGTATATATCTAGCTTCTAAACTAGCGTTAATCTATCTATCTACACCTCAGTTTTACTCTACTTCTATGTCCAAGCCGCCCCACCTATCGAACAAAACATCAAACTCTTTATTCATGCATATCAACAGCATTATGTCAGAAGTAATATTATCTTTAAGCGTCGATGCAAATTAATTTTCTTTTCTCCCTCATTTAAAGCAAGCTGATCTTGAATATGAATATTCTCAGAATAAATTAATATTTTTTTACTCATCTCAAGTACGGCGGTACACCTGCTCCGCGGACGCCAGTTTCTATTTTGGTTTTGTTATACCTTGTTTTTTTAACTTTTTGAACTACATGCCCTAGTTGAAAAACAACTGGGAGAGAAGAGAAATCCAAAACACTGGCGTTTTCGCAAAGATCAGGATCTCATTATCATCAATCTTTATCAAAATATTGAAACGATATCTGAAATTCACGGTGAAGCTTTGATCATGTTTTAATTTTGAAACATTTAATTTTCCGAGAAAAAAAAATTAAATTTGAAAAAATACATTAAAATATTTCTCTTCCATTATTTATAGTTGAAAGGATAAAGATTAAATCAAGATTGAATCTTTAAAAAATAAAAAAATTAAATCAGCACGAATAGAGTAATAACTACTTTGTAGATCTCCTCTTTGAGAATGTAGAAGCCATAAATTTATGTTTCTAATGTCATTTTAACGCTTCCGAAAAAACAAAGAAAGAAAAACGTTGTTTTAAACGTGTTTTACTTGCAAATTTTTATCAGAATAATTTACTACGAAATTGATCGGCCTTCAAAACAAAAAAAATCTGAAGTACTTTGAAGAAAACTTACGAATACTGGTGCTTAAATTCCTTGAAATTAACAATAACATTCTTTGCATTTGTTTTTATTTCCCTAAACAGTTAGAGATATCGTTCTCTGATATCTTTGAATAGTTAAATAGTCTAATTGTTGTTCCGTTCGGAACCTTCGTCTCTCATGTTTGTTTTTAAATATACTTTTATTAAAGTATTAAAGTATTTAAGTATATTTTTATTCATAGACGGGACACTTTATTAGAATTCCACACGCAAATTAATAATTAAACTCTGTGGCATTCCCCTCCTTCTCCTCCTTCGTGGAAAGGGCATTTTGGATATCAATTCAACATAAAATAAATATTATGCTTAAATGCTTAATATTTTAATCTTATAGCGTCTTCTGCTCTTTGACTGGCCTCATATTCAACATGAACAATTTAACACAGATTTTGTTTTTCTTTCTTTCTTTTTTTTTTTTTTTTTTTTTT
>BLXT01000976.1:2376986-2388524 GCA_019648995.1 Plakobranchus ocellatus
GAGGGAGGAGTCTGAAAATTGGTCAAATTGTGTCCACATGGTTTTCAAACGGCCCCTACGGTGATTCATTGCATCAGAATAATACGCATGGTAACACATAGTCTCCAGGGGTTTGATCGTTTCTTGGAACTGTTGAAGTGGCCACTGTGAATGCTAAGTGAAGAAAAAAAATGCTTGAAAAATGAAACGGAGTGAAAATAATGATTAATTTATGAAACAGCTTTAAGTACAAATAAGGGAAATATATTCGTCAAGAAGTATTAGGAAACTATAAAGAAGGCCTCGGACAATGCCAGTTTGAACTTAATGATTTGAGTGAAAAAGTGAAATCGGATCTAGGAACGCAATGTAATTACTCTTAGAGAAGATAGAAGGTGGGCAAAACACGAAAACAAAAAAATATGAAGAGATAAAGAAAGAAGAACGGAGTGTTGAAGGTTAAAAAAAGGAATAGGGATAGACAGAAAGGAGAAATAGGAGAAAAAGGAAAGTATGGATGAAAAGGAATAGGAGAAGCAAGATAAATGAAAGAAAAAGCTGAAAAAAAGGGAAGTTTATATTGATTCTTGTAATTGAGTCTATTCATTCCTTTAATTTCTATCATACAGAAGCCAATCGTTGGCTTTAACCCAAGATAGAAAGATCTAATTGGTTGCAAAGTGCATAGGAAGATGAAGAAAAAGTAGAAGAAGAACAACAACCATGACAAAAACAACATCAAAAACACCAAAGAGTAGCAGAGCAGCAATAATAGTAGGGGCTGACATAGAGATAAAGATTTGCCCAGAGACAGAACGCACCGTTTCTGAGAATCTGTTGTAGTAGGCCTTGAAGTCCCTGCAGTAGGGTTCCCCATACTTTACGTTGTACCAGTTTTTCCCGCACTCCAGGCGTTGCTCAAAACACAGATAGAAGTCACAGGAGCCCTCCATGGCCAGGGCCAAACAAGCAGGATCTACAGCTGAAATCATAAGAGGACAATAGTAAACGTATATTTTTACTTAAAGATCGAGTTTAGAGTTAACTGAGAGAAAAACGGATAACTGCTTTGCAGGGGAACAGATGAAGGTTCTTAAGTTTCTCAAAGTACCTCTGCATGGTTGAGTTTTGGATCAAAATAGATGTGGCATATTTTTTTCTTTCTTTCTCTTCAAATTTAACATCTTAATGATACACCTTTTGGAGACATTTTATTCCTTCAAACCGGATTAAAAAATAAAGACATCTTTTTAAATTGACACAGGCATTGAAATCCACATTTAATTCTAAACTCCTGTTGTTGTTGCGATTGGTGGTGGTGGTGGTCTGTTTATTTTTGTTTCGCCCTTGCTTATTTGCAATTTTGCTTTTTATTGCAGATAAATAACTTGTCCCAACGTAACTAAATTACCTGAGTCAATCTGGCACTTTTCCAGCTTATGAATAAAACTACGGCCATCCTATGACAACACTTTGATCGCCGGTAATAAGGGCTTTAAATATAAATCACTTTCCGTGCCGTTGCAAGATATGTAATTAATAGCCACTTCAAAAAAGCTCACGAAAGCAAATAGCTGGTCTTCTTATTATTTTGTGATTAATATTTGTTTGAATACTAGATGTTGCGAGGGCGATTATTCGACTTGAACAACAATTAGATGACCAGATTCAACCGTCTAAGTATTGATCTATACGGCAGTTCAATGGGTCTCAATCAGCTCAAAATATTCGCATTTCCAATGATGAATGGAAAGACCCTAAAACACGACTGGGCGGCACGACTATCTTCTCATCAGTAACCTGATTTCACTGTCCAGCTGGTGATGACCTTTAGTTTCACTTTATTATCCTGACAGCACATCCCGACTGATGCTCGATTGTGGTTTAGCAAAAACCCGACTCCGAGAACCGAATCGTGATCGGACAGGATCTCAACATTGAACCGATTCCACGTCCAGAATAGTGATTGTACAGGATGTGACCAAATAATAGAAAACTGAACACAACTATTGAAGACACTAATTACTGTCATACGGAGTTTCCACAACAACAAAAATATCATCATCATCATGATTAACAACAACACCAACAACAACAATAACAAAGGATACAAATTTTTTGAGTCATCCTAAATACAAAGAGTATCAGCGATACTAAGTGTGACTGTAAAAGTCAAACAAATAATGTACTCCCAGAAACTGTCAAAACGACAGGCAGTCGCTATATCTGAAGCTATCAAAAGTGAATTCTCTTAGTAGGAAAAAAAATTCTTCACGGCGAGAGCTAAAGCCTGGAGAATCCTGTTGCGACACTATCGTATTCTCCTGCTAGCTAACACTTTTTTTTTCTGATTGTTTTCTGCTCTATTCAAGTTTTAAGTCTGATCAAGGTTTCTGTATCTTATTCTTTGTCTGACTCGACCTCTTCACGGCAAGAGCTAAAGCCTGAGGAATCCTGTTTCGGCACTTTCGTATTCTCCAGCTAGCTAACACCTTTTTTCTGATTGTTTTCTGTTCTATTCAAGTTTTAAATCTGATCAAAGTTTCTGTATCTTATTCTTTGTCTGACTTGGCCTCTTAACTTGTACTCTGCTTTGGTATGAGCAATATGCTCCGTTTCTTTACTATGTTTCGAGTGCACTAGACAATGTGTCTTGGTCGTTTCAACAAATGGTGATCTCATTAAGTTGTATCTTTGAACAACACATCTCTGTTGCGCCTACTTAATTCGATTTTTTTTTCGTGATATCTAAGCGTAAAGAAAAAATAAAAATTACCCCATGATTGACAGAACCAGGAAATTTTTTTGGGTCGCGAAACGAATTTTTCTTTTCCAAAGATTGCACTCACTTCGTGGACAAAAGTACATTGGATTTATTATACATGATAGGCTTCGAATTCATTCTAACCATGTAACAAAAGTGCTCAGTTCGGCGTTGCTAAGGGTTCCTTTATGTTTTTTTTTCTTTTGAAATCTAGAGTTACAATAATTTGTTTTTAAGTCAAAGAAAGACAAAATAATCTTTCTAATTTCATTTCATTCTCTACATATCTTTCTGTCTGAACTCGATGACAAATCTCTATTTTATTTATGCCATCGTTTGTCTGGGTTTTTTTTTTCTTCTTCTTATAATATCCTCACTAAAGAAAAAGCTGGTAACCTGAATATTCTTTCATTCAATGAGCCGCAAATTGATGCTTAAGATCTTCATGACATTTTAGCGCTGAGGTCTAACATGTCTTGTCAGAGACTGACTACATGGACTATCAAGCACAAAAGGCAATTCTATCTTATTGAAACGTACTTACATAAAACATTTAGTAGAGCTGCCTAATTCGTCTTGCCTTGTTATATAAATAATAGAAATTAGCATTCAACCGTAAGTTGTCATACTTACAACATATAAGAGTAAGAACTACATTGCTTTATTACAATTTGAATTCTTTTTTAAAAGTTCTTTTTGTAAATCAGCTTCTATCTTTTTCCTTTGAGCCTTTTTTTTTTTCTCTCTTTTTCTTCATTTTCTTTATAATCGGAAGTGGCGTAACTATGACTGTGCCATGCTTAAAACGCATTTTCCCCCATATTCCAGTGAAAAGGCGCTTGATAAGACTTATGTTCAGACCACTTATTGGGCAGAAACGCAGCTTAGAGACTTTTAAGTAGAACTAGAAGCCTCAACTACTCAAACTTTTTTCATTCTTTCCTGCACATTAACATTAAAATTTTGTTTACTTCGGTTCAAAAATTGTATCCATTTCCTTAACTCAATCATTTATCTTCTGTAACCTTAACATGTATACACATGTAGATAGATAGATAGATAGATAGATAGATAGATAGATAGATAGATAGATAGATAGATAGATAGATAGATAGATAGATATATATACACACACACACTCACACCTATACACTCACAAACCTTTTGAAATTTGCCTATGTAAAACTAGATACATGTATATATAATATGATTCGGTCTGTTTTAAGCTTTTTTTTTTTGTTAGCATTAAAATCATTTTAAAAAATAAATAACTGGAAAATCGTTCGAGCTTATAATAACCGAAAGTATAAGTTTAATTTCTCAAAGACTGGTTTAACAAAAGTCCACTTCTAGTAGTTTAGACCTACCCATTCCCCTCGATCTGGCAGAGGGATAGCTTCTCCAGAAAAGCCAACCATTTGCTGCTGAAGATGATAGAAGCAGTAGACAAGTGGTTAGTGTGACAATCACACAGGGGTCCATCTTGTAGACAAGGCGGAACTAAGCTTTCAAGCTTTGCTAAGTCGTCGAATCTGAAATCTGCGTATTCACGGATCTGTTGATTTATATTAATTACTATGCCTGGATGAATGATAATTCGGTTAACGATTCTTTTTTGCTTCTGATGTGCAAGCAATCTCAAAACTTTGTTATTTATAGTAGGAAAATCTTTTTGGTTCTAGTATGGCTCTTTAAATTTGGCCGAACAAAAAATAAATAAAAGATTTTCTCTGACTTGTACTTTTTGCTCAGCTGCTGCCCTTGGATGCTAGTCACATCAGACGAGCGAATGGCGTATATTGTGCGAGACTGTCCAAGCTCATAGCTCGAATCTCAAGTGACTCTTGTTTTAAGTGCAAGGCCTGTGACCAGTCCCTCAGTTTGGCCCGTCTTATGAAGGTCAGTGTGAGGTGACGGCTATACTCGGGGCAGATCTTATAAAGGTCATTACGCCAGCGCAACGCCTTTGCCAGCGCAGTCTTGTTTATGGTAATCCCACAATAGGATTGCCAGGAATAGGATAGGTTGAAGTAAAAGCATCTTTATAAGACTGGCCTGAGAGCTCTTGACCCAGAGAGTGACCGCTCTTTCCCCTTCCCATTGGACCCCGAACCAACCTAGAAATTTGGTCAAGGAACTCCTTGAGTGAATTACGAATCCACTGTTGCTCACGCATTCTGATTACCACATGATGACGTCACGAAAAGGACAAAAGTGAAGCAACTGTACTATCCACGTCGTGTCTTCAGGACGATAGACACTCTACCGCGATGGACGAAGGCACGGGATACAAAATCCACTCAGTCATACGTAGAATACTCATAATTTCTTCCCGCTAAAAGTTTTATGCCAGCTAAACAGAGTTTCAAAATGTCTTAGCCAACATAAAAAGAAGATGGAAAGGTTATTGTTGAAATTACAACATGAACTGCACTCTCAAGGATAGGCTAAGGTTCAAGAAAATTGTACTTCTTTTCGCCTTTATAATAGTATATGCAATTAAAAAAACAAACCCAAAACTATTAATAGGCTTCAATACATTCAGCTCTTCTGGATGGTTCAGAAACGTGGAGGTTTATCATGGGAAGAACAGTCACAGCATTCAAGATGTAAAAGTTGAGCCCGATGGTTTACATTAGCTGGCAATAAAAAATAAAATGCCAACGAGGGTGTGTGTCTGTTAACTCCGGGA
Source organism: Plakobranchus ocellatus (assembly GCA_019648995.1). NCBI lineage: Eukaryota > Metazoa > Mollusca > Gastropoda > Plakobranchidae > Plakobranchus > Plakobranchus ocellatus. The sequence goes on from BLXT01000976.1 coordinate 2,382,422, forward strand.
AAAAACTGAAATTATTTGAAATAATTTTAAAAAAGAACAAAGAAAATTTAATAATTTGGTTATCTTTATGGCTTAAATCATTTGCGAAGATAAAATGGAGGGTTGAGCAGAAGGGGCGAGAAGCATACACAGGCAACAAAAAGAAAAACTGGTTGAAATCAAGGTAGGGACATCACTGGAGCTATAAAAATAAAGCGCAGAATGCAGAAATCTGGGATGCCATTACAGGTTAATCTTAATAGTACAGCGCTGATGAATCGATGCACCGATATCCCTTCCTATCCCCAATCGTTGCAATTCTGGTAGGCTTTGTATCAATATTTTAACCCATTACTTTCAGTACCAATTCACTGTACTTTTTTCCGTCCAAGATATCCTCATCATTCTTCTGATAAACCACATTTCTACGGCTTCTATTTTTCTCCGTTTCATTCCTTTTTATCCAACACTCATCTCCATGTAAAAGATTACTGACCATACTTAATTATGTTTTCATCATCATGATTTTAGAGTCCATACTTATGTTCCTGTTTGCCAGTATCTGTTTCATTTTTTGGAATGTATTTTGGCTACGGCTATTCTTTTTTCCTCATTTCATTTATGCATTTAACATGGTTTTATCAGAGCTAAGATGTTTGAATTTTGTAACCTGATATATTTCTTCTCCCTTGCCATCGAGACTGCATTTGGGGTTTGAGGATTTCTTTGAGACGATCACGCATTCCCCCCTTTTTTTTTCCACATTCACAACAGGCCCATTCTTTCGCTCTCTAAAACCACAATATCAAAAGTATTTGAAGTAACTCACTAGATTCTACTTTTGAAACTCCACCATCGAGACAATTTCGAAACTACTTTCGAACCGTGTTGTGTTAATACGATCACTAAATCATAAACTTTCCTTTTTTATGTGATTTCATTTTACTATTAGTATGTGTTGCTCGGTCTTTCTTTTTATCTTAAGCCTAGAGTATATTCGTTTAAGAGTAAAATCTGGAATGTTCTTACTCTACGGTTTTTAATAAATAAAGGCTTTGGCTGTCGAGAAATCATATGCGTCATCGAAGTAATTATGGTCTATAATCGTTGTTATTGTTGTTTTGTCATTGTCGTCCACGTCACCGTCGTCGCCTTTGTCGTCACCGTTGTTGTTATTGTCGTTAACATTTGTTGACATTACTAACTAGAAGAGATCTCGTGGTTTCGTGGTGGTTAGTGTGGTCGTGTGTGTGCATTTTTTCGCTCCACTGACACGGAAACAGTAAACTCCTCCCGGCAAAACATCTTCATTGACAACCATGGATACAAATACGGGTATCAAATTGTACGAACAAATTTTTTCCCTAAAATCTCTTGGTTCTGCGTTGTATTCAGTAAAGAGTTTGTATAAAGCATTAAGAAAAGATTGTGTGTGTGTGTGTGTGGGGGGGGGGGGGGGTAACCTAGCCGTTGAAGCAACAAAGAGAGCTTGTGTCTGTAGTCCATAGTTTTGCGGAGCAAACCTGGCACATTTTGAACTCAAGATTATGAGTTTCTACAGCAGGAATATCTTGGTTTAGGTCTAGAGCTCTATCTACTGTAAGGTTATCTTGATCTCTATCTAGCACAGCTATCTCTGGTTCTACTGTAAGACTATCTGAAACAGCTGCTTCTGGTTCTGGAGTCGTTAGATTTGTAGAGAACAGGTTGCCATTTAGATCTAAATTTTGGTCTTGGTTATTTTCAGGCAACTCGTTTATATCTAGCTCTAAATATCTGTCTCGGTTTGGTCTCTTTAGATATCTTTGCTTCTGGTATTTGGCACGCTAAAATAATATAAATATTGTCTCAGTGGAGTCAAAGTACCGGTACTAAAAAGGAGTCAAAGGAGTTTAGAAACCTAGATATAGAGATCTAAAAGCTGTCACTTGAAGCATATTGCCTCCAAACTTTTGAATATTACTGTTTAATGCTTCGCAGCTTCCAGGTGTGGATATTTTTAGCTTTTTAATGACGGAGCAGTGCTAATCGCGAGAAATGGGTATTCATGCGGCCTTATCAGCTCTCTTGAATCGGCATCACTAAAGAGGGACCCGGTTCTTTCGGAAACAAAGATGCTTATACGTTGGGAGAAGTAAAATGTAACTTTTATTGAGAGGAAACAAGCCTAATTTTTATATTGTAAAATGAGAATTGTTTGCTTCTGGTATTTGGCACGCTAAAATAATATAAATATTGTCTCAGTGGAGTCAAAGTACCGGTACTAAAAAGGAGTCAAAGGAGTCTAGAAACCTAGATCTAGAGATCTAAAAGCTGTCACTTGAAGCATATTGCCTCCAAACTTTTGAATGTTACTGTTTAATGCTTCGCAGCTTCCAGGTGTGGTTATTTTTAGCTTTTTAATGACGGAGCAGTGCTAATCGCGAGAAATGGGTATTCATGCGGCCTTATCAACTCTCTTGAATCGGCATCACTAAAGAGGGACCCGGTTCTTTCGGAAACAAAGATACTTATACGTTGGGAGAAGAAAAATGTAACTTTTATTGAGAGGAAACAAGCCTAATTTTTATATTGTAAAATGAGAATTGTTTAAAAAGAGTTATAGAAAAGGAGGAAAGTATGCCACGTTGGCTTAGAGTAAGTGCCACGTCTAGTTTTATACTGATTTACGCCGAGCATAGCACTTCTTGAGATCTTAAGCTTTGGTCAGTAGTATAGCGCTTTTATCGCAATAGTCCTGATGCTCGTCGTCAGCATAGGATAAAATAACCATTTCCCTTTCTTCCATTCTGTTTAATTTCATCCGGTTCGAGGGATTTTTTTAATGAACTTTTTTTGACGAAACAACAGTGTTAGCCTGGTCCCTAAACTCAGCTCCTCATTCAACCACAATGGTAGGCACAGGAGATCTCACGATCGCTTCTCGAGAAAATTTTCAGCTAGAGAAGCTTTCCAAATGATGAGAGCTATATGTATTAAGTTTAGATTTACATGTCTCTGACATTGATCCCAAGTATAAGTCACCTACTGAAAAGCGTGCATTAGACCTTGACATAGAATGGGTTTTTTTTGTCTTTTTTTCGAATTTTTTTCACCATTTTTGTAACACTTTTCAACTGCTTTATATAGAATCTATCTTGCAATAAATATTTTTTAATTTGTTTTACTCCATGCCATGTCTATTTATCTAACAGCAAGCAAAATTTTGTAGGAGAGAGATGAAATCTTTTTTAACGATTTTTGTTTCTGAACTTTAGGTTTGGCTAGACATTAGAAGAAAGCATACGCTCAACAGCTCAAGGCTCAGTAAGGAACGTCTAGATTGAATTGGAAGGCTGAGAAAACTGATACTTCTTCGCTCTAGTTCCAAACACACCTTTCCAAAGTTTTTCTGACGGTGGGCTATGTTTGTCAGCGTTATGTCAAGCTGTTTCGAAAATGGCGTCAGTCCTTCTTTGTTAAACATGACTTTTTCGAACCAGCTTGACGGACTCACTTTGTGAATGCGCTGCATCATTTAAACAAAAAAAAAACAAACTTAACAATAACAACAACAAAAACAACAACAACAACAACAATAAAAATAATAATAATAATAATAATAATAATAATAATAATAATAATAATAATAATAATAATAATGATGATGATGATGATGATAATAATAATAATAATAATGATAATAATAATGATAATAATAACAATAACAATAATAATAATAATAATAATAATAATAATAATAATAATAATAATAATAATAATAATAATAACAACAACAACAACAACAACATTAACAATAATAATAATAAAAATAATAATAATAATAATAATAATAATAATAATAATAATAATAATAATAATAATAATAAACAAAAAAAGTTCGTGCTGATTTACAATTTGTACAAACGTGTTCACACTTTAAAGGCCTGAAGTATGCTGCGATTTAGATCATCTTTGGGATACAGACCTGTTCCTCTGTGCTTGTTTTGTAAGATGTGTAGGAGAAATTAAAAAGAATAAAAAAAAAAACATAATACAAAAAAAAATAAAGGGAAAAAAATGCCTTTTTTGAAACAGTCTCATAGAGATTTTTTTTTTTTAATTTCGTGTGCGTGTGAAATCCAGTTTTTAAAAAAAGCGAACCCTCCAAACTCCTGAAAAATGTATAACATTTTGAAACCTGCTGCTATGTGTTACTTTACAGACGTCCTGATTGTTCTCCAAATGGAAAGTTTGTACTCTTTATAATGAGGCTGTATCTAGACAGATAGGATTTTTTTCACCACATAGAATATTTTAAGAAAGATCTACATCTAGACTAATCTAGATGTGTGGATTCTAGATCTAGTCTAGAGGCGTTCAATGGGCAATGGAAATATTATTATATTTCAATACAAATTAGAACCACCCTCCTCTTAAAATTAAACCTCTATGTTTAAAATTACGCACATTTTTTTTTAAAATGCGTGATGAAGCTCTATATTATGAACTTAATTTTAAGAAGGCAAATGCACTGAACACTAAAGTGTTATAGAGTCGGAGTAGAGCCAAACTAGCTACCCCTCTTTTGGGTTACAAGGGTAAATAATTTGCATTGACGAGTATTAGTCCTTATTACTGCCTCCCACAATTATTTTTTTTAAAAACTATTATAGATAAGTAATACCCTTCTTTGGTGTCTGCCTCACAAAGAGTTATTACGTCGAATTTTCGTGTAAGCTAGATGGTTTGATTAAATCGTTTCCTTTGATGCATGGTGTAAATAAAACTAACCAATTGTTGGTTAAGTGTAACTATCTATAATTAATTTTAACATTTTTTTACAATTTTGATCATTAAAAAGATATCTCTATGGATATTACTTTATTAGTCTCGATCAAAATTCTCTTTATCTCTCTATCTATCTTTCTTTTTATCGATTTTTTAATCTGTCCATCTACCTATCTATCTCTTTGTCATCCATCCACCTAACAATGTATGTACCGTCATGTGTGTATGCATCTGACTCCCCACGCACCTATCTATCCGTTTATCTAACTATTTACCTATCTATATGTTTGTCTATCCATCTATGCATCTCTCAGGCCATCTTACTATCTATCTATCTCTTTATCAGTCTATAAGCCTAGTATCTCTCTAGCTATCTAACTACCTATCTATTTCTCAGTCTGTCAGTCTATCGATATATCTCTTTATCTTTTCTTCCAGAAATTTCTCCCCAAAAAGGCCTTGGAGTAACAATGAGACATAGTTGGCCTACATTTTTGTAATCTGATAGGGTGAACGACAATCATCACTTTGTCGCGTCCGACTCAATAATTATTGCAAAGCAAATCGCAAAAACAAGCCATTTACCTAAAGTTGGTAATTGAACATAACTTATTGATTTATGTATCCTGCTGACAATGTAAAAAAAAAAAAAATTGAACTCAATTCGTTACCTCCGGTATAGAGATTTGAAACAAAAATTGTTTAAACGAGACAGTTATATCTTATTACAGATGCAATATTGCTATATTAAGTTCTAACAACTTCTAAAGTAACAAAGAGGAGATTCGATATTTATAATTGATTTATCCTCTTTGTGTAAAACGTGATTTTTCGCTCTCTTGGGCCAGTTTGAAGAATGTAATGTATCGTCAGGTTTCTTATAGGATACACAATGTATTTTAATGTAACGACCTTTGGCCCCTCAGACAAGAAAATAAGTCTTCGGTTTTGTGAAGATGATCAACAAAAGGGTCAATTAACAACAGTCTTACGAAATAGGAGTGGAAAGTCTGAGAGAAGGACAGGGTCAAGAACAGCTTAGTGGCCCTGATTTAGTCAAGTGGTCATTCATCAGCTGACCACTTAATTATCCTCTCGATGCTTGCGAAATATGAATGAGTCAATTTTATAAAGATACTTTTACTCATGGGAAGAACACATTGAGAAAAACTGTCCTAACGAATAGCTTCTTGTTTGAAAGGACTTTTACTCATGGGAAGAACACATTGAGAAAAACTGTCCTAACGAATAGCTTCTTGTTTGAAAGGACTTAACTTTAAGATCACTTAAATGCAATTTTACAGGTTTCAGGGCTCTCTGTCTCTGATTCTCTCCCACCATTTCTTCTGCTTTC